>CM076852.1:23062843-23599803 GCA_039519185.1 Astragalus membranaceus
AGTTTCGGGACATGAGTCTGGTTTGTGAAGTGACACCGCAGAGTGTCAGATTGGGGATGTTGAAGATCGGCAATGAATTTTTGATTAGTGTTCGAGAAGCCCAAAAGTCAGATGTAAAGTTGGTAGACCTGTTAGTTGTGAATGATCAAGATGTGGATGGAGATTTCAAGTTAGATTCCCAAGGTGTATTGAGATTCAGAGATAGGATCTGCATTCCTGACGATGCTGAGATGAAGAGAATGATTCTTGAGGAGAGCCATAGGAGCAAGTTGAGTATTCATCCAGGAGCTACGAAAATGTACCAAGATTTGAAGAGAATGTTCTGGTGGCCTGGTATGAAGAAGGATGTGGCGCAGTTTGTGTATTCGTGTCTGACTTGTCAGAAGTCTAAGATTGAGCATCAGAAGCCTGCGGGGTTGATGCAACCATTGGAGATTCCGGAATGGAAATGGGATAGCATTTCCATGGATTTTGTAACTGGTTTGCCAAATACAGTGAGAGGGTTTGATGCTATATGGGTGGTTGTGGACAGGTTGTCTAAGTCTGCTCATTTCTTACCAATTAATATGACCTATCCAGTTCCAAAGTTGGCAGAAATCTATATCAAGACTATTGTGAAGTTGCATGGCGTTCCGCTTAGTATTGTATCTGATAGAGATCCAAGATTCACATCTGAATTTTGGAAAAGTTTGCAGGAAGCTTTGGGTTCTAAGTTGAGGTTGAGCTCCGCTTATCATCCGCAGACAGATGGTCAGACGGAGAGGACTATTCAGTCGTTAGAGGACTTGTTGAGGGCATGTGTTCTTGAGCAGGGAGGTTCATGGGATTCTCATCTGTCGTTGATAGAGTTCACCTATAACAACAGTTTTCACTCTAGTATTGGTATGGCACCGTTTGAGGCGTTGTATGGCAGGAGATGTAGAACTCCGTTGTGTTGGTATGAATCTGGGGAGAGTGCAGTGTTGGGGCCTGAAATTGTGCGAGAAACAACTGAGAAGGTAAAATTAATCCGTGAGAAGATGAAAGCGTCGCAGAGTCGACAAAAGAGCTATCATGATAAGAGAAGGAAGGATTTAGAGTTTCAGGCCGGTGATCATGTGTTTCTGAGAGTCACTCCTGTGACTGGTGTTGGGCGTGCCTTGAAATCTAAGAAGTTAACTCCCCGTTTCATTGGTCCGTATCAGATTACGGAGAGGGTGGGAAGTGTTGCCTATAGGGTGGCTCTACCACCTAATCTTTCGAACTTGCATGACGTGTTTCACGTGTCACAACTTCGAAAGTATGTTCCGGACCCGTCTCATGTGATTCAGATGGATGAAGTAGAGGTGCGGGATAATCTCACCGTGGAGACTATGCCTGTGCGGATTGAAGATAGAGAAGTGAAGACTCTGAGAGGGAAAGAAATTCCTTTGGTGAAGGTGGTGTGGTTAGGAGCTGCTGGTGAGAGTGTGACTTGGGAACTGGAGAGTAAGATGCGGGAGGCATATCCGGAGTTGTTTGATTCAGGTAATTTCGAGGACGAAATATTCTAAGTGGGGGAGAGTTGTAACGCCCCAAAATAATTTAATTATTTATTTAATTAAGTTATTTAAGGCTTACAATATTTATTTAATTTAATTAAATAATTCGAATTTAATTATTTTATTTTATTTTATTTTATTAGGAGGTGTTGTCACTATTTAGGTGGTGCGAGCAAGGGCCCGTGATCCACAATTAGGCCCGTGGCCCATTTCTTTGGCATAGGAGTCGACTCTTTGGGGTCTAGGGAGTTTAGTTGCAATTCACTCAAGTGGGGAAAAAGAAAGAAAAAGTAACGTAAGAGAGAGTGAGAAGAGAAAAGTTGCGAAGAGAAGGAGAGAAGAAGAGGAGAAGGCGAAGCACATAGAGAAGAGGAGGAGGCTCATTGGTGGCTTGCATTCTTCCCTTGGAGCTTGGCTAGCAATTCGACTTCCATAAGGTTAGGGGGTCCTCTTTTTGTTCTTAATACTATGCGAATTGGGAATTGCTTAGGGTTAGGGGCCTAGGTTAGTTCCATGATTGAATTGTGTTGTTGATGAGGAATTATAATATTGTGATGCTTGTTGTTGAATTATTATGTTGAGAATTTTATGATTGATGCTTGAGTTGTGGCCAAATGCGAATTGGATACCCTATGTTTGATCATATGTCTCATTGGTGCTTATTTGGTGAAATTGGGGATCATGGTGACACTTTAATTATATATATATATATATATAGGAGTGTTTTGGTGATTTTAATTGATAATTGAAAGTGGAAAAATTCTGTTTGGGGGCCCCTAGGCGCCTTGGGCGCCATATGCATAATGCTGAAAAAAAATTCTGTGTTGCGCCTAGTCATGGGCGCCAGGCGCCCAGCAGTGTGCTGCGCCTGTTTCCAAAATTCTGTTGCCCTGCGTTGCCATTCTGTGTCACGGTGTGCTGTGCCTGTTGCCTGTGTTGCCATTCTGTGTTGCTGTGCCTGTTGCCTGTGTTGCCATTCTGTGTTCCTGTGCTGCCAGTTTTGGCACATGTTGCTTGTGTCATGGGCGCCAAGGGCCCCAAAGTCCGGGTGATAGTTTTGCGAAAATTGTTTTCAGGTTTTTATACTCAGGTAAAATGGCTCATGAAAAATGATTTTTGGCAACAAAGGAGTTGAGTTGCAAATTTTCACTAGGTGCCTAGTGCATGGGCGCCAAAAATAATGTTCAGTTTTTGATAAAATTTTTATTGGGTTTTCATGTCCTGAGCATTTGGCTCGTGTAAAATTAATTTCGAAGAAAAATGAGTTTTGTTGCAAGTTGGTCTTAGGCGCCTAGTGCCTGGGCGCCGTGTTGCTGTGCTGGGCGCAATGCGCCTGTGTGCGTGTTGTTCCCCTGGGCGCCTAGCGCCTGTGCGCTGTTGCGCGTGTTGTTCCCCTGGGCGCCTAGCGCCTGTGCGCTGTTGCGCGTGTTGTTCCCCTGGGCGCCTAGCGCCTGTGCGCTGTTGCGCGTGTTGTTCCTGGGCGCCAAGCGCCATGCGCCTGTGCGTGTTGCCTCTCCTGGGCGCCAAGCGCCCATGCGCCAAGCGCTGTGTTGCCCCTGGGCGCCCAGCGCCCATGCGCCAGTTTCCAGAATGTCTAAACATTTTTCCTAAATTGTTTTTAATGTAACTTTTGACTCGGTTATCCAAATGCAACGGTTCAAAATGCGTTTTGAAGCTAATTTCAGTGCCTATCCAATAGTCTCAATTTTATGCAAAAATAAATTATTTTTACTGGTGTTTCTGGCTGATGGTGTTCAAGTGTCCAAATGGCTATTTTTACCCACTTTCCCTATGTCTTGTCAATGTCCTAAGTTGGTCTATTTGAATGGGTGTTGGTGTGGGTGATGAGCTGACTTGGTGAGTGATGATGAGGTGAGATTGGTGAGCAGAGGCTTCGGCCTAATTTTAATTTGGTGAGTTAATTAATGCACTTTGGTGAGACTAGAATTTAAAATGTGAAATTGACTGATTTGTGGTGTGTTGTGATGCATTCTCCATAACACCGCATGAAGCATGTGCATTATTGGTGAGCAGAGGCTACGGCCTAATTTGTATTTGGTGAGCAGAGGCTACGGCCTATTTGTATTTGGTGACGGATCCGACATGCATGTACCCGTGGAGTTTGGGTTGCATTACATGCATAATCATATATTGTGTAGTGCTGTTTGGAATATAGAATGTTCATGTGATTGTCCCATTGTTGTGAGTTGGTGTGCTTGGTTTCCTTTTTTCCTACGCATTGCTTAATTTCCATATGTTAGTAATTATGAAAAGAGACTCACCCTACTGCCTTTATGTTGCTTCTTATGTCGGCAACGTGCAGGTAATAACGAGTGAAGGATTCCTTTATGCCTTCGTCTGGTAGGAAGTGTCACGCTCTGATATGTAGCACCAGGGGGGGTGTCCTATGTTTATGCTTTATTTTCTTAAAACTGCTAGACTTTGTTGGTGATGTATTGATTTTAATTTTTGGAACTCTTTATTATTCCGCTGCTGGTGGTGATTGGTTTTAGTGATGCGAACTGAACCTTCCTTACGGTGTTATGTATCTTGATATTTGTGGAGTAAATGTAGCACTCGCTTGAATTGTTTTCAAAAAAAAAAAAAAGAGACTCTGATTTTATTTAAAAGCTAAGTTATTTGAAAAGGGGTGTTACACAATTGACAGAGGTCGGCCGCCCTCTAGTCCTACGTATCTCCTGGTAGAGAATCAAATCGCACGTAGTTCTTGATAAAAAATATTTGTGTGTTTGGTTTTTTTTTATATATGAAAAAAATGATTTTGATGGAAAAAAAAAGGCAAAACACAGTAAGTTGTAAAACAGTAATCAGAAGGGTGCAGTTAGCAGCAGGGTACTGTATTTTTAAAAGAGGGGTGCGAATAGCAGAGCCCAGTTCGTTTTCAAAGGCTTTTGGGCTAGGGTTGTTGTAAAAAGAAAGGGTGGTGTGAATATCAATCTGATATTTAAATTAAAAAAAGAAATGAATAAAATGGGGATGGTTTAAAAAGGAAAAGTGAGATTTGGTAAACCTAATTTCCATTTTCTTCTCAACCCAGCGCCGCGGCTGGTTTCTTCGAGGAGAGAGAGAGTGACTTCGAGGAGAGAGAGATGTTCGGAGATGGAGAGAAAAGACACAGTGGTGAGAGAGGATCTATGGTGGACGGGTGACGGTGAGGGCTGAGAAAGAAACGACGGGGGAGAGACGGTCTTCGCGGCGAAGAAGGGGACAGAGGGGTTCGTGGCGTCACTTGGTGGTGACGGCCACGGTTTGCGAAGAGAGAGAGACGCTGGAGGGAGGGGGCCATGATGAAGGCGCCAGCGAGGAGGGAGAAGAACGGCGACGCGAACAGGAGCGACGTACGGTGGTCTGTTCACGGCGAGCAACAGCGACGGTGCGAGAAGGCTTCGGCGGTGTGGGGGTTCGGTTTGACGGTGGAGACGATGGTGGGGGTTGGCTTGACGATGGTTCGCGAGGCTGTTGTTTAAGTGGTGGTGGTGGTTTCTTTCGTGAAGTGAGGTCGAGGTCGTGGAGGGCGGCGGTGTTTGATTTCGCGCCGGGAGAAGAGGGACGGTGGTTGGCCTGTGGGTGGCGTGGTGGTGGCCGGAGATGATGGCCGTGAGGTGGCGATTTGGGATTGCTGTGGTGGAAGAGGAGAAAGTGACGGTAGCGGTGGGTAAGACGACGCCGGGGGAGGCCTTGGTGGGCACCGGTGCCGTGGTGGAGAAACAGAATCGGGGGAAGAGGAGGAGAAAAGGGATTCTGGTTGGCGGCGGTGCTTGGTGGTGGTCACCGGTGACCACGGCTGAGACAACCACGCACAGTGGTCGGACGTAATGCGGCCTCTTCTCTGTTCTCTTTTTTATTTCCTCACTGTGTCTCAATCCCCCTTACATTCTGTCTCTCAAATTTGTATGAAACCTTAGTATGGTTTTTTATGCATCTGTGTGTGTGTGTGTGTGTGAGTATCTCTCCGTGTGTGAATGTGTGCGTCTGTGTATATGCCTGTATTTTCTTTCTTTGCTTGCTGCTTCATGTGTATTTATAATGCTCTTATTGTGGTGTAGGTGTGGTATGTGGAGCACAAAATCAAAACTCCCAGGAGACCAAGACAGAGACAGCAGCGAGAGAGGAGCAGAGTTGCTGCCAAGTTATGGTATTTTTTGCCTAAAATGAAGATCCAACATAGAGACAAGAAGAAAGGGGGTTTGAGCTCAAAGCTCAAACTGTGGCAGCAACAGCAGCAAGGCGCAGGCTGGCCACATATTTTTTGTTTGACTTTCCTTTATATTTTTTTATGTGTAACAAACAGAAATGTAATTTTGTATTAAAATAAAAAAAAAACAGATTTAAACACGCTTAACTATTTGACTATCTTTTCTTTTTATTGACAACTACTATTCAATCGATAATAATAATAATAAACGAAACAAAAAACAACAAGGCTAAATTGCTAACGACTTTTGAATAACACGCACAATTAGCTAACCCTTGTATGACAAACGATATATTTTTGCAAATAGGGAAATATTAATTAGAATCAGATATTCACAAAAATACATTTTTATTTGATTTTCAACTAGTCGGACAAAATTAGGGTATAACAACCCGGAATATAGACAATCATTCACGGTGATATGCTAAGCAATGTAAAGAGGTTTCACGTGGCTATTATTTTAGCTACGATTTATGAGATGCATAATGAAACGATAGAGTTTTAGTGAGGGGTCTCGATAGGACTCACTGAGATAATGTTTATCTCACCCTTTATAATTGTGGTTTTCATAGAGAAACGGGGAAAGACAAAGGCAAAGAGGCACGGCTAGACATGATGTTCCGAGGATATGTTGCAGTTTTAATTTATATGCTTATGCTGAGTTTTCCCCAGTTGTCTTTGTAATTTCGATTGTATGACTTATACATTGTTAAAAGTTGTAAATCCTTTCCGATACTTATGTTCTGGATGTTGAACACTAGGGCACTACAAAAAAAACGTTATTTAGTGACCGATTTTTCGGTCACTATATGGGAAAAATCGGCCACTACAACGTTTAGCGACAGAATTAGCGACAAAAAAAATCAGTCGCTATATCACTGGTCGCTAACTGTAGCGATCGATTTTGTGACCGAAATTTTAGCGACCGATGTAGTGACTAAGTGTAGCGAACGATTTAGTGACCGATTTAGTGACCGATTTTAGTGACCGATTTAGTGACCGTTTTAGCGACCAATTTTGTGACCGATTTAGCGACCAATTTAGTACCAAATTTACTGACCGATTTAGTGACCGATTTAGAGACTGATTTTAGACTAATTTAGCAACTAATATAGCAACAAAATAAAGAGATGAATTTAACAAGTCCGAATTTGACATCGAGTTGGCAACTATTGATCTTGGTGCGACAAATTTTTAGCAAATGATTTACGACTATGATTGATTTAATCAACTTATTATTGTTTTGCACTAATTTAATTGCTAACATGCCCGTGGTAAGAAAAATAATTTATAAAGAAATAATAAACAATAGATTTACGTTAAATTCTTCATCACAATAAAAAACAAGTCAGTACATTAAAGATGTTAATGTACATAGGAAAAGACAACTATTTTCAAATAAATCTTACATAATATACTCATTAGAGGAGTCTTAACGAAACATCAAAATATTACTCTGATTCACTTTGTCCATCAAATTGGACTCTATAGATCATCTTCATCATCATGCTCTACATTATATGGCATTTGTTGAAACTTCAAGTGTTGCATCAATTCTTTTATCAGTTGCTACACCATACCTTGATCTGACTTGGTGAAACTTGAAGCTTTTCATCAATTGCTACACACATAAACAATCTATAAAAGTTAGAGTCCATAGATCTCATAGCTCTACACACAAACACGTGTAGAAGGGGAATTAGAAAACCAATTGGTGTCACTCCATCAATATACGCCAATTGAAAACCCACAAAACAAAAAACCACAAAATTGGATCATTCATATTAAGTTTCATAATCATTATGTTTGTTGCCTCATATTTCTTTTTTTCTTTACCTAATGAGATTATGATGAGAGGAAAATGTGTACAATTCAGGATTCAGATATTAATAAAAAAGAAAATGAAGTTAATAAAGTCTGATTTAGTTATCATAGTCATCAATCACCATAATATTAATGATCCAATTTAGTTATCATAGCCATAGTAATAAACTTTGACCAATTTTCTCCACCCACAAACAACCACTCTACCAAATGCTTTCATATTAGCAACTGCTGCTTCTAACATGTCACCTCCAACATTGTCAAAATATATGACAATTCCATCAAGAAAATACCTGAAATTAAATCAAACTACATCAAAAACAATTTAAATGAAATATTATTTGAACTTTTATCAAACATCACTAACAAACCTTTTAAGAGTCGAATTTAGATGGACATATCTCCTATGTGTCATGGTCATGATTAATGCAAGCAACACATTGGAGAAAAACCCCACTAGGTGCACAACAATAAAAGTTTCAAGTATACCTGGGTGGTGGATTAAAATGATTGATAACTCTATTTTATATAGAGTTATTCATATGTTTAAACTTAGTAAATTGCTCTCTTTCAAGCAAAGATAAAGAGTTTATATAGTATTTTATGTAATATGTGATAACTTGAGTGTTTGACATGGTTATAGTTGATAATAGGCCATTTTGGATACATTGTGGTATGTTTGATAAATTTGTTCAGTGCAGTCTAGATGCTCCTGCATCAAATGCTCCTGCATTGATTCTGCATTGGTTTAGTACAATGCTACTGCACTGCAACTGCATTACCTGAAGGTTGAAGCCATCCACTTGCACATCCACTTGCCATCCACTTGCATTTGATGACCTCATACTTGGTCCCCTAAAGCAAGAACACTTCAGATTTCGTTGCCTACAATTCCCACATAGCTTTGAAGAGTCATCAACGTAGGGACACATGTTGTTATCTCATTTGACCTCCCTATACAATTGATTGAAGACTTCACATGGGAATCAACTGCTGTAAAACAACCATGAATACAGCCATCAAGATTACTTCAACATGAAGGAAGGAAGCACCTCTCTTGAAGACTATATAAAGACTCCACTCCTTCACTTGAAGATAGATCACAATCCATAAGTTAGATTTAAATTTCAATATACATAGTTAGTTTCTATTTTGTAAGAAGGAAAGGAAGGAAGTGACAAATCCTCCTTACTTCGATTTCATAGTTTTATCAAAGTGATAAGGAGCTAATGCAACTACATTGCTAGGAGGATTCATGCCAAGAGCTTCAACTTGTGTAACTTCTATCTTGTTGTTTCTCTTTTGTGATTTCAATTATATAAACATGTTCTATTCTGTTTATATTTTCCTTGCAATGTCTATGTTGAGCTAAACCTCTCTTAGTTGGAATGTTTTAACCATTTAATGAGCTTTTAAGTAAGTTTAATACAAGTATATGATGTGTGCACTTTAGTTCTTGCTTGATAATATTTTCAACATTTATTTTGAGGTTGATCGCTTAGAATAAGTAGACTTGTAAAAGCAGACATGGTTTACAATTAAGAACTCAAGAACTAATATAGGTGAGTGTTTTACATAAAGGAAACTTTGTGAAAACCATACTAAGTCCTAGACATAGGATAGTATAGTCCATAGGGTGATACTGTGGGTACTTTAAAAGACAAGAGTGAACTTATTTAGCAAGCCTAGACATAGGAAGCTTGTAATGAAACTCTGGAGAAAAGTGACTGAAAGGCACACAACTAATGCAACAGCATTCAGTGCAACTGCATCATAACTGCATTAAACACTTATAAGTAAATTACTTGGGGAAGACATTCCAACTAGCTTTTCTCTATTGCATTTCAACTACTTACACTTTGCTTTATTTTAACTTACTTGTGATACTCACCATCATCAACTATCTTGTTAAATTAGTTACTTACCTCTAAATTACATAATAATAACTTTTGAAAGAGTTCATCAATCCCTGTGGGTTCGACCTGTTCTAATCACTGTATTACTCGTTATGGACTGTGTATACTTGCACATGTTTTCCACACACCAATGATGAAGCCATTTTCTAACAATTTTCTCATACCCCAAATAGGAAATTGTCCTGACCAAAAATTGGAGAATAAAATGACATTGGGGAACCACCCAATTACAACTTTGCACCTTCTGTTAAGGCCACATGATGGACAGATAGAGTAGAATATACTCACTTCCTTTTGATGGTTGTCGTAACTATTCATCACAAAAAGGTATGGTAAAGTGATATCTTCATAGGCTTTTGGCCAATCCTTCAATTTACTTAAGGAATCTTCTATAATCTGTGCTCCTTCAAACATGTCACAGTTGTGAATTAAAGCCATCTCCTTTTGCTTGACTTTGGACAACACAAATGCAATAATTTCAAGCCCATAATCGATGCTTCCGGTGGTGATGGCATTACAATCAGCTACAAGACTCTTTGGCATTTCATCAAACACTTTGGGGGGTTTAGGAGCATTACAAAATCTGTGTGCTTGGCAGAGGTAACCATATGACCAAATGTCCAAGAGTGTAAGAGGGAAGTAAATGTTGCTGGATAGAACCTTGGTGACTGAAACAGAAAAGAGAGGAATACAATAGATTGCGACACCATTGACGGAAACGCGAAAGTTGTCGCTCCGCCCGGATCGAAATTTCTGATTCTGTTGGAGTTGTAATACATTGATTGTTCCTGCACTTGGATTGCATTTAGAGGAAAAGATGGTACCTGAACAGCCACAAAAACTGGATTAGCAACGATATTGTCTTCACCTTCATCTTCCTGTTTCCCTGCGTAAGACCCATTAGACTTGTTGAAATCAGCTTCTGAAATCCAACTTCCTGCTTTCCTTGTTCTCTGAACTGAAAATAGGGCTTGTTGGTGACAAACAGAAGAACTGACAACAACTAATTGAGCCTCATCCAAATTTTTTGCGAGATCAAAGGAACAAGGATCAGAAAAAGAGGGGTTTGAAACCCTTGAAATTAATGTCGTTGTTGTTGCTGCGAAGGTACTGAGATCCTCATTCTCTTGTTGGATCTCTTCATCACCCATATTCATCACAACATCCGAAACACATGAGAGTGGAACTGCGCTGAGCCAGTGTGGGAGAGAGAGGGACAGCGTGAGGGAGGGGGACGGCGTGAGAGAGAGAAAAGTAGGGCTGGACAAACGGTCGGTTAACACGGTTTCGGTTTGAAAATCACACACCCAAGGAAAACCGATGAACAAATGCTAGCATCCATTTCCGACCATTGAAGCTACGGTTACAGGAAGTTGCGGGTTGACGGTTCGGTGGTTTGACGGGTGGGTTTCTTTGGTTAACAGCTTCTTAGCACCACTACAGCAAAAGTTGTTGTGTTCTGTAAAAAATATAGTGAGTGTGAAGCCATAGCCACTGCAAGATTGAGTTTCTTGTTTAAAATGAAAAGGTTGAAGATGACAAGAGTTTTTCTCTCTCATCTTGAAGTTGGTAATTGGTGCTGTAAAAAAAAGTTAATATAATAAGAAATATTTAAAATTATAAATTCAACTTGCTTTATGTAAGGCTGTAGTTGTCCCTGCCTTTGTCTTTTTGGTAGCAGCAGGCCTATTTCTCTGGTTTTGGTGATTTACAATTTGTATATTCTCTCTTTCATCTCATGTGTAATTCTGTATGCGGTATTTGAGTAAAAAACAATTCTGTACGCGAACCGAAAGTAAATATTATAATAGTATTGTGACATGTGGGCGGGTTCGATTATCGATGGATTCAATTGTGGGCAACCGAGCCCGACCAAATGAAGCAACATTTAACCGTTTTTGCAGATTTGGAACCCGGCACCCATAGGAATCCGACCGTTGCACCTTATAATCCTTCGGATAATCGGTTTATCGGTCGGTTAATGAATTTTGTCCACCCCTAGAGAAAAGTTAGGAAACTGATGTAGGGTTTGCAATATTTATTTATATTAAAATTCTAATTTAAAACAGCAGATCGCTCTTTGCACCCTGCGTTTTACTTACTTTGCACCACCCCCTCTACTAGCGACCGAAAAAGCGGTCTCTAAAGCTAGCGACCGACAAATCGGTCACTAAGCAAAAAGTATTTTATACATTGAATCGGTCTCCAAATGTAACACCCCGGTATTTCTTTAACAAAGAAATACCTAAATATACAATTTGGTATAAATCAGAGTATAAAAATTCCTGTTCAGATATACATCTTTACAAGAAACAGCGGAAACTACAAAAATATAACATGATACAAGTTCGAGTCATAAGACCGAATACAGAGACTACATCAGAAGAATCCAACACAAATGGAAGATCTGACGACTAACTGTGCCGCCTGCTGTCCTTATAACCCGTTCTCTGTAAAAACAACAAATATGGATTGGGTGAGACAACTTGTCTCAGTGAGTCCTACCGTGCCCCCTCACCGACACTCGGTTCAATTTATTAAACTGTTACAACAAAAGCTGACATAACAATGTCTTATTTATTAACCGAATTGCCGACTGCACAACGACTGCTAATCCCGGCAATTCATGTTTTTAATTTATTAATCGAAACGCCGACTGTGCAACGACCACTAATCCTCGGCGAATCGTGAACAGAACATAACATGATTTTATAGCTGACATAACAATGTCTTATTTATTAATCGAATTGCCGACTGCACAACGACTGCTAATCCCGGCAATTCGTGTTCTTAATTTATTAATCGAAACGCTGACTGTGCAACGACCACTAATCCCGGCGAATCGTGTGTTTAACTTAGCACAAACCGGCTGCACAACGCCTGCTAATCCCGGTAACCCGTGAGTTGACCACGCCAAAACACATTAGGGCCTAGGGTGAGGGCTCATGACTTCCCTTCCTAGTATGCTACTTGTCGGGTCGTCACCCAACGCGATACATATGACAATACGCATCAAATTCTCGAGAGTTAGATAATTTATATCTTTTTCGATCACCAAAGGATCAATCACATAATAGTTGGATAAACAATATCCATATCGATCTATAATCCGTTTTGAGGAATTCATATATTTGTCCTCCGACATTATAATCATATTCAAGTGGCATATATAAACATATATATTCAGTCAGTCCATCAGACGGTGTACCCACACGTATCCTAGGGTTTCGGTTTTTCAATCAAATATGCTTTCAAAGCTTTATTTCAAAATCATGAGTTGAATAAGTTCAAAATACGGTTTTCAATAAGGCAAATTCTTTTTAAATGATTGAGAAAGAGATTAGAAAAGGTTCGGGATCAAACGGAGCTCCGGAACCAGAAATCGGGAATCGGTGACAGAAGCTCACGCACGGTCCGTGCCCAGGGGCGCACGATCCGTGCGTCCGGTTCTGTTTCTCTAATTCTCCTATTTCTCAATTCCGCTTTCCGTTTTCGCCCAATTCGATTTCTAATATCGATCACTCCTGAAACTCAAAATCTCAAATATTCCAGATAGTACACAAATCATTTTATTTCAACAATTTAATCACAATTTCATAAATTGTTCAACAATTCCATAAAAACCGTAAAAACGTAAAATTTCTCAAAAACGGTTTTCGGTTCCAAAATCTTTCGAAAACGGATAATGCCTTATGACTCAAAACCAATATATTTTCAAGACATGTAAAAATATCCCTATCCGTGAGTAGAACTCACCCGATTGACGATCTCGCGATAAATCACGCCGGAGCACGGACGACCGGACCGTAACCACTCGAACAATCCTCGTAGTCACGTACACGCTCCGAATGCCTCCGCAAGTGAATTCAGCAACCAACACCCCTCTTGATACTGACTTCATCTCCGGTGCATAGAATTTGTGTTTCTCGATACTTTGACGACTCGACCCCGAATCCGTCGAACCAACATTCCCAGCTTTATTTCTGTTTTTCCAGCATCAGGATTCAGTTTTGCAACAGGCATAACTTGGTCAATCCGTAACCAAAACTATCCAAACCTGGTGCTCATTGTGAAGGTAATTTCGTCTACTTTCAAATGGTCAAGGATTCACACGCATGCATCCAGTGGTGTGGGAGATATCAGCAAGACAAGGTGACTGGTCCAGGATAGTGCTTGATTCTAAAACCGTAACTTGGGGACATGATATCTCCTTCATTTCTGCATGAAATCATACGGTGCTTGTGCCCAAAATGAAGATATTTGTGTCTAGTTTCCATAGGGACAAGAATCATGATCATCGGAGTAGTGTACAGAGAGATACGATGAAAACAATGAAGGTGGTGCATACGAGTTTTACCCAGAATTTTGTTGAACTTGCATCTTCACCTTCTAACTTGGAATCCCAGCTCCATCCTTCTTCTACTCGAAAATGGTGGATGGAGATATAGGGGAGGATGATCAGCAACAGTGGTATCAAAGGGTAGAGGAAGAAAAATGGTGAAGGATGGCATGAAGATCACTTGCATGCACCAAGGTTTTGAGATTTTCCTCTTCTTCTCCTCTCTTCTCTCCATTCGCCTTCTCCTCTCTCTCTCTCTATCTCTCTCTTGATGCTCCTGAGTTTCAGAAAGTGAGGTGTATGGGAGTGAGGCCTGATCCTGGGGCTTTTCAGCTGAAGCTCATTTAAGGGCATGAAAAGACCATACTACCCTTAGTCCATTTTAATACTTTGATACACTTCTAAATAACCACTAACCTATAATTTCCCTTAACAATCATGGTTATGGTCTTGTGGAATTGAGGAGTGTATTTGGTGTTGGGTAATTTGGGTTACGGGCTTAAGGGACATGGAAATGACCAAAATGCCCTTGGCCCATTAAGTCTTGGTTTCGAGGCTAAAACCCCAATAATCTTATGGCTTTCCGCTCGGCATAGGTTTCTCGGCTAATCCTCATTCGATTCGAGATTAATTGCTCACTCAAATGATACGTCTTCGATGTGAGGCGAAATGACGATTTTACCCTTCAGCGGAATTGTTCATTTAAATTATGACTAAGCCACAATTAAATGTAGAGTAGGATTTCTTTGGACTTTTCCTCGACTATTAATCCCCGAGACACGACCAATTATTCCCACAAATAATTACTCGGTCTTAGGCATCATAGTACGAGTGTTTAAAAATTAGGGATGTTACAATCATCCCAACTTTTAAAAATTTTGTCCTCAAAACTGACAAGACAAACCTTAAGCGAAAAGATATTGATATCGGGTCATCATGTCCTCTTCCAATTCCCGAGTAGCCTCTTCGACTGAGAAGCCTTCCCAGACTATCGTGATAATCGGAATAGTCCTTGACCTCAATGTCTTCACGCCACGCCCTAGGATATGACTAGGATAAGGTTGGAATGATAAACCGGTCGAAGATCGATCGTTTCAACGCTCAACGGCTGAAGTGGATCGGGAATACATTTTCTCAACTGAGACACGTGAAAGACATCATGAAGATACAGACTTTCTTCAGAAATTAACTATTCCGACCTCTTGAAAGCTGACACTAATTGTTATGGACAATGGAATGCCTACAATCTGTTGAGGATACGAACTCATAGTTATGGTATCCACACATCCTGCACTATTGAAGTTAGGAACTCGGAAGGTTTCGGCCTAGCCGTACCTTGAATTGGAACGAAACGATGACTTTAAAAGAATTTCCTTGGAATCAAACCATACGGTATCCAGAAGAAAAGTTTTCTTTTCTTCCCGAGTTACGCTCACATAAGCGCTTGACTCATTTTACTAAAAATCTCGACTGAAGCAAATAGAGTTATTTTATAAAACAGGTTGACTTTCAGTCCAAGGAATCTAGAAACGATTTTCCTTGCAACCGAATCCAGGAAAAATTCTAAAATAATAGTAAAATATTCTTTCATTAAATCGGTTCCAAAACTTGAAAGTACAATAGTTCTATTTGAATGAAAATTCCTTTCAATGGGGTTTCTAATGACGATAGTTTGAAAATACGACTATCCCAAAAGGTCAATTCACCCCAACTTATAGATGACCTTACTCAATGCACGGCGCTCCAAAAAGCGGAATCTCATTCGCTGATATTTAAAAGTTACGAGTTTGAAAGTGAGAGTAGAAGTGTTACTTTGTTGGAACCAGCCATTTGTGTGATCAAGATCTCACAAACTTCTATTATCGTGCTTGAGTTCGGCTCCGTTAAGACAAAAAAATTGGGTTCGTTCGAGGAAGGGATCGGGAAGGACATTGAGCCGAAAGGGAAAGCGGGTATTTGTTTTAAAATTTTCCCAAGCCGCTATTCTACTCGATTCAATTCATTTCCCTTCAATTCCTTTCTCGAATCAGTCCAAGATAAAACTTCGAGGTTAGAACAAAGGCTTGTATTTCGTGACAAAAATAGACACGACTCAATTGTCTCAAGAGACTACACAATGGTTATAGGATGCACTATCAAGGACTCATGTGTCATACATTCACTGTCCAATCATTTAGTCTCAGACCGACATACGGTTCATCCTCCGACCTTCTCCCATCATACAGGTATAGTGGGTGAAAGGGAAAAACACTATACGTACTCAACTGTCGGATTGTCGTATAAAGGCATCGTGTACATGATAACTGCAATAATCTACTATAATCTACTAATATTTATATTTATACAACTAAACCACATATGATTTTACCAATACACCCATTCTATCTAAAAGACACCTCAAATTTTTGAGGGTAAAAATGTCATTACACTCTATTTCTTTTTTTCCTCTTTATTCTCACACTCTCTTTCTTATCTTTCACTTTTCTCTTACACTCTTTTTCTTCATTTTTCTCTTTCTTTTTACACTCTCTTTCCTCCTTTTCACTTTTCTTTTACACTCTCTTTCTTTCCTTTTTTTCCTTTTACTTTACTTTTCCCATAAATAATTATTCTCTTTCTCTTATCACTTCACTTTAATTCGTTTAACTAAATTTCTAAATTTACACAAACACTACTTTAATTAAAAAATTTGAAGACTACTACTATAAACCTACTATCTAAAACACAAGAAGACTTAATGACTATTTAAATTAGTAATTAATATTTAAAAAAATATTTCTTATTGATAATCTAATATCTAACTTTTATTATCTACTATAATCTACTAATCAACTAAAATAATCAATTGAAACTACGAGATAACTGCACTGATAAATAAAAAAACACGGGATAACTGCAGTGATATATAAAAAAACACGGGATTAATATTTACCATTGATATTTATAATTTTTTTTGACAATTTATAATTAAAAAAAACATGGGATAAATATTTACCATTGATATTTATAATTTTTTTGACAATTTATAATTAATATTTACCATTGATAATTATAATTTTGGAAAACTACTATAAACCTAGTATCTAAAAAAACAATGGATAACTACAATAATCTACTAATCAACTTAAATAATCTAATATAAAAACACGGGATAACTAAAATAATCTACTAATCAACTCAAATAATCAATTGAAACTATGTGATAACTGCAATGATATATAAAAACACACGGGATAACTACACCAATATATAAAAAAAAACAGGATTAATATTTGTCATTGATAAATAAATTTTTTGAAGACTACTATAAACCTACTATCTAAAAAACAATAATATTTAATGACTATTTAAACTACTGATTAATATTTAAAATGAATATTTCTTATTGATAATCTACTATCTCTCTTTTACTATCTAGGCTAAAGTGCTCCCGGCGTCCCTTATCTATATTTAAAGTAACGATTTGGTCCTTTATCTTTTTTTGTCCCAAATCAGTCCTTTATGTTTTAAATTTTTGACACATAAATCCTTTTCTGTCCCATATCAGTCCTTTATGTTTCAAATTTTTAACACATAAATCCTTTTTTTTTTGACACATAAATCAGCACTGTTAACGGAAAAGGATTTATGTGTCAAAAATTTGAAAGATAAAGGACTTATTTAGGACAAAAAAAACATAAAGGACTAATTCGTTACTTTAAATAAAGATAAGGGACCCCAGAAGCACTTTAGCCTACTATCTACTATAATCTACCAATCAACTAACATAATCAATTGAAATTACGAGATAACTGCACTGATATATGTAACACCCTATTTTATTATTTATTTTACGTGTTTATATTTGTAATTGTGTGATAATTTTGTGTGTGCCTATTTGGCTATTAGTATATATATTATTGATATATATATAAGTCTTTTATTTGTATCAAATAGTAGTTTTAAATTATTAGATTATTATTGAATGATAATTATTTATCATTTGTGTATCTATGAATGAGTGTGTTAGTATTCAAGTGTTTAGAAAATATATGTATATATAGAATTAGTGCTTTTGAAGCACCACCGTGTGTTGGGCTTAATTGTTGCCTTTTTTGGGTTTTTCTTTTAAGTTAAAGGAAAAGAATTAGAGCCCAATTCCTTTTTGTTCAACAACATCACTTTCCCTCGGTATACGCAAACACCACCAGCAGCCATAACCGTATATCTCCAAACTTCAACTTCCATGCTTTCGTTCTCTCTCCCTAGGCAATGATACACCGCAAGTATACGGTGATATCGCGTAATAATAATATCGATCCACAGGGAGTTATATGTGACTACCAATCTAATTCTTAGTGATGATTAGCTGAAAAGGAATGATTAAGTAGGAAAATGTTTGATTTTTAACTTAGAATATAAAAAGCGTCTTGGGATCATGGTTAGATTACAATGATGGAAATAGAAAGAACCCTTTGACTATCCCCTATCTTATAATTGAATTTTATTTTAAGGACAAGGCATTCCTTTGGTTTAATTCAAGTTTCCTTTCGGACAACAAGAACGTGTCTCGAAACGATGATCAAGCCTATTCTCATGGTTGATCATCGCCGAAACCCATTAAGCACAGCCTTATTTGTCCCAAAGTCACCTCGGCTATTCTCATGCTTTGGTTACTTTGTCTAATTCCATTTGTTCTAATGTCAAGCTTCACCTTTCGGTACTTCGCTTGACATTTGGGTTATACAATATGCATAATGGAATCAGATTAAAAGTCAAAGCAATCATAAAATAGGGTTTAGCTTCGGGATTATTTAGGGACCATCATTGGATTGTATCCCATAATCCCAAGACTAAAGAAGTCTACTCACAAATGCTCATTGTAGACAAGGGAGTAGAAGAGAAGAACATAATTTAAATTGCAAAATGTAAATAGCGAGAAGTAAAGAAAAGCGTATAAAAGACTGAATTATAAATGGGCAGAATAACAATAACCTTAAAGAGAAAAACTTGCAAGAACTTCAATTAAACTTAGAATGTCAATTACAATGATCCAGGATGATTGTGAAGCTACATTGGGATCCTTTTTATAGGTCAAGATCAGAGACAAGGCACTAAACATCAATTTACAATCCATAAAGACAGAATGGGAAGAGTTGTAACATTTTTAGCCATCAGAAGGGACGCACGGATCGTGCCTCTTAGGCGCACGGATCGTGCCCCTTGAAAACAGCTTGGAATTTAAAACATCACAGGGCGCACGGATCGTGCTTGACCTACGCACGGATCGTGCGCAGCTAAACTTTTGATTTTCTGCTTTTTTGAACGTTACGCACGGATCGTGCTTCCCAGGCGCACGGATCGTGCGTCTCTTTTCTTCAGTTTCTTCAACTTCTGCGAACCTTACGCACGGACCGTGCTTAATTACGCACGAACCGTGCGTGTAAAGCTGATATTTGCACCTCCTTATTGCTGATTCTTCTCCCTATCCTTTTGTCTTTTGATCCTTTACTCTTTATGCACCAAAATTCCTCAATTGCTTCAATAATAACCTGAGAATATAAACCAACAATTTTTGTAGTAAAATAGCTCTAAATTAAAATTAAAACATCAAATAAACTACTTAAAATAGGTACTAAAAACATACTAAAACATGACTTATCAAACTCCCCTATGCTTGAATCTTTGCTTGTCCTCAAGCAAAACTATGAAACTCATTGGCCAATTTTTGGAAAAAAATTCTGAATTCCTATAAAACCTTAAGTGGACCTGCGGTAAATTTCAGCACTTCTTTGATTTGAGACTCACTACTTGGGCTTTTGTGATTTATGAGACAAGTTTTAGGTATCAGCACAATAGAAAGGATATCAATGTCATCATAGAACTAGTTCCCTAGCATTCTTAAGCTTGGGTCTTCCATTCACTAGACCGGGTCTCAAAGGAGGGTCTTTATACGCTGGGCATTCAAGCATTTTCTTTTTCCCTTGTTTTTTTTTTCTTTGATGTAGGCCAACCACTTTTAATTAACAATTTTTTCTTTTTCAATTTGAACTAAAGTGGTCAGCCCTTCTTGCTTGATGCTCTTTTTTTTCTTTTCTTTCTTTTTCTTTCTTTTTCTTTCTTTTTGCTTGATACCCCAACTCAGACATTTTTCTCCAGTAACCTCGCATCCGGTGAATGTCACCAAGAGAACTAAATTTCTAGTTTCTTTTCTAAACCTCCTAATAGTACCAATGACCAAAAACAAATCTCAAGTGTGTGTGTGCAAACCCAAAAAGCAGTAGCAAACAATCATTTATTTTTACCAGCCAGTCCACCTAGATGAATATTATGAATTCCAAAAGAAAATTTAATCCAAAAGAGGCCTTTACTAGATAAAACATGCTTTCAAAACTCTCAAAGACTTGAAACAAGGGGAGATGATATTTATTAAAAATAAACTAAACTTAATAAAAACAGGAAAACAGTAAATTCAAAAAAAAGGGCAAGATACCCCCCCATGCTTGGACTGAACATTGTCCTCAATGATTTTATAGAGTAAATAGCATGAAAGGGTAAAAGAAAGCTCACATGATCACTGCTGCCCAGGCGGGGGAGCCTGGTTGATGCTGAAGTGCTGCATCATAGTGCGGAGCATGTCTGACATGTGCTCCATCTGCTGACTATGATGCAGCTGGTCTTGCCTGATTAGCTGCAGCTCTTCCCCATGTCTCACCTGCTGTGCCTCTATTCTGCCACACCATGCCTCCAGGTTGAAGTTTTGGGCATTTTGGTGATGTTGGTCAGCCATCTCTTCTTCCGCCTCTTGAACTGGGATCTCTTGAGGTATATCACCTGCAACATCAAGGTACAACCAGTTTTCTGGGTTTCTTGTGTCAGTTCTTACTGGGTTTGGTAGCATGATGGACTTTTGCTTATCGACCAGTAAGTGAAACCTTGTTCTTGCTTTATTTATAGGTCTGACTAGGAACATGCTCTCGCATATATCCATGTCAATGCTCGTATTACCTTCCAGGACATCATAATTTATAAACCTGTCACCAAGTCCCAGTTTTGCAGCAATAAAGGTAACCATCCCACCTATCACTATATCACCCTTTGTTTGTTCAACAACATGAAATAGATTCTTAGTGATATAATGATAAGTGTTTACCTGCATTTGATGGATCATTGCCCATAACAAAAAGAGCTCCCCAGTTCTAATCCCTCCCATTTCTTGTCTCCCAAAAACTGTACAGGCCATAATTCTAGCAATATACCGGAAAACCGGGTTATGAATCCAGCTAGCCTTGGCGGTCCTAGCTTCATAATGATCCCTCCCAGTGATTTGGGTCCAGAAGGCAGGAGGGTTGTACCCTTGTGGCCTGAAGGCAGGGTCTCTGGAATCATGAATCATACCTATGTTGGGAAACCCCAGCTTTTCCCCAAGTTAATCTTGTGTTATTTCAAAATCTTCGTTAAAAAGCCTAAATGATATTGTATCATCAACAAGACTCAATGAACTGAGGAATTCCAAGGTAATCCCTTCATAGGTGCCCATAGGGGGCCTCAAAAAAGTTGACCAACCCAGATTATTAAGCAGCATACAAACATTGTCCTCTATTCCTAGGGTGCCAAGAGTAAGAGTAAAGTGGGGGTACCTTGTGGCGACAACCTTTCTTTTGCAAAGTATTTCATACCTTTCTTCTTGCGCATTATCTCTGAAAACGATTCTGAATGGGTTGTTTGCAGCAGCTCCGCTCCTTTTTCGTCCCTTCCCGGTGCTTGGACCCGCAGCAGCACCAATCCGTGCCTTTTTTGAAGCCATTTTCGAATTTCCTCAAGATTGGGGTTTTTGGGTTTTGGAAGAATTTGGGGTTTTTGGGTTTTGGAAGGTGAATAGAGTGTTTTTGGTGGTGGGTATTGTATATTGGGTGGTGTTTTGATGATTGGGTGGTGTTTTGGGGGTGTTTATGAAGATTTTGGGTTATGGATATGGTGGATTACTAAATTTGGGGATTTGGTGGAGAGGGGTTGTATGGTGATTTTAATGGGTGGGTTTTGTAGAGGGAGTGGTGGGTAGTTGATTTGAGTAGTTTTTATGGAGGTTTGGGTGTTGTTTGGTTGTAGTTCAAGGTTGGGAAGGTATGGGTATGGAGGTTTAGGGTAGGAGAAGAGATGAGGAAGAAGAAGATAGGTTGAAAGTGAGGAAAATTCGTGACTTACTTGTTAAATTCAGTCCTTTTTACAGCGCACGGTTCGTGCTCACCTCACGCACAGTTCGTGCTTCACTTACGCAAAAACTGAAGCTGCCTTTTAAATCACGCACGGTCCGTGCTTCACCTACGCACGATTCGTGCGTGAGTTTCGGTGCTGAATTCCAGGAAAATATTTCCAGTACGCACGGATCGTGCCTTTCTGCGCACGGATCGTGCGTCTTCTTCGCACGCAAACCAACCAAATCTTCTTAACTGCGCACGGATCGTGCCTGTATGCGCACGGCTCGTGCGTCCCTTTAGCCTTCATTTTTTTTTTTTTACCCGCACGGATCGTGCGTTCTTCTCTGCACCAGGAACTTATTTCTTCTGAATTAAACACCTGAGAAAAAAAAATTAAACAGAACTAAAACAATAACCCGTGGGTTGCCTCCCACGCAGCGCTCTTTTAACGTCACTAGCTTGACGGTTATGGAATTCAGTTTGGGTCCTCGAGAACCAAGGTAGTTCCTTTTTCAATTTCTTCTCCAGTTAGATAGTTTTTCAATCTCTGCCCATTTACCTTGAATGATCCGGTCCTTTCACTCCAGACATCAACAGCTCCGAAAGGGTATACCTTACGGACTTGAAATGGGCCGGACCATTTTGACCTCAGCTTTCCTGGAAAAAGCTTCAGCCTTGAGTTGAAGAGTAGCACCAAATCTCCTTCTTTGAATTCCCTTCGGACAATACGCTTATCATGCCATTTTTTTGTTCTTTCTTTATAAATTTTGGCATTTTCATAAGCGTCCATCCTTAGTTCCTCCAACTCATTCAGCTGAAGTTTTCTTTTTGCACCGGCTAATTCTGTGTCCAAGTTGAGGGTCTTTATCGCCCAATAAGCCCTGTGCTCTAGCTCAACCGGAAGGTGACAAGACTTCCCATAAATTAGTTTGAAAGGAGACATACCAATGGGGGTCTTGTACGCTGTCCGATAAGCCCAAAGAGCATCATCAAGCTTAATGGCCCAATCTTTTCTAGAAGGAGAGACCATCTTTTCTAAAATGCTTTTGATCTCTCTATTTGAGACCTCAACTTGGCCACTAGTTTGGGGGTGGTAGGGTGTTGCAATTTTGTGTCTCACCCCATACTTTTGCAAAAGTTTTTCAAAGTGCTTGGAGATAAAGTGGGATCCTCCGTCACTGATTACTATCCTTGGTACTCCAAACCTTGGGAAAATGACTTTTTTGAAAAGTTTAATCACAGTTTGTGCATCATTTGTTGGAGAAGCAATGGCTTCAATCCATTTCGACACATAGTCAACAGCAACCAGTATGTATTGATTCCCAAAAGAAGACGGAAATGGCCCCATGAAGTCAATTCCCCAGACGTCGAAAATTTCGACTTCTAGAATACTGTTCAGAGGCATTTCGTTTCTTTTAGAAATGCTCCCAGTGCGCTGACACTGATCACATTTAGAAACAAAATGATGCACATCCTTGAAAAGTGATGGCCAGAAAAAACCAGATTGGAGTATTTTGAAAGCGGTCTTTTTAGAACTGGCGTGGCCACCATAAGAAGAAGAATGACAGTGAATAAGAATGTTACTTACCTCTTCTTCTGGGATGCATCTTCTGAACACACCATCTGCCCCCCTTTTGAAAAGCAGAGGCTCATCCCAATAGTAGTGTCTGACATCAGAGAGAAATTTCTTTCTCTGTTGGTAGCTCTGATCTGGGGGCAGCACACCGGCTGCGAGGTAGTTCACAAAATCTGCATACCATGGAGCTTCAGTTTGGACCAATGAGAATAGCTGATCATCCGGAAAAGAGTCATCAAGCGGCAGCTCATTCTCATTATTTTCTTGGAGTCTGGACAAGTGATCAGCCACAACATTTTCTGTACCTTTTTTATCTTTTATTTCCAAGTCAAATTCTTGGAGGAGCAAAATCCATCGGATCAACCTTGGCTTAGCATCTTTTTTATTTAACAAATATTTTATTGCCGAGTGATCAGTATACACGATGATTTTGGACCCCACCAAGTATTGCCTGAATTTTTCAATGGCGAACACAACGGCTAACAGCTCTTTTTCTGTTGTGGCATAATTCACTTGCGCATCATCCAAGGTCCTGCGGCATAATAGATGGCATGCATCTTCTTATCTTTCTTTTGACCCAGGACTGCTCCAACCGCATAGTCACTTGCGTCACACATTATCTCGAATGGAAGATTCCAATTCGGTGGTTGCATGATTGGGGCAGTGGTCAAGCCTTCCTTTAACCTGCAAAATGCTTCATGACAAAGATCATCAAAAACAAAAGCTGCATCCTTAAGGAGCAAGCTTGTCAGTGGTTTAGTAATATTGGAAAAGTCTTTTATAAACCGGCGGTAAAAACCCGCATGACCCAAGAAACTTCTTACCTCTTTGACCGAGGTAGGAGGTGACATTTTTTCAATAATTTCAATCTTTGCCTTGTCAACCTCAATACCTCGTTCAGAAACCAAGTGCCCAAGTACGATACCTTCCCTAACCATAAAGTGGCATTTCTCCCAGTTCAAAACTAGATTTACCTTTTCACATCTTTCAAGAACTTTTTCAAGGTTAACCAAACAGTTATCAAAACTTGATCCATGTACCGAGAAATCGTCCATAAAAACTTCCATTATATTTTCAACAAAATCCGAAAAGATGGACATCATACAGCGTTGAAAAGTAGCAGGAGCATTACACAAACCAAAAGGCATTCTCCTATAAGCATAAGTGCCATAAGGACAAGTAAAAGTTGTTTTTTCCTGGTCGCTAGGATGAATGGGTATTTGAAAAAATCCAGAATACCCATCCAAATAGCAGAAGTGTGAATGCTTTGCTAACCTTTCTAGCATTTGATCAATAAAAGGGAGGGGAAAGTGATCTTTACGGGTTGCTTTATTAAGCTTCCTATAATCGATACACATTCTCCATCCTGTGACAGTCCTAGTTGCAATGGATTCATCTTTCTCATTTTTTATAACTGTAAGGCCTCCCTTTTTAGGTACTACTTGAACCGGACTAACCCATTTACTGTCTGAAATTGGATATATAATCCCAGCATCAAGGAGTTTGAGTACTTCTTTTTTCACAACTTCTTTCATGTTAGGATTCAATCTCCTTTGATGCTCAATGGAGGGTTTATAATCCTCTTCAAGTAGTATCCTATGCATACATAATGAGGGATTTACTCCCTTAATATCCTCAATAGTATATCCTATAGCTTTAGGATATTTCTTGAGAATGTTAAGTAATTTCTTTGTTTCCACCTCATTCAAGTTTGCATTGACAATAACAGGGAAAGTAGAGTTTAGGCCCAGAAATTCATACCTCAGAGATGTAGGGAGAGG
Organism: Astragalus membranaceus; assembly: GCA_039519185.1. Taxonomy (NCBI): domain Eukaryota; kingdom Viridiplantae; phylum Streptophyta; class Magnoliopsida; order Fabales; family Fabaceae; genus Astragalus; species Astragalus membranaceus. The sequence goes on from CM076852.1 coordinate 23,088,193, forward strand.
CTTCAGTTCCACCTTTGGAGCTTCCTTTTTAGGAGGGTCAGATTCTTCAACCAAGTCTTCAATGCCCAAGCCTTTTATAGGAGGGTTTTCATCCAGCAATCTGGCGTAGGCTTGGGCTTCTTCAGCCATTTCTTTGTATGTACTACCTGTTAGGCATGTTTCTAAACCATCGTGTGAAGATGAAGCTAAAGAGCAGTCTTCCACACAATGGTCAACAATATCAACTCTACAACAGGAGTCCTTAATAGAAGGACTTTTCATAAGGTTAGCAAATTCAAACTCTATCTTTTCTTCACCCACATTGAATGCCAACTTACCATTTTTGACATCTATTATAGCCCCTGCAGTGGCAAGAAAAGGTCTTCCCAACAAAATTGGAACCTGGGAATCTTCCTCTATTTCCATCACAACAAAATCAGCCGGTATAAAAATTTGTCCTACTTTGATAGGAACATCCTCTAAAATTCCGATTGGATATTTAATGGAGCGGTCAGCCAACTGTATAGTCATTTTGGTGGGTTTTAACTCTCCTAGACCTAGCCTCTTGAAAAGGGATAATGGCATTAAACTCACACTGGCTCCTAAATCACACATGGCTTTGTTTATGGTTTCACTTCCTATCACACATGGTATAGAAAAACTTCCAGGGTCTTTTAGCTTTGGTGGCAGTTTATTTTGAATTATAGCACTACATTCTTCAGTTAGAGCTACTGTCTCATTGTCATCTATTTTTCTTTTCTTAGACAGAATTTCTTTTAAAAATTTTGCATAAGATGGCATTTGAGACAGTGCATCTGTGAAGGGAATGTTTATATAGAGCTTGCTCAAAAGATCAACAAATTTTTTAAACTGCTCATCAAGTTTTGTTTTCGCAAACCTTTGTGGGAAGGGAATGGTGGGCTTGTATGGTGGAGGTGACACATATGATGTTTCTTTTTCTTTCTTTTCCTCTACCTCCTCACCTTGTGGACTCTCTTTTTCACTCTCATTTTTATTATTCTCTGGTTCCTCTAAATGTTTTCCACTCATTAAGGTGACAGCATTAATTTGGGCTTTGGGATTTGGCTCTGGCTGTCCAGGAAATATTCCGGAGGATTTAGAGGATGAAGCGACTTGTTGAGCCACTTGAGAAATTTGGGTTTCCAGCATTTTGTTGTGAGTGGTGATAGAGTCTACTTTTGATGTTAACTTAATAAGAGTATCATTCAAAAATGAGTTTTGGTTTTTGAACTCTTCATTTTGTTTGGTTTGAGTTAACACAAAAGTTTCCAATAAAGTTTCTAAATTGGATTTTTGAGGAGTCCTTTGATTGTTTTGAAAACCAGGGGGTGTTCTAGCTGCTGGTTGGTTTGATGGAGGATTTTTATATGAAAAATTTGGATGATTCCTCCATCCGGGGTTATAAGTGTTTGAAAATGGATCCCCCTTTTGGGCAAAATTTGCTTGTTCAGAACCAGCAGTAGATGCCCCTAGTTGGCATTCTGTACCAATGTGACCAACTACACCACAGATTTCACAAGATGAAGAAGAAGATGGAGTAGAAGATGAAGCAGCATTTACACTCAGCTTATCAAATTTAGCAAACAATGCGTCTACTTTAGAAGCTATATGATCAAGGGCAGAAACTTCGTACTTACCTGGTTCTTTCTTTTGTGCTGATGGAGCTGTGATAGCTCGCTCACTTGTCCATTGGTAGTGATTCTGTGCCATATCCTCAATCAAAGCATAAGCTTCCTCAATATTCTTGTTCATCAAAGCACCACCTGCAGCTGCATCAACAGTCATTTTTGTGGTGTACAATAGACCATTATAAAAAGTGTGGATTATCAACCATTTCTCTAGTCCATGATGGGGGCAAAGCCTTAGCATTTCTTTGAAACGCTCCCATGCATCATAAAGAGACTCCCCATCATTCTGAGTGAATCTTGTAATTTGATTCCTCAATTGAGCAGTTTTGCTTGGGGGAAAGAATCTGGCAAGGAATGCTTGCCTCAGTTGATCCCAAGCTGTGACAGACTCATTAGGTAATGAGTGAAACCAGGCCCTGGCTTTATCCCTTAACGAGAAAGGAAAAAGTTTCAGCCTTATGGCTTCCGGAGTCACTCCATTTAGTTTTAGAGTGCCACAGTATTCGAGAAAAATAGACAGATGAAGATTTGGGTCATCAGTAGCAGAACCGGAAAATTGGTTCTGCTGGACCATAGAAAGAAGTGATGGTTTAATCTCAAAATTGTTTGCATCAACATTTGGATGCACAATAACAGCATGTGGCTCTGCCGTAGAAGGCGTAGCATACTCTTTGAGAGCACGATTTGCGTTAGCAGCTATTTCTTGGTTATTGCGCAATTCTCTTCTTCTTCTATGTAAGAACCTTTCAATCTCAGGAATTGGTTGAACAATTTCTCCGAGACTTCGGACTCTTCGCATTCAAAGAAGAAGAGAATAACAAAATAAAATAAAAGCAAAAATTTCAGTCTAACCGGTACCAAAAGGTTGATTGATATCACTAACTCCCCGGTACCGGCGCCAAAAACTTGATACACCGCAAGTATACGGTGATATCGCGTAATAATAATATCGATCCACAGGGAGTTATATGTGACTACCAATCTAATTCTTAGTGATGATTAGCTGAAAAGGAATGATTAAGTAGGAAAATGTTTGATTTTTAACTTAGAATATAAAAAGCGTCTTGGGATCATGGTTAGATCACAATGATGGAAATAGAAAGAACCCTTTGACTATCCCCTATCTTATAATTGAGTTTTATTTTAAGGACAAGGCATTCCTTTGGTTTAATTCAAGTTTCCTTTCGGACAACAAGAACGTGTCTCGAAACGATGATCAAGCCTATTCTCATGGTTGATCATCGCCGAAACCCATTAAGCACAGCCTTATTTGTCCCAAAGTCACCTCGGCTATTCTCATGCTTTGGTTACTTTGTCTAATTCCATTTGTTCTAATGTCAAGCTTCACCTTTCGGTACTTCGCTTGACATTTGGGTTATACAATATGCATAATGGAATCAGATTAAAAGTCAAAGCAATCATAAAATAGGGTTTAGCTTCGGGATTATTTAGGGACCATCATTGGATTGTATCCCATAATCCCAAGACTAAAGAAGTCTACTCACAAATGCTCATTGTAGACAAGGGAGTAGAAGAGAAGAACATAATTTAAATTGCAAAATGTAAATAGCGAGAAGTAAAGAAAAGCGTATAAAAGACTGAATTATAAATGGGCAGAATAACAATAACCTTAAAGAGAAAAACTTGCAAGAACTTCAATTAAACTTAGAATGTCAATTACAATGATCCAGGATGATTGTGAAGCTACATTGGGATCCTTTTTATAGGTCAAGATCAGAGACAAGGCACTAAACATCAATTTACAATCCATAAAGACAGAATGGGAAGAGTTGTAACATTTTTAGCCATCAGAAGGGACGCACGGATCGTGCCTCTTAGGCGCACGGATCGTGCCCCTTGAAAACAGCTTGGAATTTAAAACATCACAGGGCGCACGGATCGTGCTTGACCTACGCACGGATCGTGCGCAGCTAAACTTTTGATTTTCTGCTTTTTCGAACGTTACGCACGGATCGTGCTTCCCAGGCGCACGGATCGTGCGTCTCTTTTCTTCAGTTTCTTCAACTTCTGCGAACCTTACGCACGGACCGTGCTTAATTACGCACGAACCGTGCGTGTAAAGCTGATATTTGCACCTCCTTATTGCTGATTCTTCTCCCTATCCTTTTGTCTTTTGATCCTTTACTCTTTATGCACCAAAATTCCTCAATTGCTTCAATAATAACCTGAGAATATAAACCAACAATTTTTGTAGTAAAATAGCTCTAAATTAAAATTAAAACATCAAATAAACTACTTAAAATAGGTACTAAAAACATACTAAAACATGACTTATCAGGCAACCATTTTGTGATTTCACTACCCAACTCGAAATTGTCTTCTGAATCTGTTTCCAACCTCCGTTTCATCAAAAGAAGCACCGTTTGTCACGTATTTTAACTCTGGGCAGCCTGTTTTTCGCACTTTCCGGCCACCACAGTTTCCGGTGGGAAAAACGGACGTCGTTTTTGGATTCTACGCATCGAAACCTTCGGGAAGCTCTAGTCTCTTTTTCGTTTCGGTGAAGTTGACGTCGGACCCCTTTTTCGGTGAAACAGTTACCGTAATCCAATTTTTTGTTCCGTTAGACTTCGTTTCTGTTTTAGAAATTCCAAAGTAATCAATTTATTATTACAATTGTTTTTGTCCAGCCATATTTCACTCTCTATACAACCTGTGGATTTTTCTTCATGCCCATTGAGTGTTGAACGGTCGCTACTTGCATACTTTCTTGCTCTTGTTGATACCACAGATTATTTTTAACGAGGTAAGGGGGTAGTTTGACTCTTTAGTAGTGAGTAGGTGAGACAGTGAGCAATAGGGATGGCCCATGATACCTAAAATTCGCGCAGCCTTAAGCGAATTAGTACCATTGCCATTGCGATGGGAAGATTATTTAGTGATATTTACAAATGTGTCTGATTGTTGGAATATGACTTGGTAATGTCGTAGTGTTGATTGAATAGAAATAGTGAATTTAGTGTATGTTAATAGTCAAATTCTATGTCCTGAGTTCTTGTGTCAAATGAGGTTGGTTAGTCTTGACTAAATTAATCATTGATCCTCATTAATTTTGGTTGTGTGACTTTATAGTTGTTTAAATGAGATATTTGTTGCGTTGCTAATTAAACCTCCTGATATTGTTGTTGTTGTTGTTGTTGTTGTTGTTGTTGTTGTTGTTAAAATGGTACATATGCTAAGACTGTTGTCGTGGTTGTTGTTGTTAAGTAATATTCAATTATATACTAAAGTGGTTAAGTTGATATGGTTGTTGTTGATAATTAGTGTTACCACTTATATTAAAATTGTCGAGTAATAATTGTTATGATTGTTGCCGTTGTTAAGTGGCATTCCACCAAATAATAAAATTGTTAAGTCGTTGCTAAATAGTATTAAACTTTATGCCTAAGCTATCAAATGGTCGTTGTTGTTGTTAAATGGTACTTTTAATAAAGTACTTAAGTTGTTGTTGTTGTTGTTGCTAGACACTACATTTGAATAGGTTTATGCATCATGGTGTCCACATGGTTGTCGTTGTTACTGTTGTCCCTGTTGTTACTATAGTTGTCGTTGCTGTTGTGTTAGTAGGGCATTATCGAGCAAGGTATCCCGTTCGGGCATGGTTTCCCGGTCCTCACATTGTCGTTGTTGTTGTTGTCGTTGTTAGTAGGGCATTATCGGGCAAGGTATCTCGTTCAGGCATGGTCTCTCGGTCCTCGCATTGTCATTGTTGTTAGTCGTTCGGGCATGGTATCCCGGTCCTGTTGTTATTGAGGTATTACGGACAAGGTATTCCGAAACGGGCAAGGTATCCCGGCCTCGTTGTAGATTGGTCCACTTGCATGTAGTTATGGTCTTAGTAAATACGTCTTTACATGGTAGTACGTTTGGTTGATGTTAATATTATATGTTCTCATGAACATTGTATGTGATGTTTTGTTATTCTGTCAAAGTTGTTGTTATAAAGTGCATTGTTTGTCCATCTCTCTTACGATGAATGCTACTTGAGTGTATGATGACTAAACCCTTTGTTGTGGCTATGCATACACCTCTGTGTATGTATAGAGGATGTACTTGCGGATGTTGACGTTGATGGAGCCGAGGAGTGATTTTGCTCTCGGAGTTATCCGTAGATAGGATTAGCTAGTTTATGTTATGGAAGATTATTTTCTGATGTGCTTTTTGTAAGGGCCAGCTCTGAATCGTTGTGACATTGGGGATTTTGATTATTTGATTTAATTAGATGTTGGTGCATTTATGTGTTTTTTTATTATTTTTCTGCAAGTTTGTGAATGTGACAACTATACCTCACTGAATTAAAGTTTTATTTCGGACAAAATCTTGTCTCTGGTTATATTTCTTATTTATACAATGACGGGGTAGAGGGTGTCACGTATATAAAAAAAACATATTTGTCATTGATCATTAAAATTTTTGAAGCCTACTACTACAAACCTACTATCTAAAAAACAAGCAGACTTAATGACTATTTAAATTACTAATTAATATTTAAAACAATTATTTTTTACTGATAATCTACTATCTAACAAATTTACTATCTACTATAATCTACTATCAACTAAAATAATCAATTGAAACTACCAGATAACTGCACTGATATATAAAAGACACGGGGATAATTGCAGTGATATATAAAAAACACGGGATTAATATCTACCATTGATAATTTTAATTTTTGAAAACTACTATCTAAAAAACAAGAAGGCTTAATGACTATTTAAACTGATTAATATTTAAAACACACGCGACAAATATTTGTCACTGTTGGACTATATGATAACCTTAGAGGGGGGTGAATAAGGTTATGTGCAAAACTTGAATTCTTTTGATTTTCCAAAATATTAACAGTGCTTGTTTAAATCAGATGCGGAAACTAAGATTTAAACTATATGCATTAACTAAGCAGGCAAATCAGGCACAGTGCAATATTACTCTAATGGTTCAGTAATCAGATTTATATGCAGCGCAGTGATATTGAATATAACTATAAACAGATATAAACAATAAAGAAAGTAAGGAGAGAGGGATAGAGATACACCAGGATTTTTACGAGGTTCGGGATAAAAGCCCTACGTCCTCGGCCTCAGGCTTTGCAACCTCTGGACTTGCTGACAACCACTATATGATGAAGCATGTTTTACAAACAAGCAATTTCAAATAGCAAATCTCAATTTACCCAAATTGAGAACCCGAGCTCCCCGCTAAGGATTTCACAATAACCACTTCAATCTCCCCGATTGAACGACCCAAGATCACCTTCCAGGATTTCAAACCAACTCAATCTCCCAGATTGAGAGACCCAAGAACACGTCCCAAGATTTCTAAGCCACCACGAATACAGATCAATACAATATAGAAAATATGAACCAATCACTCCAGCAGAATAACAATATAGTAGAGAGAGAGATGATTGGTTTCTTTAACAAATAGATTTGACAATGAAAGCTCTTTTTCTCTTTTTCAGATCTGAATTTGTACGTAGAAGAGAAGTGTGGTGGTGTGTTTGAGTTTTGAATCCAAGGTCCTATTTATAGAGAATGTAAAAAATTGACCGTTGAATTAAAACACTTGACGTTGTAATCGATTATGTGCTTTGATGCACTAGATGGCATAATCGATTCTTCTCTTAAAAAATGAAACATTTCATAATCGATTCTTTGCTAAATGAAAGGAGTGTGTTATCGATTATGTGCTCTGAAACATTCAGGCACATAATCGATTCCTTGCCTGAATAAACATAGGCTCATAATCGATTCCTTGCTCTGAAATCTAAATAAGGAAGGCAAGCAATCGATTCTTTTCTTTTAAAAACAACTTGGAAATCGATTGTTCTCTTTCACTTTGCTTTAGAAATCGATTTTAAACAACAATGAGACCATGTAAAAATCGATTCTTTACTTTTAAAATACTTTCCCATGTTGTGTGCCTTTCTCATGCAAGCATGCATTTGAATAAAATATTTTTCAAGGCTTTCAACACAACAATTTTATTTTTAAAATTTTTTAAAAAACATCATCTCTCTTCTACTAAATGTCATAAAACTGAAGGGATAGGATCTTACATTTGAGTCCTATCAAAAGCAGATAAACAATTAGGTCTTGGACTTCAATGTTGCTTCTTCTGCAAGCCATTGCACTTTAAGAATCCTGCTCTTTGATTTAGTCCCTGTACTTTCATACACTGCAACCATTAGTAGACAAGATGTAATTTGTTATCATACAAAACAAAGAGTGTTTGTCCTTGGTTCAACAAACTCCCCCTTTTTGATGATAACAAATTACATTATGCATAGGGGGGCGATAATAATAAAATATGGCAAAAAGCTCCCCCTAAGCATAAGCGTAAAAATAATACAACTAAGCCAAACATATAATCACATTATAAGCATAGATAGCAGCAGATACTAGCAAAATTTTCTCCCCCTTTAATGAAATGCATATTTTCTCCCCCTTTGTTTTCATCAAAAAGGAGGGGGGCGGGGTGAACACATAGATACATAGTCATACTATAAACTTGCAAAATCACGCAACAGTAGCACATAGCATAAGATAGATCAAAAACAGTTTAATGCTATGCTCCCCCTTACTTGATGATCCCCCTGATTAAGTTTAGAATGCAAAGCTATTACCCAAAAGAAAGTGGACCATCACAGTTTTTAAGAAAATAGGATACCCATGAGATAATATTTCATACTTGGTTCAACAAGGTACCATATTTAACTTTAAAAAAAATGCATCAAAGATCCAGCACAATAGAGTTTTATTTTAGGTAGGAAGAAAGACAAACAGATAACACTTTTAAAAAAACTTTGATGCACACAAAAATTTCTATTTCACATATGTGTCTAATACTTGATGAGTTATATTTAATTTCTACTCTATAATACATTTTCAATAGATGTAGATATATCTTCACAAAGCTAACCTTCACCGAGGATTCTTCCTCTATTGATCTTATCACGAGTCACATGACCGCTGTTTCTGGGGGTGAGTATTAAGAGCCTTTTTGCGTCTCCAGTCATGAGGTTCGAGTCTTTGCTATCAAGGTACCAATCATACCCCCATACCTTGAAGCATACTTGCACTAAAATCATGTTGAAACTTTTGGTGCCCAATTCTCTTTGGGTCTTTGTGGTTTAGTCATCATGGGGTTTGTTTTCACAATCCACCTTGGTTTCTAACAAGCTGGTATAAAGGTACCAAGCTCACATAATTTACGAATTGGACATCTAAGAGAGCTATGGTTCCCTTTTTGACAATAGGTGCATGAGAAAACAGTAGGTGTATAACTTGAAGTAGCAACTACAAAAGTTATTTTCTTGTTCAAAACAGAGGAGGTGGAATTACCTTTGTACCCAATACCTCTCCTATCAACATATTCATGTTGGGAGTGAAGTAGCTTGGTCAAGGCCTTTTCACCAACCTCAAACTTTTTTAGGGTTTCTTTCAAAATTTCATTTTCAACCTTGGTTTTTTCAAAATTTTGTTTAAGCTCAAGTAGTTCAAGGTTGAAGGGTTTAGTTTTATGTAGCTCATTCTTCAACTTAGCTACCTCATTCTCAAGAGTCTTAATTTGAGTGAACATGCTTTTGTTGCTCTTTTTCAAATCTTTATATTTAATCAAAAGAGTTCCATGTTCATTATAAAGATCTTCAAAAGCCTCACTCAAGTCTTGACTACTATACACATCATCAGATAAATCATCATGCTCAAATGAATTAGAAAGACTATGGTTATCAAGGATTACCTTAGGGGTGTCGTTTTCCATAAGAAGATCAACATTGGCAGTCTTCTCTACTTCATCTATTTCACTGTCAGTGTGAAGATTGTCCCATGTAGCCTCAGGGGTGTCTTTTGCCGTAAAACAAATAACATTTGCAACCTCCTCTTCTTCATCTGTATCACTTTCAGTATCTGTGTTGTCCCATGTAGCCTTCATGACTTTCTTTTGTTGGTACTTGGGTTTTAGCTTTGGACAATTCATTTTGAGATGGCCCTGTTTGTTGCATTCAAAACATTTTGGTTGATCATCTATTTTCTCCTAACTGTCTTCTTTGTTGTACCCAGATTTCTTTGAATAGTCACCCTTCCCAAGCTTTCTGAATCTCATGAATTCTTCAAACATTTTAGCCATGTCTTCAACATCGGATTCTTCATCAGACTCAACCTCTTTCCTTGCCATCTTAGGAGTTTTAGCTGCAAGGGCAAGAGACTTCCTTTCTTTTACCACTTCTTTTTCTTGAACCTTCTTAGTGGCCAGCACTACCTCAAATGAAAGAAGTGACCCAATCAAGTCTTCTTGAGGTAAAGTGCCAATATCTTTGGCTTCAGTGATAGCACAAGTCTTAGGAAAGAACTCACTAGTCAAGGATGCAAGAATCTTCCCATTTAGATCTTTTGTTGAATACTTCTTCCCCAGTGCCCTCAAGTTGTTCACTATCAAATTCAGTCTCTGGTGCATAACTGCAACAGATTCACCTTCCTTCATTTTGAAGGCTTCATACTCAGAAGTGAGAATTCTGATTTTTGTATCCTTCACTTGGCTTGTACCGACATGTGTTGCTTCCAAACAATCCCAGATTTCTTTTGCTGTCTGACACCCTTTTACCCTTCCATATTCTTCTTCACATAGAGATAAGTGAAGAATGTTCATTGCTTTGGCATTTTGAGAGATTTTGTCTAACTCGGACTTTCTCAGCTCACTCAGGTCAATGGTATAGATATCTTCAACAGGAACTTCCTCTGCTTTGCCAGTAGCTTGAATTTTAGTAGTATCTCCATCAACAGCACCACCGGGTTTTGTAATTTTGATCTTCATAGGAATCAGTGGTCCATCAACAATGATCCTCCATAAAGTGAAATCTATAGCCTGCACATGACATTTCATTCGACTACACCAGTAGTCATAGTTAGTCCCATCAAACAGGGGTGGCCTATTGAAGGACATCCCCTCTTTCATAAAAGAACCCATGATCACAGATAAATAAATAAAATAAAATTGTGAGATGTTAAGCTTTATATGCAATTTCTAGCTACTGATACCAATTGTTGGACTATATGATAACCTTAGAGGCGGGTGAATAAGGTTATGTGCAAAACTTGAATTCTTTTGATTTTCCAAAATATTAACAATGCTTGTTTAAATCAGATGCGGAAACTAAGATTTAAACTATATGCATTAACTAAGCAGGCAGATCAGGCACAGTGCAATATTACTCTAATGGTTCAGTAATCAGATTTATATGCAGCGCAGTGATATTAAATATAACTATAAACAGATATAAACAATAAAGAAAGTAAGGAGAGATGGATAAAGATACACCAGGATTTTTACGAGGTTCGGGATAAAAGCCCTACGTCATCGGCCTCAGGCTTTGCAACCTTTGGACTTGCTGACAACCACTATATGATGAAGAATGTTTTACAAACAAGCAACTTCAAATAGCAAATCTCAATTTACCCAAATTGAGAACCCGAGCTCCCCGCTAAGGATTTCACAACCGCTTCAATCTCCCTGATTGAACGACCCAAGAATGCTTCCCAGGATTTCACAATAACCATTTCAATCTCCCCGATTGAACGACCCAAGATCACCACCCAGGATTTCAAACCAACTCAATCTCCCCAGATTGAGAGACCCAAGAACACGTCCCAGGATTTCTAAGCCGCCACGAATACAGATCAATACAATATAGAAACTATGAACCAATCACTCCAGCAGAATAACAATATAGTAGAGAGAGAGATGATTGGTTTTGAAATGAAGAACTTTAACAAATATATTTGACAATGAAAGCTCTTTTTCTCTTTTTCAGATCTGAATTTGTACGTAGAAGAGAAGTGTGGTGGTGTGTTTGAGTTTTGAATCCAAGGTCCTATTTATAGAGAATGTAAAACATTGACCGTTGAATTAAAACACTTGATGTTGTAATCGTTTATGTGCTTTGATGCACTAGATGGCATAATCGATTCTTCTCTTAAAAAATGAAACATTTCATAATCGATTCTTTGCTAAATGAAAGGAGTGTGTAATCGATTATGTGCTCTGAAACATTCAGGCACATAATCGATTTCTTGCCGGAATAAACATAGGCTCATAATCGATTCCTTGCTCTGAAATCTAAATAAGGAAGGCAAGCAATCGATTCTTTTCTTTTAAAAACAACTTGGAAATCGATTGTTCTCTTTCATTTTGGTTTAGAAATCGATTTTAAACAACAATGAGACCATGTAAAAATCGATTCTTTACTTTTAAAATACTTTCCCATGTTGTGTGCCTTTCTCATGCAAGCTTGCATTTGAATAAAATATTTTTCAAGACTTTCAACACAACAATTTTATTTTTAAAACATTTTTAAAAACATCATCTCTCTTCTACTAAATGTCATAAAACTGAAGGGATAGGATCTTACATTTGAGTCCTATCAAAAGCAGATAAACAATTAGGTCTTGGACTTCAGTGTTGCTTCTTCTGCAAGCCATTGCACTTTAAGAATCCTGCTCTTTGATTTAGTCCCTGTACTTTGATTTTGTCCCTGTACTTTCATACACTGCAACCATTAGTAGACAAGATGTAATTTGTTATCATACAAAACAAAGAGTGTTTGTCCTTGGTTCAACAAACTCCCCCTTTTTGATGATAACAAATTACATTATGCATAGGGGGGCGATAATAATAAAATATGGCAAAAAGCTCCCCCTAAGCATAAGCGTAAAGGGCTTAGCGACATGCATATCCTAGTTACGTAGAAAATCAAAGACTATTTTATCCACCATTTTCTTTGTTATTAGTCTATATTCCTTCGCCCCCTTCAAGCTCGAATTGGGGGTGTTGACTTGTATAAAAGGCATAATCCATTACTTGCTTCTTCTAAATCGACATGCATATCCTAAACCTCTCCTAGAGGCATCAATATATTCTTCAAACTATTCTATAATGTTAAGCATGAGTAACACTCGGGTAGAAGTTAACCTAATATTACATTCTTGAAACTTATTCAAGAAAGACCTAAAGGATCTATTCACGTAGTCTATGCAACACAAAATGCAATACGAAGATTACTTTCTGAAATATGTGAAACTTTGTTTCATAAGTTAATTTCTAGGAAATTAGAGAAACTCAAAAAGTGACCAAAAGTTGATAAAATGCATGGGGAAGCCATTGTAAAGGGCTTAGCGACAATTTTGCAAAGGAAGGAGATTGCTTGTAAGATGTTGGAGAGGGAGAAGGGGAAGTGAGGGGAGTGTAAGTTGAGAGGATCATGAAAAATAGTGGGGGTGGGGAATGGATGTGGGTGATATATAGGATACATTGGTATTTTAGGAAAAAAAAACAATATTGGCGTGGTAAGTAATTTGGGGGATGGGGATAGCAATTGCTTATTGTTTCTTTTTTATAATTAAGAGTCTTTTTTTAGTAAGTAGTGTGAAATGTTACAAATTTTCTCTGTCCCATTAGTTATAAAATAATTTTGTATATATACATAATTTTTTCAAAGGAAAGTTTATATACATAATTGTTAGATGTGATTCAAATAGAAGTTTTTATACCATACTTTATTTACCTGGAACACGTTATAAGTTTTTAGTTTACTGAGAAGGTTTCAACCCCTAAGGGTATGTTTGGGAGGGTTTTGAAGGGGAGGGGTTTAGAGGGACTTGGTCTATATTTTAATTTCTATTTGAGATTTTAAAAAATTGAAAGAATAACATGATAGAAAATATTGTCAAAAAAACATGATAGATAATGATAAAACATTGTTAATCACACTTTATTTTTGTTTAGAAACATTTTATAGCTTCCTTAATTTAGAATTGAAAATCATGCACTCCCCTCCTAAATCCTCCATCCAAACATACCCTAAGTTATGTTTAAAAAACACAAACACACATTTTATTCTTTTTTTTTTAGATTAAACACATTTTATTCTTACATAATAGAGAGAGGTGTATGTAATCTAAAAGCTGCCAATGTATTCTTAATTATGTCGTAGGTCTACATATATTTTTCTTAATTATGTGAGATTAACAAATTTTTCAGGGCAAATTTTTTTAAATAAAATATCAACGTTTTTCTTTTTAGTCCTTCTATTAATAAATACTGATATGTCAAACAGAAGTTCCGTTTGGACTTACCATGTCATTATTTTGAGGTCTTATATTCATATTTTCGAAGTGTTGTCTATACTTTTATGCTTTTCACAAACAGCAGCAGCAATGAATCCAACAAAAGACACAAAAATGTCACGGTCAATATATCTCAGAATAGGTGAGAAAATCAGCTAAGAAACGAGGAAGTGATTCTAATGCAAAGGCCTTGGACAAATAACAATGATCATAATTCCAATTTATTTGATTATTGGGAAGAAGGATATTGTTGCATATTTCTTTTCTCTTTCTGTAGCTGGTACTTTCAACACCAATACTTATCACCCTTTTCACTTTTTAAAGCAAAATAAGCCCAATCACAGATAAATTATCTTTAAAATCCAGATCGAGTCAAAATAAGAAATACACAGGTATGAGAAGGGTAAGAAAAATTGAAGAAACGTATCTCACATACATTTAACAGCTTTATTCCTATCTCGAACAAAAACAGAACACGCTTCCGGTTAGTCCCTCAACGAATTTGACATGATGAGATTTGACAAACTTCTTGCCAAATAATAATCTTTCCAAAAATGAAACATGAAGGCAGCTAGTTGACGACATCAAGAACCAACTTGCGAGACTTTAGAACAGACCACCGAAGGCGACGATAATATGCAGCTTGAAGTAATGCCAATGATAATACAAAGATCCATTTAAATCCCATCTGCATGGAGTAGAACTGTCGTTAGAAAATAAGATTCTATGTTCATTGGATATGGTAGAAAAATGATATTAGAGGAAACAAACCAGTTTTCTCTCTTCCATCTCAGGTTCTGCAGCCCAAGTCAAAAATGACACAATATCTTTCCCCATCTGCAGCAACACATAATAGGAAAAAAAGAATTGTTTTATTCTTCCTAAGTTCTTAGATAACCAGTTGTGATAGATGTACAGAAAGCAATCCTGAATAAATAAAAAGTACCTGAGATTCTGTAGCAGGGGTACCATCTTCATATTCAACAGCACCATCATTAAGCATTTTAGGCATTGCAATGGCTCCTCCAGGAAAATAAGGATTATAGTGCAGTCCTTCTCTGATCTGCATCATAATTTAGAAGATAACCATCTACAAAAATTTGACTTTAAGCATGGTATTGTCAGATTGGTTTAGGGACAGAATGTCCAAGAACTTGAACTTAATATTTGGCATTGATGAGAATTAGATAGTTGAGAAAGTACATAGTCCCTTACTCATTGTTAATATCCATATACAAGCAAAATTCCACAACTCAAGTCACGTGTAAGAGCAAAAAACAACAACCAATGTCGTTTCTCAGTGTTGCCGACCACATGAAATAAACAAGGCTACACTGTCAATTTTTGACTCATAAATTGACAGATCATTCAATTCGAAATCCCTCTTAATAGTTTATTTAGCCTATAATTTCTTATAAACTCCCTCTACATCTAACTATTATGCTGTGTTCCATTGATCTACCACTACAATCTATTCTACAATAGATGCGGCTCCAACCTTGTCTCTACTAATGCTTTCATTTGTAATCATATCTTATTGAGTCAAAAAAGTACAAAGAGACATTAATTTTGTATGAATTATGGTTCACCACCTAGCATGGCAACGTAAAACTTAGTGAGATGTTAACGAATCTTTTTTCTAAGGCAAATTTAGTGGTATGTTAATGACTCTATCCCCATCTCACCATGAATGCATATTTCTATTCATTGGTGGCGTAGAAGAAAAAAGAGCAAAAAATAGAAACTTTATTTGATTGATCATTGTTGACCATGCTTGCACAAATTTCAAATGCAACAGATTTCACAATATAGTTTGTTTTGGGTCTGAAACATCCACCAGGTGGTCTAGAATTTTTAAACATGACAACTTCTTCAGTTTGCACAAAGTTACTTCAATAAGTAGTACGTTCAGTTTTAAAAACAATGCTAAGAGAATTTACCACAACGCCAGCAGGGGGGTCACGATAACCGGTAAGAAGGCCAAACACATAGTTCTGACCATTGTGACGAGCCTGAAAATACAAAAGGTAAAGATATTTTTGAATGCATATCATACAATAGCAAACCTAAAGAAATAACTAGCAGGCAACTAACATTACTTTGGTAATAAGACTAAGATCCGGAGGATAGGCTCCTCCATTAGCAAACCTAGCAGCTGATTCATTTGGATATGGTTGAGGAAAGCGATCACTGAGTTTACCGGGGCGTGTAAACATCTCACCCTCATCATTAGGGCCATCAACCACCTCAATCTCAGCTGCCATAGCCTTTACCTCTTCTTCTGTGTAAGCCACACCAACCAAATCACGGTATGATACTAAAGACATAGAATGACAGGAAGCACAGACTTGGGTATAAACTTGATGACCGCGACGAATCCTGCTCATAAAACCAGTTAAATGTATTAAGAACATAATTAGTATTAATATTTATCTAGCATTTGTATGAAATTAGGATCAAACATGTGACGGCGGCGCAGAGCGGTATACAGGGTTCACCATAATATGAATTCTGACTAAAAAAAGCCTTCATAGAAGGGGGATCCTTCTTTTGCAGAATTTAGAACTGCAACTATTTTTTTCCGGGAATTACATTCTAGTAATCTATTCATTAGGCTTTTCAAATAAAACGATGCATGGTGAATATAAGACCTCAAAACATGAAATGACAAAGCTGAGAAAAATGAAAACAAGGAACAATATAAATGAAAGGAAAGCAGATTAAACATATTCCTAGGATAACTATTTGCAATTGACCTTTCAAATGCAGAGAAGGCTAATTTTAGTGTTCATAGTAGTGCCTAACTTTGCAAATGATATGGTTGAGGCAAAAAAAAAAGGATAGGGACAATTCAAGTCAAACTTACGAAGCATGATCATATGAACTCAGGATGCCCTGATGAGGCCAAGGATAGTTTGGAACCGCCAGGCCATGCTCAGCTTCATCAGCTGATGCAGTTGTTGCAAAACTCAAAAGCCCTGAGACACCGGCTCCAATTAATGCAAGGGCTCTTATGGAGCTGCTGCTCGAAGAGCCAGCACCATCGTTCTTTGTGATAATGGATGACATAGATAAAGGACTCTGCAGCAAGTATATAGCAGCTATTAGCCAAAGACACAACTAGATTGTTCCATGAGGCAAATAGTTATTATAAACTCATCAAAAAATCATAACATGATTACACGTGATTTCCACCATACCAGTTTGCAGATTGGTCTTTTGACTCTTTTCTATATGTCAAACAATGAAAGTAAGCCTGTAATGGAAGGTAGCTCCCATTAATTGGACTTGGAGCCAAGTCCTCCATCCTATTAGGAAAGAATTAGAGCTAGGATATTGACAAATCCATCTGAATTATTTTTAAGATAAGGATTCTGATCAATTGATAGTGCGAAAAGTTTCATAGTATCAGTGAACCATTGGATGACACCCTGTAAAAGATTTTCTTGCCAGTAAAAATTTTAATTACTACAATGACAATTTTCTTATTTACTGGTGGTGTAAAAACTTTTACACTAATTTATGGAAAAAAATAAAACTCCTAATATAATTTTGAATTAAGTAGTTGTTTAATACGGAGTTGGCAATAATCTAAATTCAAGAGTCTTTCACGTACATTTATCATTGAAAGCAATATGCAACTTAAAACACCATTTTATTATTGTAATATGGAGTCTATTCTATGTGTCATTAATAACATTGTGCTATGGTGGAGTCTATTCTATGTGTGGCCCTAAGAAAAGAAAACTGATAAGTTGAATAAATTAGGAAAATGCTCAGAAGCAATATAAGAAAAGGTAAAATGAACAGCTATACAACTATAAGTCTATAACAACTTCCAGGAAAAACTACTGCACACTTTCCCTCAATTTTATAAAACATAAAATCATTTTACTTTTGCCAATGCCCGAATTTTAGTCCAAGGCTCTCCATTTTAAGTCTCACAAGGACCAGAAGCGTAGTCCTAAATATTGACAAAGGAATAAAACTATCACAAAAAGAGGAGATAATGCTTACAGGAGAATGAGATTGGAGTTTCCTCCTCAATAGCTGCTGAATAAAACCTCCAGCCATATCAGTCCACACTGACAATCATTCATATAAAAAAACTACAGATAAGTAACAAAACACATCCCAAGTATCGACGATAAATTTCTATAAATAAGCATAAGGGCGATGATAAGGACAGCATCACAAAACAAGTGCAAAACTGCAAATAGCATTAAGAAAAAATTATTAACAGTTTCTGCAATGACAAATCACTTAACTAAAGCCTAAACTGCAAATTGTCAGGAGAATGTTTATGAAATTTTAAATAATGGCGAGAATCGTGAGATGATCTATCGAGAAAAACCACCATAAACATTATATAAACAGCCATGTAGTACAATTCTTGGTGCACTCCAAAATACATGCAAAATATAAATGATCTTTGATGCCAATGACTCAACGATCTAATGCAACCCTAACCTATCAAGAAAGGATTCATCAACCTATAGTCAATAGAACAATAGATATCAATTAAAAACTTTTAGTCTTTTACAATAATGTCTATCATTCAAGGGAATTTCCTCCTTCAGCACAGCAACTGCAAATAATTTATCAAACTCTTATTTCAATACATAATTCCAGATTATTGCGCTAATTAATTAAGGAGCTTAGCTTTCAAGTTTCAATATTACCATATTGAAATTTCAATAAGATCAAATCTAAATTCTAAAATAATTCCCACTCTTCATATAGTTTACTCCAAATTTTATACAACTTTTAGTTGTAGTTTCTCACTAAATGTGGGCATCTCCACTAGTGGGGGCTCAAGCTCTCATTATGGGAGACTAGCCTCTTCTCCATTGGTAATTTTATACAACTTCCTATTCACGTAATTTTATACAACTTCCTATTCACGTAAAAGAAAAAAATAAAAATAAAAAACCAGCATGATATGAGTGAAATTGCATGCGTCATAATTCATAAACGAACTCTAGAAATTTAATCACTCACAAACTGACAAACGCACCACATCAATAAATAGCATTTATTGATTTACAAGTAACACACAAACTATTTGAAGGTAATTGCTAGAGACAAAAAATTGCATCTTTCATCAACTCACGTGCACGTGATTGTGAATTTTCCGTCTATGCTTCAACACACAAATCAGGGTGAGAAATGGCGAAATGAGCAGGAAATGAAGAAATCTATAAATCAATGGTTAACGTGCAATTAGATACATACAATTAGAATTGAAAAACTCAGAATTCAAAACAATGAGTCACAGATCCTAGTCACGGTGATAGCTAAGCATTATAAAGGAGAGAGAGAGAGGAGGGAATTGAAGAGAAAATGGGGAGATGGACTTACGAAATGGAAGCGCGATTGGGAGTGAAGATCCGATGAAGAATGAAGAGGAGATGAAGGAGGAGGAGCAGTGAAAGAAAGAAGAGAGCGTTGGTTGTGACACAAACGCTTCTTTCGCTGTGGCCACGATTGCTCTAGGATTTTGGGCCGTATTTACGGGTTTTCAGACAAATGCTATAGCTAGATAGACCCTCGTTTTTACATCCTACACCCTACTCTATTTTTGTCAAAAATACCCTTATTCTCTCTCCAATTTCCAACTCTCCCACTCTACACTCCTCTTTTGGCCCCTCCCCCACATCGGTCCCTACTCTCCAAAGCTCCATGGGCTGGGGAGAAAGTAGGGGTGTTCGTGTTACAGTTTGGTTCAGTTTTGATTGAAAAAGTTATTCGAACTGCAAGGTAAAAACACATGCGGTTTGGTTTGGTTTGGTTTGGTTCGGTTCGGTTCGATTGGATTGCTGAAAAATATCCGAACCAACCCAAACCGAATCAATGCATTTTGGATTGGTACAGTTGGTTCGATTTTTTACGAATCAAAATATAATTTGATCTAAAATGTGATTATTGTTGTATTTACGTATGAACTACCAAACTTAAAATGTAGTAAAATTAAAGTAGACACTTCTTGTGACTAAGTAAGTCGTAATATGTGACTAGATTAAATAGGCATTTTTATCTTTTTTGATAATATATAATAATAATATAATAATATGTACAGTTCGGTTTGGTTTGGTTTTGGAAATACTAACCGCCATCTAAGCTGAACCAATCGGTTGATTGGAAAAGTGATCCGAATACATCCAAATCAAAGCGGTTTTTTGTGGTTTTCGGTTTGGGTTGGTTCGGTTTGCGGTTTTCTATTGGTTTGGTTCGGTTGTGAGTACCCTTAGGTGAAGGTCATTAGGGAGGGGGAATTAAGAGAGATGGGGGATAGGGGTATTTTTGGAAAACAAATGGGAGAGGGGAGTGGATGTCAAAGAGTTGGGTTATAAATAGCAGAAGCCTCATTTCAATAAGAGAAAGCACATCTTTTAAAGTTAACGTGAAACACTACTTACACCCCATAATACTCTTGACACCTCTTTTTTTGCCTTTTCTAAAGAAAATGTAAAACACCTCTTTTTGAAAGGCATAAATTACTTTCAAATTTGAAGTTCATCTCAAAAACTAATTTTTAGAATAGTTTTTGTAGGAATTAAGAGCACTCTAGAAACTACTTTCCTGAATTTTTTTATTGTATTTCTGAAATTAGTGGAACAAAATCGATTAGATTCTTAATTTCTCTTGATGGAGGCATGCCATCTGGCATTTTATTGAGGAATACATCTTCGAACTCATGCAATAAAGTAACAACAAAACTAGTCAAGAAAAGAAGGGCCAAGCTTGCTAGTACTCAATAAAGCATCCTTGTATAAGAGTACAATTATTGGCTAGTTCAAAAACATAACTTTCTTATGCTTACTCCCTCTTGCATATAAGTTGGATTCTATACCTATTTTTTATTTTTTTTAAAACCGGGTATCCTTTGTGTGCGTTTGTAGAGACTAATCTGTTCTCTCTTAAATTGGATTCTATACTCCCTCTTGTAGAGACTAATGCGTTTGTAGAGACTAATCCGTCCTTTGTATATAAATTGGATTCTATACTCCCTCTTGTAGAGACTAAACCGGGTACCACAATAGGCGGCAAAGCTCTCCCTCAAGAATTTTAACACTGCTGCATTTACAGGGCTAGACTCAAACCCAAAACCTCTATTCGTAGCACTCCATTTTCTCTCACTTTATTTTTGTCTCTTTAACTAGACTCTATTTTCTTTTTCTTTTTCTTCACTAATTTTTTTACTCTCTCTTTGGGTGTCAATGGTACAATATTGTTGCCATTATGCATCACTTGCCTATCAAATTTTCAAAAGACACCAAGTAACAACAAACCTCAATCATCGAGGAACTACATCACTTAACACCGCACTTCAATCTCTGATTCAAAATGTCATCAGCATTTGCTTGGCCAACTTCACCTCCTCAGTGTCATTCAACCATTATGCAACTTATATGGTATTTTATGCAGGGTGCTTTATATGATTAAATAAGAACACATGGAAATTTGCATTTTTCACTTAAGGTATTTTGATATTTGTAAATTATGCAGCAATGGCAACATACACATGATACGTGCTTATCAATGTTCTCCTCTTGGTTTCAAATAACGAGCTTCATCAATATGACCATGTACCTAACATAGCTGAACGTTAGAACTTTTCATACCATTTACTTTGAATTTGATGCTCTAAAAATAATTGCTGCTTATCTTTTAGTAATTGTCGGAACGTTGACAAGTAGATGCAAGAGTAGTAACCAA
Organism: Astragalus membranaceus; assembly: GCA_039519185.1. NCBI lineage: Eukaryota > Viridiplantae > Streptophyta > Magnoliopsida > Fabales > Fabaceae > Astragalus > Astragalus membranaceus. The sequence continues at coordinate 23,109,686 of CM076852.1, forward strand.
CAGTTTTATGTAAACTACATACTGTTAGCTAGAACGGGATAAAATATAATCCTGAGAGCTGCATAAAAATATATACACAAATGAATTAGAATTTGGAATTCAGATCTCCATTTACAAAGATTACAACACTCAAATTTAGAACCATCTGCACAACCACATTCAGACTCCTTTTCTTCAATAAAAAAATTCCTTGAATAATGCTCCCTTACCACAAGGGGGATCTTAGTTTTTAGTCTTCAAGGTGAAATGCAAAGGACAACCCCTTTATATCTGGATTGCGGAACTCCTGCATCATTGTTCTAGGTACACCAATCATGAAAGGGTAGATAGATATCTGAATTCCACGAACCATATACAAAGGGTGTTCTTTTGATGCTGATATTCAAAGGGTATTCTGAATCAGTTATTCTCCATGCCTATAAAAATCAAACTTAATTAAGATATTATTTGCCTGCCATTATAAAAAGAACCCAAATCCATAATGCATAAGCATCTACTCAAGCAGTTAGGCAGTTATCTGAAACAAGAACAATACTGATTACATAATAACCAATCAACAAAGCACATTCATTTGCACGAACTTATTTTTCTCTTTTTGTTTTTATATCAATGCTGCCTAGCATCTTTTTTTTACATTTTTTGAAAATATATTTACGCTTCGAAAGAAACAAAGTAAAATAACTAATTTGGTTGTTACAAAAAATGGATGAAGCAAGGTTGCCTCATTTACAACTTTTCTATTTCAAATATTAATAATATTGTATATTATATTACCTGTGGACAAAAGCTGGAGTGGGGGAAACTACAAAATTTCCTAATTCAGGGGATTTGTATCGATCCACGACCAGATTACCTTTCATCCTTTTCTATGAGATTTAATAGGATGCATAAAATATTCATTTATTAGGGAATTTTAATTTGACTTAACGGATTCATTTAATCTATTTTGTACAGCAGAGACTATCCAGTTCCTACAAAGCAGATGACAATAATTCAGGAATCACTGTAAATTTGAAGGCAAAAAAATGATAAAGATGTTGAAAAGCAGAGTTGGACCTTTCATTTTAATGAAGGCGCATAGCGAGCAGGGCATGGAGATACACTGTGGTCTGGTAGCCGGTTTATGAAATCCGTGGTTGCCTGCAAACATGCATGAAGGATTTTCTTTTCCAGCCTAACAAGTTGAGTAGCAACTCGCTTCTTTGGATTCAAACTACCATCTGCCAGCTAATGCAATATACAAATTACTAAAGAAATGTTGGTTACTCTTAGTCTTAGCCAAACATAAAATTTGAACATACAGTACCATAGATTCATCTTCAGCCAAGGTAGTAGGGTAGCCAGCCAGCCGAGACTTGAAATAATCAGCAAGCTGGTCCAGCACGGCCCGCTCCATACAAGGACTCACCTATAATGAGGAATTGGAGTTCAACTTTTCACATCACAAGATTTACTCTCGAATGTACTATACAAGACAAATTTAAACGAAAAAAACAGATTAAGGAATCAAAACACATTTTAATTTATCACAGTAATTCTTTATCAGAGCCTCAAGTCAAGAAAGCAAAATATGAAATAGACAAGTGAGCAAGACTTCGTGAGAACTCAATGTTACATATATCCAGAACTTATACTAGATTTTGACCGGACATTCTTAAAATTCCTCAAATTCAGATAACGAAAGCACAAGAGACAAACTTACTGGACAAACTGGACCTTGAGAGGAAATGACAGACTGCATCTCAGAAGGATCTGAAACATAGCCTAAACGCAGATAAGGAATCATATCTGAGACAGCTTCCCTTTCCTTCCCAACATACACCTGCACCAAGGAATTAATGAGAAGAGGCACTAAATTACCGTCAATAAATTAAGAGTTAAGTATCAATACCTGAAAAGTTTGAATTGATAATTTTCCATTTCTTTGAGCAACCATTCTTTTATCTTGATATTGTGGATCTCCGGTATCCAAAGCTGCCTGAGACAGATGTATCAGCAAGGTTAAATTTGAATTGAAACAGTAACATACTAGAAGCAAACTAGGTAAATGTCCAACTTATACCTCAACTGTGAGACGGTCATTGGAATTGTCTTCATCAACAAAACCATAGTTTGTAAGTAACTTTGAGTTAGGCTGTGGGCCACACCTGAACATGACCAGCAATAAATATTATAATAAAGCTACTTATATAGAAATAACTACATCCTTTTGTCCTAATGTACATGCTGCCAAATGAAGCATGGATTATACCAGACAACAATTGGGTCCCCAGCTTTATATGGGCGATCAACCACAAGTAGAACAGCATCATCAACAGCAGTTAACATTGCCTTGCAGTTGCTTCGGTAGGACAATAAAGGAGGTCCTAGGGGAACCAGAGCAAATCTCCGAGCTAAACTAACATTCTGATTCCAAAAAAAAAAACAATCAATCTGCATTACGCAAGCACAGACACACATGGATATTAAAGCTCAATTATGGAATTGGAAGGCAAAACTAACCAAAGGTCATAAGGAAATCACTGCAAAATGCAAAGCTAACAAATATCATGTGCGCTAAAATATCATGCACATTGTCACGTAAACTAGTATAAATTTCTTTTTAAATTAGCTTATCACCACTTAACCTAATCTAACAAATTCAACAATCAATTGAATATATTTATGAATTAAATCCAATAAATTTAATTTAATGCTCTGTTGCCTGATATATAATTGCATCATGGAATATATATTTTTTAGGTAAATCACGGAACATTATGACATTACAGATTCAAGTAATTTCATGGCCGAATGTGACATGCATAAAGTAGAACTAATATAGTAAGCCACGGTATATTATGGTCTATGGAGTTTTTTTGTGCATACTTTATTATGTGTATGGATGTGATAAGAAGAAAATTTTACCTGTAAATGTACCACACATGACTGAACAGCAGCAAAGGCTTGTTTAAAAATCTCAAATGGAAAAGCCTCGGTCGGAATGTCATACGGGTATTGCTGCATTATTACGCATATAAAGTAAGCACTAAATGATTTTTACAAATAACTAATGCACTTGTTCTACTTATAGTACATGATTAATTACCTGAAACAGAGAACCAGACATAAACCAAACTGTATCGAGTTCATTATACTCTTTTCTTATTCCTTCAACCCTTTGAATAATTTCATCCTAAATCACGTCCACCAGAATTTAGTCCCGATATATTTGAAAAATATCAAGCACTAAACAAACCTAATATTATTATTTAACAGTAATATGGAATATGGATTAGTATTTATCATTAATCAGATGAAAGAGAGGGGGAAGACCTTTAACGGACTTCCTGCAAGGTAAGCTAGCTCAGAATCTGACCACAGAAGAGGTGATTCCACAGCTAGTTGGCCTCGGCCTCGTTGACGATCAAGCTCCCTAATGAATGGATACCAGAAAGACTTCTTTCCCTGTTTTTTCTCATACATCAGATACAAGGCCAAGCATGCCAATTCGGAGAATTTGTTTGTAGTCAATAGCTCAGCTGCAGTAAGGATAAAGTGCAATATATAAATTTAAAGCATGAAAATACGCCTCTAAATCCATTGGTACTTAACTTTTATTATACCTAAACAACACAATGACACACAAATCCATTCACTAATAAACACGGACGTATCATGTATGTGTAAAAGAAATTTACACTACCACTGCACAAGACATGATCAAGGAATAAGAATTGCATAATTACCAATAGTCTCATTCCCCAAAACACGCTCTAGAGTGACAACCAATGAAATCGGAACCGAGAATGCAACATCACCCACCTGTAAGGAACACAGCCAAATATAACATTTCATAGATAGGTAAAAATATAAAATTCTTTGTTTCATACTTGACAAAAGATAGAAAAATAGTACATTTTTATTCCTCCTTTGAAATCAAAGAAAACATAAAAAATAAAAAAATAAAAATAATATAAACCTGAAGATCTTCACTGGCAGCAACATAGTGTATAGACTTCAGGCTATCATCATACGAAGGCCTTTCCTTCAGAACAACTTTACAAGGAGGGAGTCCATACTTATGCATCCAAGTTTTCAAGTCACCAGAATCCTCCTCCCGCTTCTTGCCGGCAGCGGCGGAGGAAGCAATCAAGGTATCCGGATTAGAGGCGGAGCAGAAACTCCTCAATCGACGGTGGCGATTACTGCATAGAGAGAGGGTAAACAATGTGGTGGAAGCGGGGAGCGTGTGGGACCAAGAGGAATATCGAATTGGAGGGGAGAAGAAGAAGCAATTATCGGATATTGAGAAACGCGAAACTTCCATAGGGGTTAGGGTTTGTGGAAATTGGGAAATTTCAAAAACGGTTTGTTTTGATTTCAGTTTCTGCGTAAGGAAGAAGAGAATGGATGTGATGTTGATTTTAGTAGAAGAGATATTTTGGGTTTGGGGTTTTGGAATTTTGTGTGTAAGAAAGGGATAAGAAGAGTGAGTGAGAGAGAGAACGAGAAATGCGAGAGTTGAGTTTTGATTAGATTGGGTTGGAGGGAAACAAAAAAAAATCTAGGTGTTTGTCTCTTTTTTTGGTTGGAATTAATTCCGTTAAAAAAACACTTTTTATTACTCATTTCATTATTACTCCATCTAATCTGTCACCAGTGTTTTAAAAACCGGACCGGACGGTTCAACCGGTTGAACCGGAAACCGGACCCCCGGCCGGTTGGTTCAACCCCATTTGAACCGCAGTCCCATTGAACCGCCCAGAACCGGATTGAACCGGGGAAGAACCGGAAGAACCGGGGTTGAACCGCGGTTCAACCGCTTTGAACCGGAACCGAACCGGGGTTGAACCGCCCGAAACACTTTTTTTTATTTTTTAATTTGCTTTTTTCTCCAAAATTTAATATTTTTTATTTAATAAATTACTCATCCGGTTCAACCATGGTTGAACCGGTTGAACCGATTGAACCATGAACCGGAGGTCTCACCGGTTCGATCTCCGGTCCGGTTTTAAAAACATTGTCTGTCACATATTATATGACTTTTTAGCCAAAATTTTTGTACCATAATACATGACTTTTAAGAATTTCAATAAAACATTAATATTTCTTTCCTACTATACCATTCATTATATTTTTTTTGGTATAAACTAGGGTATTCACCGCCGAATGCAGTGGCACCTCGAAGATACCCTTCATTATTTAATAATATATTATATATCTTTTTTTTGTTTTACCTAGGGTATCCACCGCCGACCGCAGTGACTAATCCTCTCACTGAAATATATTATATATCTTTTATAACTCTACTAATTTATCTTCCCAGTGTCCTCATTAATAAGGTTAATTTGGTAAACTAACTCACAATTTCTCTTTCCCATACAAAATTAACTATTTTTCTTAATATGTATGAAATGACCAAAAACGACATATAATATGGGATGGAGGGATTATTATTATTATTATTATTATTATTAGAACACATTGAATTATTTCCGCTGCCGACATGAGGACCTCTTTGGTGGGTGATTTGTAAGTACCTCTATAAGCGCTCAAAGAGCCGTGAGACCTGCCCTGACCCTGGTGAGCTCCCGGAGCCCAACTCACCTAAACTTTTTGTAACAAAAAAAAGAACTCATTGCATTAATCAACAAGATCCGAGCCGTAATTGGATTCAGATCCCACCCCAAAGTCTCAAGTTTGAGTCTTTGGTGTGGCAAAAACTATCTTGGTAGGGAAGAACCATAAGGACCGGCAAAGTCGGTTACACGTGGCTAGCCAAGTTCTCCGACATAAATTAGTCACCAACAAAATCGGTGGATACTACGCACCAATAACACGTAAAAAAAGAGTACATTAAATTAAATTAATAGTAATAGAACACTATGTACCAACCAGACGTTATCTTTCTTTGTGAAACTTTGGTGCATGCTAATAAAATTGAGGAGATTCGTGTTAGGCTTGGCTTTGATGCGGCGTTTGCAATTGATTGCACGGGGAGAAGTGGTGGTCTTGCTTTGTTTTGGCGCCATCCCTTTGATTGTACGGTAACTAATTATTCTTCTAATTTCGCTGATGTGGAGCCGGGCCACCCCTTCACGTGGAGCAGGGGGCATGGTACGGTTGACTTTAAGGATGAAAAATTGGATAGAATGTTTGCTATGCAAGAGGCTCGATTTGTTTTCGAATAGTTGTCTTATTAATGGATTTGCGGATAGATCAGATCACATGTCGTTGTGGTTCCAGCTATGGGAGAGGAGGCGTAGAGGGACGCCTCGTCCTTTTCGCTTTGAAAACGCCTGGTTGGATGAGGAGGATCTGTAACACCCTATTTCTACCCGGTAAAATAATACGAAAATCAGAGTTATAAAAATTTCCAACAAATAAATGGAGCGCTACACTTTCAACTAAAAACAAAACAACATAATCAATTCGCCTGTGAAATCAGATACATAACACGCTAACTTGGATGAACCAATAAACAAATCTTTTTAGTCTTTAAAACAAGTCAACTTTCAATACTACGCAGCGGATTCACAACAAAAGTCAATTCAAAATAATCGTGGCATCTTTAACCAACTTAAGACAGCTCAGATTTAGCAAAACTCCTAATAGTAACGACTTTTAGTTTCAACAATAAAAATAACATAGCAAATAAGGAAAACAAGTGTCCATCCCCCCCGAGTGTTACGTATCAGAGCGACGACACCGACTCGAACTAACGAAGGTAAGCAGCCTTCATTCGTGATTACCTGCACGTTACCAACGGGTGGGTAACATTCAAACAGTAGGGGTGAGATATCGAACCATGTAATAGAACATATGAAAAATAGTACATTAGAATCAGAAGACATAAGTTGTAACACCCCGGTATTTCTATTTATTAAAAATACCCAAGTGCACATTAGAAACACATCAGAGATATAAAATTCCTGCATAAATACTGAACACTGCAAAATAGTTTTCACTGGACAACAGCCAAGCAGTCTTAATACACATAAGACCATAAAATTCAGCGAACTATCCTGCTCAGTATCATACAAGAAAGCGGAAATAAAAGATTTACACTAAAGTCGTAGTGTTGCGGTGCATAGACAACAAGAGGAAATGTAAACTTAAACATAATGCTAAGTCATCCGCAATCAGTCCGAGCCCAACCTACTCGTGCCTCTTGGACTTCCTCGGTCCCTGTATCTCTGTAAAACAACAACATTTAAACAGTGAGATACAATCTCAGTGAGTTCTACCGAGACCCCTACTAACACTCTCGGTTCATTTATTAGTTCTTTTATAACATAACACGACACCGACTGCAAAACGCTGCTACTCCCGGTATGTCGTAAAATAAATAAAGTGCGGCACCGACTGCAAAACCATGCTAATCCCAGTGTATCGCGCAACACAACAAGTACGGCACCGACTGCAAAACCATGCTAATCCCGGTGTATCGCACAATAATCTTTAACACAACACCGACTGCAAAACCATGCTAATCCCGGTGAACTCCCCTACCAATAGTACATTCTCCCATTGGCATGGAGCCTATGGAAGGGGATCATGACTGCCCCGCCTAGTGTGTTACACATGGGTCGTCACCCAACTCGATATACTATATACGTATATCTACAATACTATGAACCCACGGTCCATCAAATCAAACAATTAATGAAACACTTTAATCCATTTTTTGTAAAATCACATTCACACTCGCACTCTAGTTGACCACTCTTCGACACAATTTTTCAATATCAAAAACAGTTTATTTAGCCTTAAAAATAGAATATTCAGTTAGGCCTCTGAATAAGCTTTCCAACGCATCTTAGAACACCTCAATCGGGTTCCTGGATCAAAAGTTATCGCGAAACGAAAAACAGTGTTTGGTTGCTGAAATTCTGTCAATCTGCACTGAAGTCGCGCTGGAGCGCAAGTTACGCGCGAACTGGCAGAAAGTTCTGTCAATCTGCGCTGAAGTCGCGCTGGAGCGCAGGTGAGGCGCGAACAGGCAGAAGGGGGGGTCTGTTAAGACAGATTTTTGCGATTTTTCGCGAAATCCGCTATTCCGCTCAATTCCAATTTTTGTTCCGATCAAAAACAGATTAAACAAACAGAAAAACAGATTCAACCAATATCACACAATCATTCAAATCAATCAATGTCTCAATCAAAACGGTTTTTATCCAAAAACGACATATTTTCCAAATAATGGTTTTCGTTCCAAAATCTCTCGAAATCAATTAACGTAAAAACTAACGAGACACAAAAACATCCTAAGCGTGAGTAAAACTCACCCTTGAAGCGAGAGCCGATATCGAACCGAATTTGCCGAGACTTGAAAAACTCTCGAACGGAACCCTATTTCACCAAATCGCTCCAAACTTCGATTCGAACTTCACAACGCGATCAATCCGCTCCTAGCTTCGATCCTAAGCATAACCCAATCATCAACACAACCTATTAATCCATGATTTCAACAAATTTTCCCCACAAACCCCCAATTTTCGAAATCAAAAGGAAGGGGGAAAAATGGAGGAAAACTCACCAAGTTATTGGGTTATGGTGATGGTGATGAGATGATGAAGATGATGAATTTTTGGAGGAGTGGGCTCACCTCTTCTTCTTCCTTTCTCTTCTCCTTTCTCCTTCTTCTTCTTTCCTTTTCTTCTTTCTTTTCCTTTCTTTCTTTCCTTCTGCGTATTCTTTCTTTCTCTCTTTTCTTTCTTTTATTCAACACACACTCACACACATATATTTAATTAATATATAAGTGGTAGCGTGGTCCAATTACCATATTGATCTTAATTCCTTATTTCGATTCCAAAACTTCCTTGATCCGTATTATTCGGTCAACGATCCTGTGACAGCCAATAATTAATTTTAGCACTCAATAATTTTACTAATTAAGTACCAAATTAATTCAATTGGGTTAACATCCAAATAATTCGATTAATTATTTTGAGGATGTTACATAAGTTCACCACTTCACCGTCATCAAACAACTTCAATCAATCACAAGTCATCAACATAGCCACTCAAGTATGCAATATGAATGCGACTCAATACTATGCACATGCATGTGGTACCATCGGAGCAGAACTCCCGTCGTCGTCGTAAAAATCTGCCAGTAAATAGAGGCATCAACAAGAAAATGCTATGTATGCGACGCGATGTGAATGCACAAACAATCAACAATGATTACATAGCAAGACAACAACAACGGAATTCAACGTTGGCCATAGGCCTACAACATAATATCTTGCCAATAAATAGAGGCAATCCAACCAGATACACGTCGCCAACTTCACACAATGGTGATCACAACTAGGTGCAACATCATCAACAAATCAACAACTGAGCCAACAATTTAGCAACTTAACAAGTTAACAGTTTAACAACTCAACCAACGGTTACCAACCCAACAAATTAACGATTAACAAATTAACGACTTAACCAACAATTAGTCAACCGTGGGCCTAATGCGCCTAAAGCGACCAACAACCCACAAGACGGTGCCCAATGCGCCAAGCAAACGAACGAGGCAGCCACACATGGTGCCCAGTGCGCCCAGCAACCAACAGACAACAAGCAACAGGCAGCCACACAAGGCACCCATGGCGCCCAGTGCGCCCAGCAACCAACAGACAACAAGCAACAGGTAGCAACACATGGCGCCCATGGCGCCCAGTGCGCCCAGCAACCAACGGACAACAAGCAACAGGTAGCAACACATGGCGCCCATGGCGCCCAATGCGCCTAGCGACCAACAGACAACAAGCAACAGGCAGCCACACATTGCGCCCATGGCGCCCAGTGCGCCCAGCAACCAACAGACAACAAGCAACATGCAGCCACACATGGCGCCCAGTGCGCCTAGCAACCAACAGGACAGCCACATACGGCGCCCAGGAAACAACAGGAAACGGCGCCCTATGCGCCCATGGCGCCCTTCGCACCCAGGAAACAACAGGGCAGCCACATACGGCGCCCATGGCGCCCAGTTCGCCCAGTACATCAGCAACGGCGCCCTATGCGCCCAAGGACCCAAATTTTGTGCATCATTGTGTTCAAAAACCCCTAAACTGATTTCAATCATCAACAGGTATATTCAAACATTGAAAAATAGTTTTCCAAACATCAACAATAGTTCTCAAACAACAACAATAGATTTCAAGGATTAAACAAACACATAGGATCCCTTACTTTCCTACATAAAGCCCTTCATGTTGAACCAAGGGTAAACACTCCTTTATTTTGTATGATAACAAATTACATCATATCTACTAATGTTTCAAGATGAGCAAAGTGCAGGACTTAATTTAAAGAGAAGAAGACACAAAAGAAGAGAAGCTTGAAGAAGAAGCAACATATGAAGTTCAAAACCCTAAATTGTGTCTAAGCCTTTTTAGGACACTTTGTAAAGGTCCTATCACCTAAAGTGTGTGGCACTTTAGCTATTGAGAGAGATGACTTTTCAAAACATGCATGATGCATAAAAATAGTTTTGAAAAAATATTTCACAAAATTGCATGCATGCATAAGGTGGCAAGTTGAAAAAAATATTTTTAGGAAAGCTTGGAATCGATTTCCAACCCATTTCATAGGCCTTGGAATCGATTCTCAGGACCTCCTATTTGGCCTGAAAATCGATTACCTCATGTTTCCAAAGGGCCATGAATCGATTCCCATGCCTTCCAAAAAGAAAAGAAAAATCGATTCCCTTTATTTCTACATGGATAAGAATCGATTCTCAGGACCTCCATATGGCCTGAAAATCGATTCATGCCTTTCTACATAAGCATTGTAATTGATTCCCTCATTTTCCAAACATCAATGAATCGATTCTTCTCTTATTTCAACTAAACAAACAATCGATTCTTTTATTTTTTTAAAGGCAATGAATCGATTCATCAACATTTTAACTTGATCAATGAATTGATTCTTCACTTATATTAAATGTTTTTCAAAAATTTCAACGGTGCCTAAGCCTATAAATACCTGGGTTGAGCTTCACCTCAAAGATCTCTTCATCTCACAATTTCTCTCTATATGATTCTAGATCTATACTTGTGCTTCATAGTTTTATTTTGTTAAAAGCTTTTGATTTCGAAATTGTCATATCATTTCCAAAAGCTTTTATGTTTTTATAAATCTAGATCTAAGATCTTGTGCTTCATTGTTTTATTTGTTAAAAAGCTTTTTGATTTCGAAATTGTCATATTATCTTCAAAAGCCTTTTTATCAATCTAAATCTAAGATCTTGAGCTTCATTGTTTTGATCTTGTTAAAAGTCTTTTGTTTTCGAAAATCATAGAATCTTTTCAAAAAGGCTTTTATAATTTTGCAAAGCTAGCTTCCACTGTCATATCAATCTTTAAGCTTTTGCAAAAACAAGATTTCATATTTTAGAGCATCTATTTTCCTAAGATCACTCATCTCTCTCAGTTCTAAACTGACACATTCTAAGAAGTGATTGGATCTCTAGATCTCAAATTGTGTAAACCTTATATTGTTTTAAGTGGTTTTCTTGAAATCCTGAGAAGCTTTACTTGGGTCTCTCAATCGGGTGATTGAGTTGGTTTTGAAATCCTGGGAGTTTTTCTTGGGTCTCTCAATCGGGTGATTGAGTTGGTTTTGAAATCCTTAGCGGGTGCTTGGGTTCTCAGTTCAGGGGAATTGAGATTCACTAGTGTTGAAGTCGACTGTTTGTATTAAACTCTCTTCAATATAGTGGTTGCTAAGTCCAAGGGTTGAAAAGCCTAAGGCCGAGGACGTAGGGGTTTTATCCCGAACCTCGCTAAATATCTGTGTCCCTCTATCCCTTCTCTCTTTATATTTTGCACTATTATTATAACTGTTTATTATTAATATTATTGTACTTATTGATATTATCACTATCATTATCACTGTTTATTGTTTATATTACTGTGCTTAAATTACTCTGTCATATAAACATATTAATTGTGATATTATCAATACTCATCAATCATCTTCTACTCCTCTTCCCTAAGATCTAATATATTCAATATCCTGATTATCTCTTATAATATCTTTATTGGATATATTGAATACAATTTAAACAACTCTTGTTTGTTTTCTTATCCAAAAGTTCAAATCACATTTTCCGCATCCGATTTGAAAAAGAATATAATCATCATTTGCGAAAAGAATCCATATTTACTCATAACCTTATTCACCCCCCCTCTAAGGTTATACTCTAAGTCTGACACTTCATGTACCCTATTATAGAGTTAGAACCCCACCCTTACCTGGGTTTTGAAGATTTCGCAGTCACCTCCCCTCTTGGATGAAAGAATGTGCAGCCCCCTCTCTATTTTTCACCAAAGTTGCGCAGCCCCCTTCTCTCTTTGCTTCTAGGTTTTCTCTAATTCTTATTTTTCTTTCAGCTTATGACAACTTAACTTAATTCTAATTCTTACTTACTTATACCTCTCTTTATTTTTCTGATTAGTCTCATGGGGCACTCTTCACACCCTCTTATATTACTAATTCTAACATAAACATAAGCTCGCATAAAATAATATATTATTATTACTCTAATATTATTTTCCACACTTAATTAACTTATTAATTAAATAAAAGTCAACGTAGCAACTATACTAATAATTCCCAACTTCAACAATTCTCACACTTAATTATTGAATAAATTAATTAAATAATTAATTAAATATTTGGGGCGTTACAACTCTCCCCCACTTAGAATATTTTCGTCCTCAAAAATTTACCTGATTCGAACAACTCGGGATAAGATTCCCGCATCTTGCTTTCCAGCTCCCACGTCATGCTTTCTCCAGCAGCTCCTAACCAGGCTACTTTCACCAAAGCGATCTCCTTGCCTCTTAGAATCTTCACCTCATGATCCTCAATTCGCACCAGCACTGTCTCCACCGTGAGATTATCCCGCACTTGCACATCATCCATGTGAATCACATGAGATGGATCTGAATATACTTTCGAAGTTGCGACACATAAAACACATCATGCAACTTCGAAAGGTTAGGCGGTAAGGCCACCCTATAAGCAACATTCCCAATTTTCTCTGAAATCTGATACGGACCAATAAAACGAGGAGTGAGCTTCTTAGACTTCAAGGCGCGTCCAACACCGGTCACCGGAGTGACTCTCAAAAACACATGCTCACCCGCTTGAAATTCTAAATCCTTCCTTCGCTTATCATGATAACTCTTCTGTCTACTTTGCGAAGCTTTCATCTTCTCCCGAATCAACTTCACCTTCTCAGTAGTCTCTCGAACAATTTCAGGTCCAAGTACTATGCTTTCTCCAGATTCATACCAACATAAAGGAGTCCTACATCTCCGACCATACAACGCTTCAAAAGGTGCCATCTCAATACTAGAATGGTAACTGTTATTATAAGTGAACTCTATCAATGAAAGGTAGGTATCCCACGAACCTCCCTGCTCCAGAACACACGCTCTCAATAAATCCTCCAACGAATGAATAGTCCTCTCCGACTGACCATCCGTCTGAGGGTGATACGCCGAACTCAATCTCAACTTAGAGCCCAACTCCTTTTGCAAACTCTTCCAAAAATCTGAAGTAAACCTCGGATCTCTATCCGAAACAATACACGGGGGAACACCATGCAGCTTTACAATCTCTCGGATATAAATCTCTGCCAACTTCGGCACTGGATATGTGATGTTAATAGGAACAAAATGAGTCGACTTCGTTAGCCTATCAACAATCACCCAAATCGCATCATGACCTCTTGCGGTACTAGGCAATCCCGTCACAAAGTCCATTGAAATACTATCCCATTTCCATTCTGGAACCTCTAACGGTTGCATCAACCCTGCAGGCTTCTGATGTTCAACTTTCGACTTCTGACAAGTTAAACATGCATACACAAACTGCGCTACATCACGCGTCATCCCTTGCCACCAAAACAAATTCTTCAAGTCCTGATACATCTTCGTAGCTCCCGGATGAATACTCAACTTACTCCCTATGACTCTCTTCAAGACTCGCCTTCTTCATCTCTGCATCGTCAGGAATACAAATTCTATTACGGAACCTCAACACACCTTGCGCATCCAACTTGAAATCATTATTCTCAGACTGATCGACTCCAACCATCGAATCCACCAGTTTAACATCCAACTTCTGAGCTTCTCTGATACTGTCCAAAAAGTCATTATTAATCTTTAACATTCCCAACCTGACACTCTGCGGTGTCACTTCGCAAACCAAACTCATATCTCTGAACTGCTCAATTAATTCCTATTCCTTAACCATCATCGCTGACATGTGTATGGTCTTTCGACTTAACGCATCAGCCACGACATTAGCTTTTCCTGGATGATAATTCAACCCGAAATCATAATCTGTTAATAACTCCAACCATCGTCGTTGTCTCATATTCAATTCCTTTTGATCAAATAATTACTTCAAACTCTTATGGTCACTAAACACTTCAAATCTAGAACCATAAAGATAATGTCTCCAAATCTTCAGCACAAAAACCACTGCAGCAAGCTCTAAGTCATGCGTAGGATAATTCTTCTCATGAGTTCTCAACTGCCGTGACGCATAAGCAACTACCTTTCCATTCTGCATAAGCACACCTCCTAAACTCATCTTGGAGGCATCACAATACACCACAAAAGACTCCCCGGATTGGGTAACGTCAAGATAGGAGACGTCGTCAATCTTTTCTTCAATTCGGCGAAACTCTCTTCACAACGAGCGTCCCATATAAAGGCTTTACCTTTGCAAGTCAGCTGAGTTAACGGAAGTGCTAACTTAGAAAAACCTTCAATGAACCTTCTATAATAACCAGCTAATCCCAAAAAGCTTCTAATCTCGATAGCCGGCTTCGGGGCTTCCCATTGCAACACAGCATCTACTTTAGATGGATCCACCGCAATGCCACTACCTGAAATGACGTGACCAAGGAAACTCACCTCCTTTAACCAAAATTCACATTTAGACAGTTTTGCATATAACTTCTTCTCTTTCAGGACTTCCAACACTAATCTCAAATGCTCTGCATGCTCTTCTTCTGACTTGGAGTAAACCAGGATATCATCAATGAATACTACCACAAACCGATCCAGGCAAGCATGAAAGATACGGTTCATATATTCCATTAATACTCCCGGCGCATTGGTAACACCGAAAGGCATCACCGAATACTCATAATGCTCGTACCGAGTTCTAAAGGCCGTCTTCTGAATATCCTCATCTTTCACTTTAATCTGATGGTAACCCGATCGCAAATCAATCTTACTAAACATCTGAGCACCCACCAGTTGATCCATTAAATCATCTATTCTTGGAAGTGGATACTTGTTCTTAATCGTTACTTTATTCAACTGTCTGTAATCAACACAAAGCCTCATACTCCCATCTTTCTTCTTTACTAGCAACACAGGAGCTCCCCACGGCGACACACTTGGTCTCACAAACTTCTTTTCGAGCAAATCCTCAAGTTGCTTCTTCAATTCGGACAGTTCAGGTGCGGACATCCTGTATGGTGCCATAGAAACAGGTCTGGTACCAGGTACAAGATCAATAGTGAATTCAACTCCTCTCTCTGGCGGTACGCCTGGAATCTCATGAGGGAAAACTTCAGGAAGTTGCACACTACCTGCAACTCCTCAATTATGGCTCGGTTCTCGACAGGCATTGATGCCATCAGCGAGAATAACTGTACTTCCTCCTGCATCAACTTCCGCAACTGTCTAGCAGACAACAAACCAGTTTCCTCCTCTTCAGGAGTAGAAAAACTTACAGACTTGCTATGACAATTAATATGGACATGGTTATACTCTAACCAGTTCATACCTAAGATCACATCCAATCCACTTAATCGCAAACAAATCAAATCAACAACAAAGTCTCTGTCGAAAATCGACAAGGGACACTTAGAACACACAAGAGAAGTAGTCACCAACCCCTTAGCTGGAGTGTCGACAACCATCTCTCCATTCATAGAAGACAACGCAAGACCCAATCTTTCAACACAAGCAGTAGCAATAAAACAATGAGTAGCACCGGTATCAACAATAGAAGTTAGAGGAATACTATTAATGAAGCATGTACCTCTAATAAGTCCATCTTCCTTAGAAGTCTCTGTCCCTGCCAAAGTGAACACTCTTCCACTAGCTCGTTCCTTCTTCGGTTTCTGACACTGACTACTAATGTGTCCTCCTTCGCCACAGTTGAAGCAAATTATCTCCTTATGCTCGCACTCAGACGCTTCATGCCCGGTCTTACCACAACGGAAACACCTCTTCGTCTCAGCCTTGCACACGTTACTCTTATGACCAGCTTTACCACATTTGAAGCACACGATACCAGCAAGAGCATCTCCCCCACTAGTTCTCTTACCATCAGCGACTCTCGGTTTACCTCTACCAACAGGAGCATCATACGGCTTACCACGATTCGGATGCTTGCTCCTCTTCTCATTAATAACCTTGTAATGAGCATGGTTATCCTCTCCATAGATCCTGCAACTATCAATTAAATCGGAGAAGACATGGATTTTCTGATACCCAATTGCCTTCTTGATCTCGGGCCGCAACCCGTTTTCAAACTTGATGCACTTCGAGAACTCAGCAGTCGCTTCACTATAGTGCGGATAGAACTTGGCTAATTCCACGAACTTAGCAGCATACTCAGCAACTGACAGGCTTCCTTGCTTCAGCTCAAGGAATTCAATTTCCTTCTTACCCCGAACATCTTCAGGATAATACTTCCTCGTAAACTCCCTACGAAACACAACCCAAGAGATCTCTTCACCTGCAGCTTCCAATCTCTGACTAGTCTCTAGCCACCAGTCATCAGCCTCTTTTGCCAACATATGAGTACCATAACGAACTTTCTGCGCTGGAGTGCAGTCCATCACACAGAAAATCCTCTCTATCTCCTTCAGCCAAGCCAACGCTCCATCAGGATTATACTTGCCTTTGAAGGTAGGCGGATTCTCCCTTTGAAAAGTCGCCAAACTACGAGACCCAGCATTTTCACCAATGTTCGGCTGATTCTCCAAAGCGTGCGCCATAGCCGCCAAGGCAGCAGCGATAGCAGCATCATTCCTTCCAGCCATCTTAACGTATCACTACAACACAAACAATAGTTAGAACTAAATGACAATACTCGATCGTCAAATGACACAACAACTAGACAACTTGGTCGGACGGACCGAAACAGCTCTGATACCACTAATGTAACACCTCATTTCTACCCGGTAAAATAATACGAAAATCAGAGTTATAAAAATTTCCAACAAATAAATGGAGCGCTACACTTTCAACTAAAAACAAAACAACATAATCAATTCGCCTGTGAAATCAGATACATAACACGCTAACTTGGATGAACCAATAAACAAATCTTTTTAGTCTTTAAAACAAGTCAACTTTCAATACTACGCAGCGGATTCACAACAAAAGTCAATTCAAAATAATCGTGGCATCTTTAACCAACTTAAGACAGCTTAGATTTAGCAAAACTCTTAATAGTAACGACTTTTAGTTTCAACAATAAAAATAACATAGCAAATAAGGAAAGCAAGTGTTCATCCCCCTGAGTGTTACGTATCAGAGCGACGACACCGACTCGAACTAACGAAGGTAAGCAGCCTTCATTCGTGATTACCTGCACGTTACCAACGGGTGGGTAACATTCAAATAGAAGGGGTGAGATATCGAACCATGTAATAGAACATATGAAAAACAGTACATTAGAATCAGAAAACATAAGTTCACCACTTCACCGTCATCAAACAACTTCAATCAATCACAAGTCATCAACATAGCCACTCAAGTATGCAATATGAATGCGACTCAATACTATGCACATGCATGTGGTACCATTGGAGCAGAACTCCCGTCGTCGTCGTAAAAATCTGTCAGTAAATAGAGGCATCAACAATGCATAAGCCTTCACGTCACTTTGCCAGTCCAGGCCATCGTGTTTTGAGCATAGCTCCAACATGAAAATGCTATGTATGCGACGCGATGTGAATGCACAAACAATCAACAATGATTACATAGCAACACAACAACAACGGAATTCAACGTTGACCAAAGGCCTACAACATAATATCTTGCCAATAAATAGAGGCAATCCAACCAGATACCCGTCGCCAACTTCACACAATGGTGATCACAACTAGGTGCAACATCATCAACAAATCAACAACTGAGCCAACAATTTAGCAACTTAACAAGTTAACAGTTTAAGAACTCAACCAACAGTTACCAACCCAACAAATTAACGATTAACAAATTAACGACTTAACCAACAATTAGTCAACCGTGGGCCTAATGCGCTTAAAGCGCCCAACAACCCACAAGACGGTGCCCAATGCGCCCAGCAAACGAACGAGGCAGCCACACATGGCGCCCTTGGCGCCCAGTGCGCCCAGCAACCAACAGACAACAAGTAACAGGCAGCCACACATGGCGCCCATGGCGCCCAGTGCGCCCAGCAACCAACAGACAACAAGCAACAGGCAGCAACACATGGCGCCCAGTGCGCTTAGCAACCAACAGACAATAAGCAAGAGGCAGCAACACATGGCGCCCATGGCGCCCTGTGCGCCCAGCAACCAACAGACAACAAGCAACAGGCAGCCACACATGGCGCCCAGTGCGCCCAACAACCAACAGACAACAGGCAACATGCAGCCACACATGGCGCCCATGGCGCCCAGTGCGCGCAGCAACCAACAGACAACAAGCAACAGGCATGGTGCCCAGTGCGCCCAGCAACCAACAGACAACAAGCAACAGGCAGCCCCACATGGCGCCCATGGCGCCCAGTGCGCCCAACAACCAACAGACAACAAGCAACAGGCAGCCACACATGGCGCCTAGTGCGCCCAGCAACCAACAGACAACAAGCAACAGGCAGCAACACATGGCGCCCATGGCGCTCAGTGCGCCCAGCAACCAACAGACAACAAGCAACAGACAGCAACACATGGCGCCCAGTGCGCCCAGCAACCAACAGACAACATGCAACATGCAGCCACACATGGCGCCCATGGCGCCCAGTGCGCCCAGCAACCAACAGACAACAAACAACAGGCAGCCACACATGGCGCCCAGTGCACCCAGCAACCAACATACAACAAGCAACAGGCAGCCACACATGGCGCCCAGCAACCAACAGGACAGCCACATACGGCGCCCAGGAAACAACAGGAAATGGCGCCCTTCGCGCCTAGGAAACAACAGGGCAGCCACATACGGCGCCCTGCAACCAACAGGACAGCCACATACGGCGCCCAGGAAACAACAGGAAATGGCGCCCTTCGCGCCTAGGAAACAACAGGGCAGCCACATACGGCGCCCATGGCGCCCAGTGCGCCCAGTACATCGGCAACGGCGCCCTATGCGCTCAAGGACCCAAATTTTGTGCATCATTGTGTGCAAAAACCCCTGAACTGATTTCAATCATCAACAGCTATATTCAAACATTGACAAATAGTTTTCCAAACACTACAAGAATAAGCCTATATTGCCACCAACGTTTCCCACGGAGAACTGTCCATTGCTAATTTGCGACGGATTTGCGACGAAGAGTGAGATTGGGCATCGGCGCTGAAAATCCCGCTCATAATTTGCGACGAAAAGGCTTGTTGGTCACTAATTTGCGATGGAAGCGGATGTTGGTCGCAAATTTGCGACGAACGGTTAGTCGCAAGCCCGTCGCAAATGTTAATTATAATTTTAATTCACGCGTACACAACACAGAACACAACCCTATCCCTCACATCTTCAGTTTCCTTTTCATTGTTCTCTCTCACACTCCCTCTCCCTCACGCCGTCCCCCTCCCTCACGCCGTCCCCCTCCCTCACGCCGTCCCCCTCCCTCACCACCGCCCTTCTCTCAACCACCACCATCCTCACCTCGGCCGGTCACTCCACTCCACGCCTTCGTGCTCACTCCGCCCCACGTTCGTTGTCGTTCTCGCAACCACTACGGCGAGAAACCTCTTTCGTTGTCATTGTCATTCGTTGTCTAGCCGTTTCTCTGAAATCTCTTGAAAAAACCCCAGAATCTCTCTTTCTCTGTCTCTTCAACTCGCTGATGAGACCATGGAGCCCTTGAAATCGCATTTACAATCGCAATCTCTGAAATGGCTCAAAATCCAAATCGCAATCTCTGAAATGGCTCAGAATCGCAATCTCTCTCTCTCTCTCTCTCTCTCTCTCTCTCTCTCTTCAAATCAGTCGCTCTGTACAGGTATGTGCTTCAATCGCTATGGTTTCTTGGTTCTTCAATTGCTCTGTTAGTTTGTGCTTCCAACAAATTTTTACTTTTTTTTTGGTTTCAAAGGTTTTAGTTTAGGGTTTCTGGTACCTATTAGTGAAGCTAAGGTACCTATTAGTGAAGCTAGGGTTTTTGGATGCGAATATGGATGTTGCTGTGGTTGAAGAAAATCTATTTGCTACCTATTAGTGAAGCTAAGGTATGCTTATATATGTTTTACTGTTTTGCATGTTGTTTTGAAAATTCTATTGCTTTGGTAATTGCCTAAAGTATGTACAGTCTTTAGGGGGTGTTGTTGAATTGTTTTGGTAGGTTGCTGGATTTTGCTATTAGTTTTATCTTTGGGAAGTGACTTGAAAGATAAGAATTTTGATGATATTGACATGGAAATTTCATTAATTTATAAGGAAGACAATGTTTCCAAGAGGTTATATGGTGATCAGAATGGGAAGGAGAAAATGGAGAAACCCGAATTGAGCGTCGTCCGTTATCTTGGTGTTGGAAGAGTTCCAAAGGCTTCAGAATGTGAACCCATGAACATGGAACATGTATAGATTTCTAAACTTAATTAACTAGAAGTTCTATAAAATTCCATAGTCACTAAACAGAGAGAAAGAAAAACAAAGCCAGCCAACCCACAGGTACTCTCTCTCTCTCTCTCTCTCTCTCTCTCTCTCTCTCTCTCTCTCTCTCTCTCTCTCTCTCTCTCTCTCTCTCTCTCTCTCTCTCTCTGCATGGCTTTCTTTTGTGTCATAACTCTCTCTTGTGATATTGAGGCATAATATAATGCATTGGGTTGGTCTTGTTGTTTACAGAACTTATGGACAACAATGATTATGCGCAAGTGGCTTCACATTGGAAAAAAGGAATCTGATTATAGTGATGGTGATGACCCTGAAGAAACCGACTCAGACAATGAAGGTGAGTGTCTTTGTGTGTGTTATTCATCTCGAGAATGGTTTATGCCAAATTATCAAAAAATTTAGGATATTGGCTTTTTATTGATTTGGGTGTATTATGCAGAGTGGGAAAGACAAACGCGCAACAGGGATGAAGCTCCAAATGAACCAAATGGTGAATTTTTTTACGTATTTATTTCATATATGAAATTTAGTTTATCAAATGTTTACTAATCTTCTTCTACTTTCAAAACTGGTCTAAAGCTTTTCAATATGTGTGAAAATTGATGTATCATTACAGTTCTGAAACTAGGAATTCACTGTTAACTTATTTCCTTGTTAGTTTGGACAATTTCTCCTGCTTTGCTTTGGGGCATAAATTGAGAAATTGAAGTGGAAGCTAATATCCTATGTTTCAGAGGACTAAATAAATACCGACTATTTCTGTTATATAAGCATAGACTCTAAATTATCAGATTTCTCCCTAAAGGCATGTATTCTAAATAATAAATAGCTCTGTAAGATTAACCATGGCATGTATTCTAAATAATAAATAGCTCATTTGAAGGGGCTTATTGCATATTGTTTGTTTCACTTTCACTAGTCTCATGTACAATATTCAGTTATAATGTTACTAGTTTCTTATTTTTCTTCTATTCTAAGAATTGCAACTTTTAAGTATTTACTAAATTCTTTTCTTCATTGCCTTTATCACAAGTTTATTTAGCAAGCAGCAGAGGACTCTAATTGCAATTATTAGTAAGCGTAGAAAGCATATCTTATTTGTTGATATTGCTCAAGCCTCTCATACTGTATTCTGGTGTATATTTCTTTCTTAGGGTATGTGCTGGGACATTGAATGTTGGAGGAAAACTTCCACCTGATGACCTGGATATTGATGATTAGCTAGACATTAACGAGCCAGCTGATATCTATGTCCTTGGGTAAGTTTTACACTTAATTTTCTCACTTTCTAGTGTTGTATAAACAATTGAATTTTGTTTGAGCGGCCTCACAAATATTTTCATTTTATTTTCGACACTAATGATTGTCATGCATGCTCGAGGAATGAGGGGCTGTTTAATTCTTTGTATTCTTTCATGATGTAGAAAATGGTGAGTCTCAGCATCCTAGACTAGACATCCCAGGACCCGATCACATGCAACTCAATCACAAGGTAAATCAGTTCAGTGATTATGGCATTTCTGAATTTTTCTAGCATACTAGATAATGCGTTTCTTCCCTTTGATAGGATGGTGGGAATTCTTCAAGTTCATCTACATTCAGAAGTGGCAATCCCAATATTCAATTACCACTAACAAATTCAGCAGATTCCAGTGCTTCTTCAGCTACAACTTTATCTTCTCCTACTTCCAACTCTGGTCAACTACTTTCCCAAAGGAAATTGCTTGTAGAATCCCAGACAGGAAGATCCAGTTTTCATAAGCTTTTAGAGCCACAGCTCCCTCAACTTCCTGGAATTGCTCCTTATAGAGTTGTCCTGGGAAATGTAAAGGATAAGGTATTGCTTCAGATTTATTCCAGTCATAAGTACTTAAAAAAGTGACTGCATAAATACTGGTTTTAGAAGAAATAATTATATTCATTATTAGAGGATCTACTGATATGAAATCACATACTTTTGCTGTTTTAAGTTAGCAATTTTAAATTGAAATTGTCATTCTAAGAAATGCATTCATTTTTTTTTGTGTTCAACTTGAGAGAAGTCGTAGGCGCTTGGAACTTCTTCTTGAGGATGTTCAATGAAATTCTGATATTTTGGATTATTATGAAACTGCTGATCAGCTTTTGGAACCTCTGCTACTCTGTTATGAATCTCTGGTAATCATTGCTTGAGTAATCAGCTGTGGCCTGAAACTGGTAGTGTGACAGGAATTTGGGAGACATGCCGAAACATTTGATGCAATTACGAGTTATTTGGATATGGGTACTTATAGTGAATGGGATGAAGAAAAGAAGCTGGACTTCTTGACAAGAGAGCTGAAGGGAAAGAGGCCACTAGTTCCCGTTGATATAGAGGTGAGACGGTTAGAGTTTTTAGTATACTGAGCACCTGTTTTAGAAAAGGAAAGAAGTTGATATCATAGTTTATGTTTCTATATTATTTGCTGAATATTGATTAGCTATATAGCTTCTATTTATGTATAGTTGCTACTGCATTGTCCTCTGTTGGTTACTTCATTTCTCATTTACTAGCTCTTTGATAATGTTTTTCAAGTGTTGGTTACAAGTATGTGTTTGAGGACAATGTTATAGCAACAAATATACACAGACTTAACACACATATACACACATTTGAAGCAAACAAAAGAAATGTGGATCTGGGAAGTACAGATGGATTGGTTTTTCTTCTGCATAAAAAAGTTCAGCTGTCAATTTTAATATTTGGATAAATTTGGCAATTCACTAGTCATGATTCTTTAACTTCACTATGCATATATGTTGGTTGGTTTCTGTTTGGGCTCTATGCTGTTGATTGACTGAATGAATTATATGATCTAGGTTGCAAATTTTGCGTATGTCGATGAGGCTGAGGCTGCAGCAGAGGAGGAAGCACAAAAAAGAGCAATGGAAACTGTGAACAGTTCAGAAAGAACACATTTTTGGGAGGAGCTGTTAAAAGATCAGTTTCTTATTTATAATTTATTCCTGATGCAAATATGTTTGTTTTAAATGTTGTAAATGTTGTCACATTGACCTTACTCTTTCAGCTTTATCAGTTAGGGATATTAAGATTGGGAATTTTTGGTTTTTTTTTATCTTATTGCTATGCTGTCCAAAAATTAGAACTCAGTCAATCAGAAATAATTGTATTATAGATATAACTATTAAATAGTATTTTGGAGGTATAATTTAATTTTTTTTTATTTTTTTTAAAAATTTCCGACGGATTTGCGACGGCTTTGCGACGAAAAGTTGTCAGAGTTTGCGACGACTTTGCCACGGATATATGCGACGGCTTTGCGACGGATTTGCGACGGATAATTTGCGACGGGGAGTTTCGTCGCAAAGCATTTGCGACGAGCTGTTTTGCCACGACTTTTCGTCCGTCGCAAATGCCGTCGCAAACGCAAATTTGCCACGGAAAAAGGTCCATTTGCGACGGAAATTGCCGTCGCAAATGAGCGATTTTCTTGTAGTGAAACATCAACAATAGTTCTCAAACAACAACAATAGATTTCAAGGATTAAACAAACACATAGGATCCCTTATTTTCCCACATAAAGCCCTTCATGTACCCTATTATAGAGTTAGAACCCCACCCTTACCTGGGTTTTGAAGATTTCGCAGTCACCTCCCCTCTTGGATGAAAGAATGCGCAGCCCCCTCTCTATTTTTCACCAAAGTTGCGCAGCCCCCTTCTCTCTTTGCTTCTAGGTTTTCTCTAATTCTTATTTTTCTTTCAGCTTATGACAACTTAACTTAATTCTAATTCTTACTTACTTATACCTCTCTTTATTTTTCTGATTAGTCTCATGGGCCACTCTTCACACCCCCCTTATATTACTAATTCTAACATAAACATAAGCCCACATAAAATAATATATTATTATTACTCTAATATTATTTTACACACTTAATTAACCTATTAATTAAATAAAAGTCAACGTAGCAACTATACTAATAATTCCCAACTTCAACAATTCTCACACTTAATTATTGAATAAATTAATTAAATAATTAATTAAATATTTGGGGCGTTACAGGATCTCCCGGTTGTTGTTGGCGACTCTTGGTCTAGAAGTGTAGAGAGTGATATTATGCGAAAGTTGGACGATTGTTCTAGCGCTATTGATTCGTGGTGGAGGAAGTTAAGGGCGAGATATAGGGTGGAAACTGTGCGGTCCACAATTATTTGACTTTGGTGTCAGTTGGTTGAATAATGGTGAGTTCCCTCCAATGTTGAATGATGCTAATATTGTTTTAATTCCAAAGGTAGATAACCCATCATCTATGCATGATCTTTGTCCCATTGCTCTTTGCAACGTCTTATATAAAATTATTTCCAAAGTTCTTGCCAATATATTGAAGAATGTGCTCCATAAGTGTGTCTCAGGTGAGCAATCAGCCTTCGTTGCTAATAGATCTATATTGGATTGTTATGGTAGCTTCTGAGGTTATTCATCATATGAAATGCAAGGTCCAAGGAAAGGTGGGGGAAGTGGCACTTAAAATTGATATTAGTAAGGCTTATGACAGGGTGGATTGGGGGTAGGGATGTCAATGGATATCCATGGGCACAGATAATACTCATCCGCTATCTGCCCCGTTGGATAAAAATGACATTTGTGCTTTATCCATATCCGCGCGGGCATCCGCTAATGCAGATATTTAGTGGATATGTCACTATTCACGGATATTTGCGGATATCCACGGATATTAGAAATGCATGCAGATATTAAGTATACATAATGAATTGGATTGGATTGGATTGGATTGGCTGTATATGACCAGGAAAATTGCAAATGTAAAAAGGAAAATAAACAAAAACAGAACAAAAATTAAAAAAATAAATATACAATGGGCAGCACTTGTAGGGAATGAGCAGCGCTTTGGCCTACAAGCGCTGCCCATTGTGTTAGCGCCTTTTGGGAATGAGCAGCGCTTACCCTGAAAAGCGCTACCCATGGTTATCAGTGAGCAACGCTTTCTAAGCGCTGCCCATTGTGGGAGTGGAATCAGCAGCGCTAAGTTTAGGAGCGCTCGAAAGCGCTGCGCCGCTGCCTATGGCTAAAAAAAAGCACTGCCTATTCCCAAATCTGTTGTAGGGGGTGATGGTCAATTAAGGTTCTAACTATTCTGAAATGGGGTTGATATAAAAAAATCATAGAGTTAATCAAAATATAACTATTCTGAAATGGGTCATCAATCATCTACTCATATTTGTGTTCATGTCGATTAATTAAGTATCCAATTAGATATATAATAGAAATATTACTTAATTTAATTACTAATCAGTTATGGTCGCTAATTGATAAATAGCTAATACTAATCAATTATCAGAGACAATGAGTGGCTTAGCTTGGAATTGTTGCAGGCTTGGAAATCCATGAACAGTAAGTGCGTTCAAAAAGCTCTTATGAGATAAAGATACAACTTGTGTATTCCTCTCAGAAACTAAGAAAATAGATTTTGAGAAGTAGAACCTTTGAAATGTACAAGGTTTATCTGGGGTTGTTGCTGTTAGTTGTGTAGGAGAAGGGAAAAGATGTGTCAGCAGTCTTGCAATGTTTTGGAAGGAATGTGTTGAAGTGGAGATATTATCTTTTTCCCTAACCATATTTATGTCTTAATTTATATGGAGTATGGAAATGAGAAATGGAGGTTTACTGGGGTGTTAGGTGTATGATATTTCGGAGTCTCCAATGAAGTATAAAACGTGTTAGTTAATTGACTAGTTAGTATTGGTGAAAAGCGTTGATAGCTTCTCATCGGGGACTTCAATTTGATTTTTTCTTAAGATGAAAAGGAAAGTGGGAATTTTAGTAGCACTCTTCTGATTTTGATGTTTAGGGACACTCTTCAAAATCACAAGTAAACTTATCACCCTCAAAACCCAAAATCCAAGTAAAAGATATTGTGATGTTTAGGGACACTCTTCAAAATCACAATCAGTATTTTACCCTTGCATACGCACGGATAACACTGTATGGTCGGTGTATTGTCATGAAATCATAATAGTAATTTGGAAGATAATCATAAGTTGTGAACAATGTCCAAAATGTATAATTTGAAATTTAAAGTGGAAAGAGATAGGTATTATGTCATATAAGATACAAATGAAAATTATATTGATTCGAAGAAATTAAAGGAGATTGACAATCAGAATTACATTGATCCATAATAATGTATTTAGATATTAGAGGTAAAATATGCATCTCCGTTGACACTCTCATTTGCATCCTCGTTGGCTCTCCCGTTGGCACTCCCGTTGACGCTCTCGTTACCTCTCTGGTTGCCACTCCCGTTGCAGCTACCATTGCCAGTCTCTCGTTGTCGCTCCCGCTGCCATATGTTAACTCATATTTTCTATATGATTTAATATTAATTAAATCATATTCGTTTAGTTATAAATAAGTTATTTTGTAAAGTTTGGTAGTGGCTAAAGTTGTATTTATATAATAATTCTTAGTGGTTAAATTGATTGATTTGAATAGTTTTAATAGAGAGATTATAGTAAATAATAAATTTTAGATGGAGTAAAAATGAAGAAAAAAGAAAATAAGATTTTTTAAAATATGCACCCATGTTGGCGCTCGCCTTGTCTCTCTCGTTCTCACTCCTGTTCCCGTTGTCGCTCTCGTTGTCGATTCCATTGTCAGTCTCGCATTGCCGCTCTTGTTGTGTTGCCAATTTTATCTTTTAACTGTGAATTTACTAAAATAGTTGTGTTCCAAAAAGTTAAAACAAAGTCGGTATCTTCTTATAATATTAATAATGGAGTAAAAGGTAAAATATGCAGCCCTGACGCTCTCGTTCGCTCTCTTGTTGGCACTCCCGTTGGCACTTCCGTTCCCGCTCTCGTTGCCGATCTCGTTGTCAGTCTCTCGTTGCCGCTCCCGTTGCCACATGTTTCTCCTTGTTTTTTTCTATATGATTTAATATTACAATTGTTAGTGGTTAAATTGATTTTATTTATTACATGAAAAATTTGATTGATTTTAGTAGTTTTAATAGAGATTATAATAAAGAGTAAATTTTAAATTATTTAATTATTGAGTGTAATATTAATTTAATAATTTATTTTTTGGAATAAATAATTTTGAAACTATTGTTAGAGGTATGGTTTTTTTTTACAATTGGTAGTAGTTAAATTGATTAATTTTAGTAGTTTGAGTAAATTATAGAAAAGTTAAAAAACATTATGTTTTTAGTAAAAAAAACTGACAAAAAAGTGATTATTTTATGGAAAGAAAAACTGGAAAAAAAAGTTGTTTTTAAAATTCTGTTGTTTTTTGTCTTTTTGTTGCGTCTGTTGCAGCTTCTGATTGCAGTTTTCAATTAGTTTTTTGTCCCACTCCCGTTGGCGCTTTCGTTGCTACTCCCATTGGCGCTCTCGTTGCCACTCCCCGTTGGCATTTTACTCCTTTTTAGTAATTACAAAATAGTTATTTGGTAATTTTGGTAGTGGTTAAATTGATTGATTTTAACAAAAGTAGTTAAATTGATTAGTTTTAGTAGTTATTTTGTAATTTTTGGTACGGGTTAAAGTTTTTTACAATTCTTTTTTTGACAATGAATAATGGCTAATTGATTTACAGTGACTAATTATTTTATTAATTTTAGTAGTTTGAGTAGATTATAAATATAGTGAATAATTGATTTATAGTGACTAATTGTTTTTATAAAAATATTGACAAACGGTTTTTAAAATAATATTTAAAAAAACAGTGAATAAAAAAATTTAAAAAAATTAATTTCTTTTTAAAAAAAATATTTTCAAAAAAATCAGTTGTGTTAAAAAAAAACTGTATTGTTATTGTAGCGTACTATAGCGCGTCAGAATTGATACTGTAGCGCGTCAAAATTTGCACTGTAGCGTACTGTTGCGGTACTGTAGCGTTTTGGCTTTATGTGGTGAATTGTCTATTTTATCCCTAAATTGTGACAAATGTCAAAATTTAGTGATGTCTAAAAATGTAAATGTGGTAGCATATGTTTTTATTAGATTATTAAAAGTAGATAAAAGTAGATAGATATCTTTTCTCTACTAATCATCCTGAAAGAATTTTTGAATCTTTGGAGGTGGTGAAAGATAGACTGTCAGATTCTACGTGTAACATAGTGGAAGTAGAGTTCACAGAAAGTGAAGTTTTCTTTACTGCTAAACGTTTAAAGCCAAATGTTGCCTCGGGTCCTGACAAAATGCCTACTTTATATTATCAACAATTTTGGGGTATAGTTGGTAAAAATGTGACTTCTTTTGCTTTGGAGACTCTCATTGGTGGTGGAAATCCAATAAACATTAATTATACTTGTATTTGTCTCATTCCAAAAAAAAAAAAATCCCAAGGTGTCAAGTGATTTTCGACCTATTTCTCTTTGCAAAGTCGTTTTTAAAATAACTATCCCCATTACCCGTGCGATGCACGGGGTGCATTAGTATTAACGAATATAAATATATTTAACTGATATTTTGTTAATTATGAATTGAATAGATAGGAGTTATAAATATTAGGCAAAACCTTTAAAAGTAATACATATTAGAAAAGCACAGTAAAGAGTCATAATAATAATAATAATAATAATAATGTTCTGGAGTGGCCCAATAGGCCCAACGAGACAGTCTAGCGCAGCCTACAGCAAGGGGGTGCTGCGCGCAGCAGCCAGGTGCAACCTGGGCCAGCGGCCCACTCGACCAAGGCCGGCCCAACGCGGCCCATCATCTACCTTGCTCCGCAAGATGCGGCCGATCCCGTAAAGTGCGCAACGGCTAGAACGCCAGTCTTATATATACCACACCAGCATGTGGCTTCAGGTATGTTTTGACTCACCTTGTGACCCTGCCCGTTGAAGCACCTCTGACTTGAGCGTTGGAGTGCCTTTGCAGGTACCACCCGCGTGCGGCTTACAACTCGGTCCCTCATCACAGCGACCGATCAACGTTACCAACAACAACCCATCGTATTGATCAGGTACGATCAATTGGCGACCACAGTGGGAGGCCCGAGCGCTATTCCACATCAAACCATGCCGCCACGCCAGAAACGCACTTCTTCCAGGCTCAACACCTCTGGGCAGAACCGACCTCAACGGACCCCAGAGGGCATGCCTGTGACCGTTCATGAATCACAAGATGAGCCTCGCCAAGAACCCTCAGTACAGGGCGGCCGAGGGCCAGTTACCCAACCAGCCCCGCAGCTACCGGCCGAGCTGGCCGAAGCGGGAATTCCAGAAGCGTTGCCAGAGCACGTGACCCAAGCGCTCATACAAATTCTGGAGCAAAAGAATCAAGTGATTGCTGATCGAGACGAACTGATCGAACGCTATGAGAGAGGTTCGATCTCAATCCGCCCGCGTGCGGACAGCGGTCATCGAGGCCAACCTTCTCGGCCCCATCGTTCACCACCACGAAGAGAAGCTCCTCCTCGTCGAGGCGTATCCCGACGCAATCCTCCAAGAAGGGCGATCGTTCACAGGTCGCCTCCTCATCGAAGTCGTCACCGTCGCTCCCCCGAAGAAGATTACGACTACGCTGACTCAAGCTACCGACCAGAGTCAGAAGGGTCGCCAACAAGATACTCGTCCAACGAGTCCTCAGGATCCCGCCGATCAAGAAGCAGGTCGTGGGACTCGTATGAGGAGTTTGACGACTACAGTAACGGGGAGATTAGAGATGTCTCCCATGCCATCAGCCGACCGAGAAGGAATAATTCAGAGCGGCCTAGAAGACGGTCGTCGCCGCACGCTCCACAATACCATGGACGCCCTCCAATTGCCGACAGACTCCTTGGTCAGCCGGTCGGCCTTTACGGTTTGCCTGTCGACCAAGCTTATGCCGCCATGCATTCTTACGGGCAGAATCCCATTCCGACCGGACAAGGGCCCTTCACTAGAGAAATCAGACGCTATCGCATTCCAAGGGATCTCAGGAAGCCCCCGAACCTGAACAAGTTTAACGGCCGCGGGGATCCCGATAAACATCTCATGTACTTCAACAACTACTGCAGCTATAGAGACCTAGGTCGGACAATGAAGTGCAGACTTTTTCCTCAGTCGCTCGAAGGTCGGGCGTTAGAATGGTGGGAAACTCTACGTCCCAACACCATCTCTTCTTGGGAAGGTCTCGTGACAATGTTCCTAGCCAATTATACAGCCAACCGCTGCCAGTACAGATATGAAGAGCACTTGGACACGATCGTCCAAGGAGAGAATGAATCCCTGAGGGAGTACATCGACCGATTCAACACTGAAGCCGATACAGTCCGCAACCTGTCAGATACGGACAAGCTGAAGTACCTCAAGCGTGGTATAAGAAAGAACCACAGATTCGCTGAAGAGTTTTCTCTGAACCGCTACTACGACCTCGGCCTGTTCCTCAGAAGGGCCAACGACCATATGGGCTATGAGGAGCAACTAGCGGCCGACAAGGGCGCCCGCGCGCGTCCCAAGGAAGAAACTAGCAGGTCGGCCAAGGGGCAAGATCATAGTAAGCCCGAGTACCGGCCCAAGAAGTACGAGCAGCGTACCAAATTGAACACTCCGATCGCACAGATCTTCACGGAGTGCCAGAACAATGAATTCACTGGTGTGAGGCGACCTGATCCTTTAGTGCTGAAGAAAGGAGGTCGCCCTACCAAGAAGTACTGCAGATATCACAAGAGTAAGGGGCATGACACCAATGACTGCATGGCCCTAAAAGATGACATAGAGGACCTCATACAGAAGGGCAAGTTGAGGCAGTATGTCAAAGATGATGGTAACGATCGCCCTGATCAAAGAGCCGTTGGCCAACCCGCCAATGACAAAGGTAAGGCGATCGTTAACTCAACGATCGAGCAAGCGCGTAACAGTTCAGAGGAAGAGCGCGACCCCAGACAATCAAAGGGCCGCAACGTAGCCATGGTCATCCATGGAGGTAATCCGTTGGACATCAGAGAGTCCAACAAGGCGATGAAGAGGAAGTGGAACGAACTCATGATGGTCGGTTCAACTTCAACCCCACGGCCGGCCTCGAATAGGCCGCCCATTTCCTTTGGGGACGAAGACTTGCTTGATGGAAAAGTTAACAATTATGTACCCTTGGTAGTATCGGCCGTAATGGCCAACACTGAGGTTAGAAGAATACTGGTCGACCAGGGGAGCTCGGCCGACATCATGTTCGAAGAATTGATTGACAAGTTGAATGTGGATAGGAGCGAGATTATTCCCCAAGCAGTACCCACTCCACTGACCGGGTTCAATGGGGCGACCACCTACCCATTGGGGACGATAGAATTACTCGTCACTTTTGGAGATGACACGAGCGGCAACACGTCGTACAGGACGGTCAGAACGACGTTCTTAGTTCTGCCAATCAAATCGTGTTACCACTGCATCATTGGCCGCCCAACTCTGGGAAAATTGGAGGCCGTAGCCTCTACTGTACATCTGAAGATGAAGTTTTACAGTAAAAACGACCAAGTGGTGACAGTGATGGCCGACATGGAGGCGGCTATGAGGAGCCATTTCCTCTATCAAGAAATTTGTGACATGGAGGTGACGAATGCTAAACCTCAGAATCTTGGAGAGGGGCATCAGGTCAATGTAGCCGACCTGGATGCTCGATACGACCCTGACAGCGACCCTGAGGACGACGACGATGATTTAGCCCGCGAGCTAAAGAATAGACTTAAGAGGCCTGAGCCCCACGGAGAATTGATCGATATTCAGTTAATGGACGACCCAACTAAAACAGTTAAGTTGGGGAGCGACCTACCTGAAGAAGACAAGCAAGAGCTCATCACCTGTCTCAGGGATTACGCGGACCTTTTCGCATGGCAGGCATCAGACATGCCCGGTATCCCAATTGAAATTGCCTGCCACCAACTGTCCGTTGATGAGACAGCAAGGCCGGTCGCACAAAGGAGGCGAACTCAGAGTGAAGAGAAAGCACTTGCGGCCGCCCAGGCAGTTGACGACCTCATCAAGGCCAATTTCATTGAGGAGATCAAGTATACAACATGGCTCTCCAACGTCGTGTTGGTAAAGAAGAAAAATGGTAAGTGGCGCATGTGCGTCGATTATACCGACCTGAACAAGGCATGCCCGAAGGACGCCTTTCCACTGCCAAGTATTGACAAATTGGTCGACGGGGCAGCGGGCTATAAACTTCTGTCTTTTCTAGACGCCTATTCAGGATACAATCAGATCACCATGTACCCACCTGATCGTCATAAGACCGCGTTCATGACCGATCGGGGAAACTTCCAGTACAAGGTAATGCCTTTTGGTCTCAAGAACGCCGGAGCGACCTATCAGAGAATGATGAGCAAGGTTTTTAGGCGTCAGATCGGTCGCATATCAGAGGTCTACTTGGATGACATGATAATTAAGAGCAAGACCGACCAGGACCATATCAACGACCTAAGAGAAATCTTTGAGGAAGCAAGGAAAAATTCTTTAAGGCTGAATCCAGAGAAGTGCACCTTCGGAGTAAGGGCGGGCAAGTTCCTGGGCTTCCACTTAACAGAGCGAGGGATTGAAGCGAACCCTGATAAGTGTAGGGCGGTCGCCGACATGAGGCCACCCACTACGAAGAAAGAGATCCAGCAATTGAATGGTATGGTCGCTGCCCTATCGCGATTCATACCTAAATCAGCGTGCAAATCTCTTCCACTGTTCAAGCTTTTGAAGAAGGAAGTCGAATTTGAATGGACCGATCAATGCCAGCGAGCATTGGACGAGCTGAAGGCGGCACTGACCAACCCGCCCATCATGACCAAGCCGCAACCGGGGGAGACACTTTACTTGTACTTGGCCATAACGGACGAAGCCATGAGCGCCGTTCTGGTCAGGGAATGCGACCTAAAGCAAAACCCGGTCTATTTCATCAGCAAGGTATTTCAAGGCCCAGAAATCAGGTACCAGAAGATTGAGAAACTAGCCTTGGCATTACTTGTGGCCGCTCGTAGATTACGTCCCTACTTCGTCGCTCATCAGGTCGTGGTAAGGACCGACCAGCCTATTAGGCAAATCCTTCACCGACCTGACCTTGCAGGGCGTATGATCAAGTGGGCTGTGGAACTCAGTGAGTTCGGAATCAAATTTGAGGCCAGATCGGCCGCTAAGGCACAAGTGTTGGCCGACTTCATCGCTGAGATGACTCCAATACCAGATGATCAGGCCGTCACTACCTGGACTTTGCACGTAGACGGATCCTCCAACAGCAAAGGAAGTGGGGCCGGCTTGATACTTGAGAACTCAGAAGGACTTACTGTTGAAGTGTCTTTAACTTTTGCATTCCACACTTCAAACAATCAGGCCGAGTATGAAGCGTGCATTGCCGGGCTGCAGTTAGCCAAAGAGTTTAATGTCGACCGTGTCGAACTTCACTCCGACTCTCTACTGGTAGTATCCCAAATTCAGGACCTATACGACGCAAAGGACGACGTCCTGAAGAATTATTTGGCCAAGGTAAGGGACCTGCTCAGGCAATTCGACCGAGCAGATGTTAAGCACGTCCCCAGGACAGAGAACGTGAGGGCTGACATCCTATCAAAGTTAGCCAGTACAAAGGCTCCTGGGAATCATAGAAGTCTAATTCAGGAGACATTAACTCGACCGAGCGTGTCTACTAAGCCCGCTCAACCATTAGCCATTCTAGCGGTCGACCTAGACAGAGACTGGATTACTCCTATCTTGCAGTATATTCTTAATGGGGTAGAACCTTGCGACCCGAAGGCAGCAAAGCTCCTGAGGTTGCGGGCGACCAAATATTCAGTGATTGAAGGAAGACTGTACAGAAGGGGCTTTTCATCCCCATTGCTGAGATGTCTTACGTCGGTCGAAGCCGACCATGTACTCAGGGATATCCATGAAGGCGATTGTGGTAGCCATCAAGGTGGTCGGTCGGTTGCTAAGAAAGCACTCAGGGCCGGATAATATTGGCCGACCATGGAAGAGGATGCCAAGTTACTTGTGCAGAAATGCAAGAAATGCCAGATCCACGCAGACGTGCATATAGCGCCCTCAACAGAACTGCACAGCCTAACCCCACCTTGGCCGTTCGCTTGGTGGGGCATGGACTTGCTCGGCCCCTTTCCACCTGCACCAGGTCAGCTGAAATTCCTGATCGTTGCGGTCGACTACTTCACCAAGTGGATAGAAGCAGAGCCACTTGCCACCATTACCTCAGCGAAGGTATCTAAGTTCTTTGGGAAGAATGTGCTCGCCCGCTTCGGAGTGCCTCAGCAACTGGTGACGGACAATGGAACTCAGTTCGCTGACAGAAAATTCAGAGAAATGCTGGCCGGCCTTGGCGTGAAACAGCGTTTCACCTCGGTCGAGCACCCGCAAACCAATGGCCAGGCAGAAGCGGCCAACAGGGTAATACTACGCGGGCTGAAAAGAAGATTAGATGAAGCCAAAGGCAATTGGGCAGAAGAGCTACAGTCGGTCCTTTGGGCCTACAGAACGACCCCCCACTCATCGACCGGGGAGTCACCATTTAGACTGGTCTATGGTACTGATGCGGTCATCCCGATTGAGATGGGAGAGCTAAGTTGGAGGACGACCAACCCACCAACCCCGGCCGCAAATGAGCAAGCAACAAGAGAAGAACTCGACCTGGTTGATGAGCTGCGAACCAAGGCGTCACTTAGGGAGCAACTCATCAAACAGAAGGTCGCTGCAAGATACAACGCCCGCGTCCAGAAGAGGGAATTCTCCATTGGGCAGCTAGTCCTCAGGAGGGCCGACGTAGGGAATAAGAACGCTCGCCAGGGAAAGCTCGCCGCCAATTGGGAAGGACCATACCGCGTCATCAGCAAGACTGGAAAGGGAGCGTACGAGCTAGAAACCATGGAAGGGGCGACCATCCCCAGAACATGGAACGCTGACAAATTGAGAAAATATTATGTCTAAGTTGTAAACATCATTTGATCAATAAAGAACAGGCGGTCGCTCTTTTTCCCCACTGGGGTTTTTTACTGAGGACCGACCTTAAAATTTCACTTGTGTTTTATTTTCATGCAAATTGAATGCACGGTCGCTCACCATGCGAGTAGCAATCGAGCGACCAGAAGAGTGTCATCGAATGGCCCAAACGAGCCGCCGAGCGGCCTAAAAAGAGTGCCATCGAATGGCCCAAGCGAAAGCCGCCGAGCGGCCTAAAAAGAGTGCCATCGAATGGCCCAAGCGAAAGCCGCCGAGCGGCCTAAAAAGAGTGCCATCGTATGGCCCAAACGAGCCGCCGAGCGGCCTAAAAAGAGTGCCATCGAATGGCCCAAGCGAAAGCCGCCGAGCGGCCTAAAAAGAGTGCCATCGAATGGCCCATACGACATTATTTGGTCGCGACCGACCATATCAATAAAGAATCAAATCCAAGTATAAAGCGATTAAACGGGCTGGAATTCAGATAGAAATTGTCAGAAATTGTCATTGATTACAAATCAGGACGCCTCGGTCGAAACCCGGGCGCCCCAGTTAAACACCGCTCGCAGGCGGGCAAAGATTACACCAAGAAATTACAATTTAAGAGTCGCTGGGGGCTTGAAAGATGACCATCTCTTCTTGAATAACCTTCCCCTTTGACATCTTCACAGGGCGAATGATCTTCTGCTCGGTCGCACGATGCATGCTTTGAACGATCTCGCGATCGACCTGCAAATCAGGATAGAGAATCTTGATCTGGCCGACCGCATTTTCGAACTGACCCTCTGCAGCTCCCTTCGCCTTGTCAAGAACGGCTTTGTAGCGACCTCTTAAACTGTTCTTTTCCGCCTCCACCGCCTCCATCTCAGTTTTCAGCCCAGCGACCTGGCTGGACAGCTCTTTATTCTTGGAAGAGAGGCGTTCGACCTCTTTCTCAGCTTTTTCTTTGTCAGCGACCGCCTGGTTCAAAGAAGACTCGGCCAGTGTTTGAGCAGAGACAGCAGCCACAAGCTGGCGTTCTGCTTCCACAAGCTTCCTCTCATTGTCAGCGGCCGCCTCGATTGTTGGTTCGAGCTCTTTCATTTTCTTGAGCAGGCCGTCTCGCTCGCCCCTCATTTCTGCGAGCAATGATAAGGCAGAATTCAGTTTAAAAGTCTTATCTACTAGGTCGTCTTCAAGCAACGAATATCTATGGACGAGACGCCTACCTTCCAAGCGATCTGAATCTTCGTCTCGGTACTTCTTGAACAGAACGCCAGCGGCCTTCATCGCCTCGGCCATCACCTCGAAAGGTTCCTCCTTGAAGCGGGCACAATCTTCATCACCCAACCCAAGCAGGTCGATGTTGGGCCCGTGGCTTTTTCCACTCTTGTGCTTCTTCCTCTCGCCCCCATCGTCGACCGACCTGGGTCTTTTGGATTTTCCTTGATGTTTGGGTGGGCTGCTCAGGTCGATCGCTTGGGCTGGTGTGCCCGCCCGAGGAGCCTGACGATCAGGCTGAGATCCGGTCGCAGCAGTTTGAGGTGTACCCCCAGATTGAGCCGCCGGTATGACGCGGACGGGCGAAGTATCGCCATCCTCGGCCGCCCATTGCTCCAGCAGGTCGAAGTCACCCATGTTGGCCATCTTAACTGCAAAGGCAAAAGCAGATGGTTAGAAACATTTAACAAGATAAAGTGACAGAAAATAAAAGGTGTGGGCGACCACCGACCAAGAGCGGCCTTGACATTCTTCTTGGTACGAGCATCAACAATGCTTTTAACTTTGATGCGACCCTCAGGGACTAGGGACGCAATCCTTCTCAGTCTATGGATCGTTTCCCTATCCAGGTCGTCCAAATCAGCGTCCTTAAAAGCATATTGTCCCGGTTTTTTGGAGAAGTGGTTGAAACTCCACTCTGTAGGAAACAGGGGGGTTCCTTCTTGATCGTTGGTCATTTGGGCGATTGCATTTTGGGCTTCGGCCGACTCAGGAACGACCCAAAAGTATTCTTTTTTCCACCCGGTCGTCAATGATTCCAGATATGGCTTGAACAAATTGCATGTCGACCGGTTCTTTAATGAGACCGCTTCCTTGCGGGCACCCTTGGAGCCTTTTTCGTAAATATAGCTCGTCTCAAACAAATGGAAGAACAGTCGGATGGAGACCGGTCGTCTCAGAACCACTAGGACATCTTCAAACGCCTGCAGGAACGCCCAAGCGTTCGGGTTCAGCTGAGAGGGGGCGACCTGAAGATACCTTAGAACCATGCGTTGGAACCTGGAGAATGGTGGAATTATACCCATACGTTCGAAAACGATGCGGTACATGGTGAATTTTAACACATCAGTACAGGCCGCAAGATCTTCGCCCTTGGCCATTCCTTCTACCCTCCAACCTTCATTCAATTCGGTCGCAAGAAACTCCAGGTCTTGGCTTCCCCGTTGAATCTTGCTACGCTGGCCCCTCAGGTTGAGAGAAACCCAAGACATCTCTTGTGTAGCAGCGACCTCAGGATCTTCTCCTTGGTTGCCCTGCTGATCTCTGTCGGCCGTCTCGGCCACGTCGGTCGCAGTACGGTCAGCGCCTTCCTCAGAGGCAACCCGTGCGTTGCTCTCTGCAATATCAGCAACTACCCCCTCGGAGTACGGGGCCCCACTTCTGTCCGGCCGCGTTCCGGATCTGCTGTTCTGGGACGACGACCCAGAGGAAGATTCGTCGCTAGAAGAGGACGACCGGGCGTGTGCAGGACTCTGTTCCACTGGGCGTGTCATGTTTTGCGCTAGAGAAACGGCCGGGACTCCAAATATGCGGCGGGTTTGTTTAGTCCGCGCCAGAATGAACCTGTGGAGGGGAATAACGGTCAGGGTCTTACTCGCGCGTGGGAAGGGGCGACGTGGTCGTCCCCAGACCTGACACCCCCTCCATCAGGTGGAACAAATAAACTAAAATAAAGTAAGAGCGGTCGCAGTTACCTGGAATTATAGCAAGAGGATTACGAGCGAGCTTCAACGGTAGCGTGCGAGCGTTTGCAGAAGCGAGCGAGCTTGAAGCGAGCGATCAGCGAGAGCAGCGGAGAATTCGGAGAAAAGTGCAAATGATGTGCCCTATGAGTCCCTTATATAATGGGCCAACCGTCATCATGGGCCGGAAGTGAAGAGGCGCGACTCTTCATGTACCATCATAACTTAAACTCCTCGAATCTCTAAACGTCACCTCATTAAAGCAGCTGTCGCCTCAGCAATCATGACGATTTATTGTCAGGCATCACCCCCGAGACGGCACCTGGCCCGTATGGCCAGGCCGCGTGGCAGCGACCACGCAATCAAATTATCAGCGATCGACCAGGCTACGTGCGACCACACGGGTGGCAGCGACCGCCTTCCCATCGGCCAAACGTCACATCTCGAATGGAGGTCAGAAGCGACTGGCTCCAAATTCAACGATCAATAGGCGGGCAGCGACCGTCAGTTCCCTTCCACAATTCGAATGCAAGGGGGCAACGATTCAAGCCTCAGCCCGCTCTCAAGCGACCTAGGCTTGGGGGGCAACTGTTCTGGAGTGGCCCAATAGGCCCAACGAGACAGTCTAGCGCAGCCTACAGCAAGGGGGTGCTGCGCGCAGCAGCCAGGTGCAACCTGGGCCAGCGGCCCACTCGACCAAGGCCGGCCCAACGCGGCCCATCATCTACCTTGCTCCGCAAGATGCGGCCGATCCCGTAAAGTGCGCAACGGCTAGAACGCCAGTCTTATATATACCACACCAGCATGTGGCTTCAGGTATGTTTTGACTCACCTTGTGACCCTGCCCGTTGAAGCACCTCTGACTTGAGCGTTGGAGTGCCTTTGCAGGTACCACCCGCGTGCGGCTTACAACTCGGTCCCTCATCACAGCGACCGATCAACGTTACCAACAACAACCCATCGTATTGATCAGGTACGATCAAATAATAATAATAATAATAATAATAATAATAATAATAATAATAATAATAATAATAATAATAATAATAATAATAATAATAATAATAATAATAATAATAATAATAATAATAATAATAATAATGCACAACTTAATCAATTAACAACAATTGGATTCTCTCATATTGCTCCAACAATTTCATTATCAAGACGTCACACAAATCTAGGACAAATACAATCGGTGGTCTTAAGGGATCTTAAGCAACACCTATAAAAGAACAATACAAAAATATAAGAACAAAAATGACATAATAAACTGAAAAGGTACAAGGTACAAAAATGACATAATAAACTACCATGAATTTCATAGAATAATAATATGCAACAGAGACATAACCTTGTAAATCAATACCATGCCCCTTCCTTCATCGCACCATGGAGAAGGGAATCAAAGCTTGCATCACAAATCTCAATGCCTGCTTCTCCATATAATGCCAGTAAGTCTTAGAAAAATCTTTTGCATCATAAAAAGTTAAAGATGTTGATTAATATGCTAAATCATGCCGTGAATAAGTATGCCCTTTTCCACAATTTGACCAACCTTTCTCACTATATCTTGTTACCATATACTCAAATACATCTCTGCAGATCATATTACAAAATGATAAGACATATCACATTCAAATTCAAAATCCAACATAACATTTCAACCCTTATTTCATCACATTGCCTGCTACAATATTAAGACAAAACAAAAATTTGACCAAAACTACAAAAGACCTTCCAAATAAAATAACATAGCAAGATATTGTGAAATGAATGACCAGATTTATGACACCACCTAAATTGCAGAATTAAACCTTTAGAAATAACTCATTCTGATCAACTTTTAGAATTGAACTTACAAATTTAGAGGTAGGTAATAAAGAAGTCCAAAAGGGAAAACAAATAACAGTGTTACGATAATATGTCATTAGTTGACAACCATTAAGGCCTTTACTCAAAATGTGAAGTAGTGTATAGCAGCAGATGACCCTCCTGTTATTACTCAAAGATGGATAAGGTGCAAGTCAGAATGTGGCAAAAATTTAGAAGGAATCAAAGCTTTAAGAAAAACTTCATTTACAAATTAAAGTAGATGAAAGGTAGCACAGTATGTAATGGAAAATTTAAAGTATGGCAAAGAGGATGAAGCGAGGGAGAAAATAGCGTTGACGTCGCACAAAGAGGTGTGTGCACTGAAATGAGCCGCGACGCTCCACGCTGCAATGAGAGGGGCGCAGCTACTGAAGCAAGAATGTGAAGAGATTAGAGTGAAGGAGAGCCTCAAAACCAAACATTGCGTACACACGGAGATATCAAGACAAACTCATAACTGTGAAATTGATAAACTAAAAAACCAAAGGAAAGTGGAGAAGTTGAATCAAACCTCTCAATTCTGTGATTCAAATATTAAATCCATCCATTATAGCCTCAAATATGAAATCCATCTTGTAGTAAAGTGGTGGAGCATCAAGCATTATAGCCTCAAATATTGAATGCATCCATCTTCTTCCTGTCATATAAAGACAAAAAAGATCCATCATAGTCACATTTGCTAACTTAATCCATCATAGTCACATTTGCTAAACAGATCCATCATAAAGCTACTCAATCATGCTGATATAATTATATTCATTCATCTATAGTCACATTTGATTTCTTTCCTAAATATTTTATGTTTCCCTTCTTATCTATCATATATAAGAAGTGTCTGTGAATAGAAATGGATCTATGAATTCTCTTCATTTTTACCCCTACAACAAACTGACGAACAAACACAAAATCAAATTAAAAAGCATCATACTATTTCTAATATAATGGCTATCGTGTTGAACTAATATTACAACATAAGTTATTCCTTGTTACAATCATAAATTGGTTGAATTAATATAGGGGCTTTTATGTGCAGTAAGCTAAGTATGCACGGTGAACTGACATTCTATCATTGCTATTATGATAAACCTCTTGACTCTTGTATTGTCCATATTATAATGGATAAGTCCAAGGGGTTCCACATTTAGAAAATTTCTGAGAACTGGAAATGTTTTGCAGGAAGGGTAACATATCAGAAAAGTGATTCTAATTTTACTACTGAATAGAAAACTCACAGTAGCAAGGGCTTCACCGTTTGCTTCATCGCCCGTGTCGTCATCCCTTCATGCCTCTTGTTTGTTCTCTCTCGTGATTGATTCGATCTACAATTGTGTCAAAGCAACGACAGAAGTTAAAAAAGATAAAAATTTTGCTATGTTAGTTTTACAAAAAGATTGAAATAATGATATAAATGATAAATTAAAGGTTAAACGATCATATTATGAGAAACTGATTAATACTATGAATCTTGTCAACATGTGAGCCAAGTTCATTCAG
Source organism: Astragalus membranaceus (assembly GCA_039519185.1). Classification (NCBI taxonomy): domain Eukaryota; kingdom Viridiplantae; phylum Streptophyta; class Magnoliopsida; order Fabales; family Fabaceae; genus Astragalus; species Astragalus membranaceus. Next base: position 23,151,741 of record CM076852.1, read on the forward strand.
ATAGGTTTTATAGAATTCGAACATCTGTAAAACTAAATTGAAGAACATTGAAAGTTTTGCAATACCTAGGCTCCAAGAGGAACAGTAAAGAGGTCAAGAACAGAATTTCTAACGATAAAAATAGCAGTTATTCTAATGTAAAGGGTTCTTCTTCTTGGCATTTAATCAAACACCTCATGTCCACCATAGTTGATGCTGAATTGTCTGACTAACTAACAAAGAAAAAATGAATACAATAGCAAAAATGAAGATTTAAAGAAGATGATAAAGACATAAAGACAACAATGAAAAAACTTAACAATGTGACATTTACCAGATATTAGTGTAGTTTCAGCTTCAATTGGACATGTTGGGCAAATCAGAAAAAATGGAGATTAACAAACTATGTCACCAATAGTGTTAACTTCATGAAAATGATAGAAATGTGAGATGGTGAGAAAAAACCAGTTCAATAGCAGATTGAAGAATGAAATGAACCTGATTTGCACTGAAGAAAAGAATGGTGACTCGTGGACGGTGTCTGCAGAGTCGTCATCGAAGTCGAAGGAGGAACCACAACTCTCATTCGCAACTCTTACTCTCTCTAAACTCTTTTTCTCTCTAACCCTCAACATCAATCTTTTCTTTGCAGTTGTTCTGATCTCTTTCTCTCTCTCTCTCTCTCTCTCTCACGCAATCTTTTTCTCTCTAACCCTCAACATCAATCTTCCCTTTGCAGTTGTTCTGATCTCCTTCTTTCTCTCTCCCACAATCCCTCTTTGTGTCAGGCATGATGAAACGTGACTGGTTCTTCAGAAATTTAACGGGTACGCAGTTAACATGCACAGCTAAAAAGGTAGGATATTTTTCTAGAAAACAAAAACGCAGAAGTAGAAAATATTTATATATATATATATATATATATATATATATATATATATATATATATATATATATAGTTGTACACCCATACACCTGAAACTTAGAGACCCTAGACAAAAGAAAATGGGTAAATAGCCAAATTGGTCCCTGAAAGTGTAGCTCGCTGTCAATTTAGTCCCTCATTCGACCCAAAATGCAAAACAGTCCCTCAATGTGTATTCCGTCCATCATGTTCATCCCTCACGTTAGCAGAAGTTACTAACTCCGTGAATCACGCTGATGTGGCACGTTAAGTGCCACATAGACCTGATTATGTGGCTTATTAAAATTTTGTTGTGTTAAATAATTATTAGAAAAGCGCTGAGTCCCCACCACCACCTGAGAAAAGCGCAAAAACGCAAAGGTCCCCACCATCGCTCTTCGTTCCTTCACCATCACTCTCCGTTCCTTCACCATCGCTCTTCTTCCTTCTTCCATCATCATCGCTCAGTCGTCCTGCTGGTTCGTTCTTCTTCTTCTTCTTCGATCATCATCGCTCTTCTTCCACCATCGGTGCTGTTCTTCCATCACCGTCACTGTTAAGGTAAGAGATGTAATACCCTTTGAAATTTCTCAAAAAATTCATCATTTTTCACTTCAATCGTGACATATACGTTCGTTTTATGGTTGTTTCCAAGCTTAGTGTAACCCTAAGTTCTATTCTACTGTTTGATGATTCTAGGGTTACAGTTCTTTGTTGTTATAGTTGGTTGGTATTTCGTTGTTGTTATTTAGCACTCCGTTGTTGCTATTTCGCTGCTATATAATGGAAGCTTTGTTTAACCCCAATTCTGTTTCAGTTTAATGCTAAGGTTTACGATTAGAGACTATGGAAAAATTGGGGCTTTTATCATTTGGTAATGAGTTTATGATGTTATTGTAGAATGGATGATGTGCCAACTAAAATGAATGTTGAAGTTCAAACATAATCACAAGCTGAAGTGATACAAGGTGTACCTAATGAGACTCAAGTGGTACAAGCTCAAGATGATATTGAGGATGATACACAATCAGAGGCTGATGGCAGTGATGATGATAGTGGAGAAACTTCAAGTGTACAACTACAACTTGAATATGATAAGCATTCAGACAACAATTCATGGCACTCAGAGGAGTTGAAGACCCCAATTAGTACAGATGATGAGGATGACGGGAAGGCAGTTTTCCCAATATTTAATCCAAACTCAAACTTTGGTGATGTTCACCTAGAGTTGGGGATGGAGTTTGAAAACACTGATTTGTTTATGGAAGCGGTTAGGGACTACACAATTCACTTAGGAAGGGAAATTAAATGGCTGAAGAATGATTCTGATAGGTGTAGAGCTAGGTGCAAGGAAAAAGAATGTGAATGGATGATTTATTGCTCTTGGAGCAAAGTTACTAAAAGTTTCCAAATCAAAACTTTTGTTAGTGAATACTCATGCTCTAGAGTGTTCAAAAACAGCCAAGCAAAGACAAAGTGGGTTTCTAAGAAGCTTGAGGCAAAGATTAGGGAGCAACCAACAATCACATATGTACAGGCTTTTGAATACTTAAAGAAGGATTTTGGAGTGTATATTGACGCGACCAAGCTATTTAGATCATTGAAAGATGCAAGAAAGTTGGTGGAAAGTGATGTTAACAAACAATACGCAAAGATTTGGGACTATGCTCATGAGTTACTTAGGAGTAACCCGGGATCAACAACAAGGATTGATCGTATTCCCATTCCCAATGCTCCACCTCAATTTCAACGATTCTATGTTTGTTTAGAAGCTTGTAAGATAGGTTTCAAGGCTGGGTGTAGACCATTCATTGGTCTAGATGGTTGTTTTTTAAAGGGTTATTATGGGGGACAACTTCTCACTGCTGTTGGACAAGATGCAAACAACCAAAATTTCTGTATTGCTTATGCAATAGTGGAAGCTGAGAATAAAGACAACTGGAAATGGTTTCTCACACTACTGAGGCAAGAATTGGGAGATTGTAGGCAGCATGGGTGAAATTTTATGAGTGACATGCAAAAGGTACGTGTTTAAAATAAAGTACTATTATGATTTGTTATATATTCTTTGAAGGACCAAACTGACAGTAAGTGATATGTTTCAGGGACTAATAGCTGCTGTGCATGAAGTATTCGTAACTGCACCTCATAGATACTGTGTTATGCATCTTTGGAGGAATTTCATTAAACAATGGAAAGATTTGGAATTGAGAGGTGTAGTGTGGCAATGTGCAAGGGCAACAACACCTGCTCAATTCAATGCTGTCATGGAAAGGTTGAAAGTGAAAAATGAGAAGGCTTGGAGTTATTTAAACAAGTGGCCTAAGGAGGCTTGGACAAAAGCATATTTCAGCACTGATTGCAAGACAGACAACATTACCAACAATGTGTGTGAAGGATTTAATGCAAGTATCTTAAAGTATAGGGCGAAGCCCATTTTGACACCGGCAGAAGAGATTAGATGTTACATTATGAGGACAATGTCTAGTAACAAACTGAAGTTGTTGAGGAGACGGGGTCCACTTTGTCCATCCCAACACTCTAGGTTGGACAAGTTGAAGATTGAAAGTAACAAATGGACACCACAATGGACTGGAGATGGGAAGTATGAAGTATATTGCAACTGGAAGTCACATGTAAATGTTGACCTAGAGGCACAAACATGCACCTGTAGGTTCTGACAGCTAACATGTATTTTTCTTGTTGCTGCTCTAATATTATTATGGTTGCTGCTCTAATATTATTCTGGTTGCTGCTCTAATAGGTATGTCCTGTGAACATGCTATTGCATGCATTGGACATCAGGTAAGAAAGCCTGAGGATTTTTGTCATGGGTGGCTGACATTGGGATCATACAATGCCACATATGAGCATCTCATCAAGCCAACACAAGGAGAAGAATATTGGGAACCAACTCCATATGATAGGCCAACACCTGCGCCACTTAGGAGGCGCCCAGGGAGACCTAAGAAAAAGAGAAGGAAGGACAACTCTGAGAACCCTTCATAGACAACAAAGTTAAAGAGATCATACCCAATCATAACTTGCCAGAGATGTGGTCATGAGGGTCATAACACAAATGGATGTTGCTCTCCAGGAGTTCCACACAGACCACCAAACTGGATTCCACCACCACCAGATGAAGTTGAAGCACCAACTGTTGAAGAATCAAATGTTACTGCCACTACTCAAGCATTAAATGCTACTGCCATTGCTCAAGCACCATTCAGATTTGGCCAGGGAACATTTGCTCCTGCATCTATGCCATTTGGAGTTAGGCCACCTTCTATTAGGGGAACTTGTCCAAGACCAATTATGGTTCCATGTCCCATACAGCCTAATCCTAATCAGAATGTGATGGTGACATTCATTCCAACTCCCAGGCTTCCCACAATTGGACGTCGTCAGAATCAACATTGAAGACTATTTGAAGACTATGAACTAGTTGTAATATGTATTAGTAGGATATCTTTTGAAAAAATTATGAGGTTGTAATAGAATATGTAGGATATCTTTTGAACAAATTACTAGTAGGATATCTTTTGTATTAGTAGGATATCTTTTGATCAAATTATGAAGACTATTTGAAGACTATGAACTGGTTTGCAATATTAACTGATTTACATATAATAGGATACCATGTTATATATGCAGTTGTTATATATGGTTTACATTATATTTAAAATTCTGGTCTGCAATTCTGGTTTGCAATTTAAGATTCCAGGGACTAAAATGAATTAACGCAAATGTTTCAAGGACTAAAATGACAGTAAGTCACATCTTTTAGGGACTAAAATGAGATAAGTGTATCTGTTTCAGGGACTAAAATGAGATAAGTTTGTGCAGCATTTAAGGGACAATTTATACAGTTATGTAGCTGGTTTATGCGGCAGTTTATGCAGCATTTCAGGAACAATTTATGCAGTTATGTAGCTGGTTTTGATTTGAAAGATAATGCAATTGAAAGTTAACTTGCATAAAGCAGATTCCATATATTGAGAACATTACATCAATTTACATTCCTACTGTGAACCAACAAATTACATTTCTAGCTTGCTGTGACTACAAACACAACCATTGACAAAAATTGGATTAAGAACATTCCACAGACAATTGTTCTAAACATCTTCATTTAAGTCCCCATACAATCAAGCTTTGAGTTAACTTGAGCCTTCCACATTGCCTCTCTTCCATGTTCTCTTCCAACCTCTCTTCCTTGTTCCATGGAAACTGTCCCAAGTGCTTCATCAGCTGCAAGTGCTTCAATCAATTTATCAACCCAAATAAAGTACCCACAATATCCAAGTTCATCCTGAAATTAACATAATGTATTCCCTCAAAACCCTAAGTCAGCAAATGTGAAATACAAAACCCTAAATGATTTAATACAAATACCTTATTAATTGAACAAGTGTAGAATGGCCTTCCTCTGTTAAGATCTGTGCCAGCAACACGCCTAACAGCCCTTCTCCCACAACCACAATAGAGAATACCTTGTCTTGATGGTGAAGCTCTTGTTTGAGATAATGATGCATTGCTCCTCTGTGACGACATTGAGCGATGATGGAGGACGAGTGAACTGATTAGAGGTGCGATAATGGAGGAGCAAAAGAGGGGGAAGAAGAAGGGATTCTGAATCTGAATCTGAAATTGAAATTGAAATTTTTGAGGAAGAAGAAGGGGATACGGTTTGTTGTTTTACTTTCATTTTAGTCCCCAAAAATTAATTCAAACAAAGCCACGTAAGCATTGAAATGTGGCACTTAACGTGCCACATCAGCGTGATTCACAGAGTTATTGACTTCTGCTAACGTGAGGGATGAACATGATGGATGGGATACACATTGAGGGACTGTTTTGCATTTTGGGTCGAATGAGGGACTAAATTGACAGCGAGCTACACTTCCAGGGACCAATTTGGCTATTTACCTAAAAGAAAATATAAGAAAATAACCATTTATCCAAAGCATATATGGAGAACAGCTCTAAAATGTGCCTGAAGCTGGACCATCCAGTCAGCTTGGTGCATATATATGAGAGGGTAAAAATGAATTTGCAATTATTCAATACAAAGCTTCCTTATTAAGCAAGATTAATAAACAAAATGGGGTTGTTCTTGACAGATTGTGCTTTGAGTCTATTTTAAGCAATTTACAATAAACATGAATAAGCCAATCAATGTAAACAACTCTAAAATAATGAATAAGAACAACTTGTTCACTTGATCAAAAAAATGATGGGAAAAAAAGTAGGCCTTCAATCATTTTTTAACTCAACTTATTGGGGTTTACCTCAAAGATTTGAGACTTATCATGGTGTTGTTGATATAGTCGATTAGAGTGAAAATGGTACTTGCTCCTTGAAATAACATTCCTTCTTCATGCATTTGTGTGACACCAAATAAATATTAAGTATTTACCCTTTTTACTTAGTAGGTTTATTTCTATCACTTTTAGTCTTTTGTCTTATTGTGTGACTCACCTTGCTCTAGAATATTCCTAGGGAATGACTCACCTAGTTTCTAGAAGTTAGTGTAGCATGTAGATTAGAATATTCCTAGCATCTAGCATTGAGTGACTAAGCATTTGTAGCCTCCTTTGCCTATATATTAGGGCAATCATGCAATGAATGAATAAACCAATCATTAAACAATTAATACAAATTTCTCTCTATGAAATTCTCTTTTATCTCATCTCCTTCGAAGGGTGTTCTAGTTCTTTACCTTTCCTAGTTTGAGTAAGGGTATTATCGGAGTTCATTCTCCCTAGTATCCGTTTTCCGGTTACAAATTGCCTACCAAACATTACACAATAAGCTTGGGATTGAGTGTTGTGCAGTTGTCCATCAACAAATGAGCTTTCTTGTGAATTACGAAAATGAAATAGACCTTTGTACCTGGTTACCACAGATCTGCAAATTCATTTTTTTTCTTGTTTTCCAGCCACGGCTACAAATTTTGTGAAGAATTCATATGGAAAAGCTTTGATTTGCCATATTTTCTGTCTCCAGTCATATATGTGTCTACTTTTATATTCATTGATCTCCATTTTTCCCGACAAATCTTGAATATGGTGTTCAGGTTGAAGTTGCCTTGCTTAATAAGAATGATTCCAAAACTGCTCCAGCATCTATCTCGGGACCATTTCAATCAAAAAAATTGTGATATTACCAAAAGAGGTTAGTACTGAATTTGTGCTGACTGAAAGCACTCAAAGTAGCAACACAATGGCCACATATTTCAGCTATCTTTTTGAACTAAATTTGCATTCAACATAATCACAAAGTTCTGTCATTAATTAACCTTTGATAGTTGATACTCACCTATGATCTAAACACATTAAACATCAAGGAAAGCTTTAAAACATAGAATGAGATTACAGGTTCAAGTAGTTGTGTGATTCATAAAATAAACCACATTTAAAGTGATGTCCAAAGTAGTGCTAAATACAAAACAAAGGCAGAAACATATAAAAGCATCAAGACCCTAATGCCCAAGAGCATGACAGTACCCAATCATTATTGCAAACACCAATTGAGGCTTTCACAGCTCATTCAATGGACAACAGGGGTATGTCGGGCAAGAACGGAATACATAAGCAGGTAGTTGAGAGACGGGCTGCTTCTGCTTAAGGAAACCTCTGCTCATCTACCATGGGACATAAAATAATTGTAATCAGAATGATTGACTCGCAATAGCCTGAGCCAATTTTCAGCAGCTCGCGATAGAGAACTGGCTTTCTGACATTCAGAAACTCCATCAGGATCCCAGACAAAAACTTTGAGCAATAGAGTTAGATCACAATTAAAATTAAAACCATGGCAAAAAAGAGTGAAAATACAGCATTTAGAACAACACAGAATACATATACTTCTAAGGGGGGAAAGATAAAATGATTTTAATAAATGAGAGCAAGAGAGGATCACAACAAAATCTAAGAAAAATAACAGATTTGTTTGAGGGGCTTGGCTTTTTCATACATCATGTGCTCCAACTCGTCTCCATCCGCATACTACACGATCTCGTGCCCTGTCTCATAATTCTTGTCACTGCATATAAACCATTAATTTTAATACCATAGACAACACAAAAGCCAATGGCTTTCCAATCTATCAGCAACAAAAAAAAATCACATCAGTAACAATAACAAAAAAATGAACTAAAACAATTAAGTAAATTGTAATGAATAATGCAAATTAAAATTAAAATTAAGCTACTGCCCGTGATTCTATTAATCATTCAAAGAGTAAGCCATATATAGAAAAACCAGGAGCTTGCTAAAACCAGTAGAGGGCTCGGTGAAATGGACACCTCGAGTCAAAATGAACTGGCACTCAACAATCATCTCTGCCTACAAATTTAAAATTACACCCTCTTTTGGGGAAAAAAATCATGTCAAATAGCAGAATGTGAGAGCTTATATGTGTGAGTTTGCTAACAGGTTTGAGTAGGAAGAAATCAAAATGAAATGAAATGGAAGAAACACAATGGTTGTGGCTGTGGGAGATGAGTTGAAGACACGAAGAGAAATCCTTTGGCTGTGAGAAAAGAATGAAGAAGACTGAAAAAAGGTTAAATGTAGGCGGTACTTTTTAGATAGGGCAAATCCCTAAAATCATTTCAACACATCTTCATTACCACAGTGGCAGAACATGCAAGCCTATAAGAGAAAAAGATCGAACATATTTAAATTGTTAATTTAATTAAAAAAGACATAATTACAATTAAGTTTGAAAATTAAAAACAAATGTATGAAAACCTTACCATCGGCCACCACCTACGGTGGTCGCTGCCACCTCGATACCACCCGGAGTTTGCGTCGTAGTCCATGCACGCCGTCCCCTGTGCGTTTGCATTTCATTGTACTGCTTTGCCGCAGCTGCTGCTCCAATAATCGGCGACACCGCGAGTTGAATCCCTTTCGTCTCAACATCGTTACGTCGCACCACCTCTGGACGGTGGTGCTGCTCGCAGTTTTGTTGTCGCTGCGCCTGTCTCTCTACTCGTTTCTCCCTATCTCATCAATGTGTTTCTCTCTCATCACCATTCTCATCCCTCTCCTTCATGTGACCTCTCTCTCCCTCTCCCTCACAATCAAAGATACAACAGAGCCAAATCAACATAGATGAGGTCGAAAAAAGAAGAAGCCCACAATGAAGAGGAATTGGTGGAGCGAGAGGGATCGGACGACAGTGACGAGGAGAACGTGGTTAAAGGCTACGGAGGAAGAAGGAAAAAGCAGATGAAGGAGGGAAGGGTTGTTCGGCGCCGGTCGCAGAGAGTGAAGGAGAGAAGAGAGAAGAGATTGATGGAAAAAGAAGAATGTTTTGTTAAGAGAATTGAGGAAAATAGTGATGAGACACTCAGAATATGGAATGTGTTTGATGTAGAAATTATGTTGAAATGAACAAAGAAACACGTGGAGAAGAGAGAATAAAAGAAGACATAGTGTTGGGATAAAAGGCTGAAACAGTAGCCGAAGGTTTTTGGCACCTTACTGACGATCGCATACAAAATAGTGGTACGGCTCGTAATACTAAATCATTTGTTTAGTAATAGTTACTAAATTATTACTAGCTATTGGATTGACAAAATTTCAATGAAATTTAATCTAATGGCTACTGGCTTATAAATAGGTTAAAATTGATTCTTCGTTATATTATTGGAAATTTCAAAGTGCTTTTGTGTCGGGACAATTAATCACTGATAATTCCTTACTAGTTTTGGAAACTTTTCATTATATGTGGAAAAAAATGAAGGCAAGAAGGGGTGTGAGGGATTAAAGTTGAACATGTCAAAGGCATATGATCACATCAAGTGAAATTTTTTGATCGAGGTTCTTCGGTCTATGGGTTTTTCTCAAAAATGGCAGAGCTTGATTTTTAATTGCATTTCTACTTTATCTTTCTTCATTTTTCTTAATGGAAGTCCTTGTCAGAAGTTTAGCCCTTATCATGGTCTCTGCCAAGGGGACCCCTTGTCTCCTTATCTATTTATCTTATGCGCTGAGGGTTGTTTCTTATCTTCTAAATAAGGCACATGAATAGAAGGTTCTTCATGGAATTCAAATTGCAAGAGGGTCTCCAAAAATAAATCTTTTTTTTCCCAGGTGATAGCCTCATTTTTTTTGTAAAGATTCCCTTCAAGATGCTCAAACCATTCGAGGAGTGCTTAATACTCATCAATCTACTTCTAGTGATCAACTTATCAATTTGGATAAAACAGAAATATCTTTCAGCCAAAATGTACATGATGATCGAAAATTCTTGTTCCAAAGTTGGATGTAAATTAAAGTTGTTGAGTGTCATTTGAAGTATTTGGGGCTGCCTGCTTTTGTTGGTAGGTCTAAGCAAAAGGTATTCAATTTTGTCCAAGATATAGGGTGTGGAAGAAGTTTTTATCAACTAAGGGAGAGAAGTTTTTATCAAAGTGGTGGTTCAAGCAATTCCTACGTGTGTGATTAGTTGCTTTCTACTTCTGATGGGTTTATTTGAGCATATTGAAAGCATGATTAGTAAGTTCTAATGGAGTAGCAAACAAGGTGAGCGTAGAATTCATTGGACTAAATGAGAGACATTATGTAAGGAAAAAAAGAAAGGTGGGATGGGCTTTAGAGCATTACATTATTTTAACCTTGCAACCTTGTCTTAACAAGGTTGGTGTGTGTTAGCTTAGAATTTCGACAAGGCTTTTGAGTGGTTAGTTAATAGGGTTTGACTCTTCATTAAAGATCATTCATAATGCCTTCGGAAAGAACAAGTGACATTTAAGTCATCTCAGCATGTTTTCGACAGAAAAAGTCTTCACCAATTCGACAGGGAAAAGTTTTCGACAGGACAGTGTATTCAGGACTTCGTCAAGCAGTTATTGGCAAACAGTTGTGTCAAATTTCAAGACTACGGTTAATACAACGTAGGCAGTATGTGGCATCGAACGTGGCACGAAGTCCATCACTGGTTATTGAGACGTAGCCACGTGTCCATAGCAGTTTACATTTCAGTCATTATTTTCTGTATAAATAGTAGTTTCCACGGAGAAATCAGTGGTGGCAAATTATTATACCAAACACACAGTTCCGAAACTCTAACTTCCAAGTCACAGCGAAAACAGAGTAAAAGAATTATTGTACAACGTATGTGAATTTGTGCACCATTCTCTTTACATTTAATGCAATTTATTACTTTCAATACAAGTCATTTTACATTTCTGCGTTCCATTTTATTACTTCTTTTTCTTTGATTTCCATTTTCATGGTGAATTGTCTCCCTTTTAAAATATATTTGTTGACAAACTGCGGTGTTTAAAGGCAATTGCTTTGGAGATTTCTGGTTTAATCTCACAAACATTTCTAATAAAACCAGTGATTGTTTGCTAAAAACACCAGCGAACAAATTGGCACGCCCAGTGGGACAGTTTGCCTTTAATACATAATTTTTCTATGTTCTTGTATGTGTTTGTATTTGCATGTACTTAAGAAGTGGAAAAATGGTTCGTCCTACTAATAATGCGTCTTGTTCTAATCCTGTGATTTCACAAGAACAGGGAACAATAGTAGACTCTGCAAACGTAAATGCAGGGGTGGTTGTGGGAACAATATCCCCATCATCATCAACAACCGTTTCTTCAGTATCAATGACTAACGTTGGATCAACGCAGTCAAACATGGCATCTATGCCTATGCCTTTGCCGTCACATATGGGACTTCATAGTCCTTATATGGCAATAGGAAGCGGTTTAAATCCACATTTTCATAATGTAAGTTTTCCTGCATTTCCTTCTGGATCGTATGGCATGCCTACTGGAATGCCACATATTTCGACCATGTCTCCTGTACATGTTTCTTCTGAAAGTGTAATGGGTCGAAATCCCACAGCATTAACCAATGAATCTTTGTTTGCCTTACGACAACAAGTTGATGAGAGCAATCATGATATGGTTAATATGTTAACCCAACAAATCGGTACGGTTTTTAATCCATTGATTCAAAATACTAATACTAGTTACCAAAGGTTAGCCAATCAAATGGGTCGAATTGCAGATTTCTTTGGGGCTCCAAATATTAGTAATAGGCAGATGCCCAACACAGTAAATAATGGATTGCCTGTTAAAACCCAAAGAACGATTCCAGTCGAAGTCCCAGTGAATGTAGGTGAGCGTCAGGGAACTGCAAATCATGTTCCTGAAGTTGTTCTGGTAAATCGAAATCAGAACGCTGATGAAGTTGTTCGACAAGTGCAACAAAATAATGTTGGCGCTCAAGATAATATAGCCACTTTAGTATAAACTATATTGACACAAAATGGCGTTAATGTAGGCTTACATAGGCCAAATTTCATATCACCATTGTGTGAATATGTGTTGCAAACTGAGTTACCAAGGGGCTGGAAAGTTCCTAAATATACTAAGTTTGGTGGTGACACAAAAGAGTCTACTGTCGAACATATTGCTCGTTATTTGACTGAGTCTGGGGATATAGCCCAAAATGAGAATTTGAAGATGAAATATTTCCCAAATTCTTTAACAAAAAATGCTTTTACTTGGTTTACTACATTACCCCCTGGTTCTATTTTCACATGGGGGCAATTAGAAAAAGCATTTCATGCGCAGTTTTACATGGGCCAATCTAAGATTAGTCTCAAAGAATTGGCCAGTGTTCAGCGCAAAATGCCTGAATCTGTTGATGACTATTTGAATAGGTTTAGGCTACTGAAGGCTCGTTGTTTCACACAAGTGCCTGAACATGAACTCGTCGAAATGGCTGCTGGTGGTCTTGATTATTCAATCAGAAAGAAATTGGACACATCTTATCTAAAAGACATGGCCCAATTGGCTGATAGAGTTCGACAAGTTGAAAGGTTAAAAGAGGAGAAGTCTAGGTCAACTAGGTTTCCTAAAAAAGAAAAAATTGCATATGTCAAAGAAGAATTTGACGTCGCATTCGGTGATGTCGAAGAAGAGGAGATAGACGTGGCTGAACTCAAGCCTGGTCCTCCTTATACTTGTAAATTACTAAGGCCTGCTAATGGGAAAAATCCTGTTGAGCCAAAAAATGACAGATTTGTGCCTAAGACATATACTTTTGATGTTACTAAATGTGATGAAATATTTGATCTGTTAGTAAAAGATGGTCAGATATTGGTACCTAGTGGTTTAAAAGTACCAACTCTTGACCAGAGAAAGAAAAAGGGTTATTGTAAGTTCCATAATTTTTTGGGACATAACACTGACCGTTGTGTGCTTTTCAGGGATCTTGTGCAAAAAGCGATCGAAGAAGGTAGATTAAAATTTGAGGATAGAAAGATGAAAGCTCCAATGCAAGTTGTGGATGACCCTTTACCTAAAGCTGAAGCCATGTATTCAGAGCCTTTCGAAGCGAATGTAAACATGGTAGACGCTGAAATGGAAAATTCCCCAAAAACTCTCAAATATTCTACCAAACAATTCGAAGGTTTTATTTATGCTGAAGGAGAAAAACAACAGGTAACTGTGAAAGAGTACGATGGAAAGAAGCATGTGGTGTACCCAAAAGCTGAAGAGGAATTGATAGATTTCCTCAACAGATGTAAGTGGAACAATTCTGAGGTTATGCTATGTCCAAGGTGCAGTGCTGTTTTCGACAAAGAGGCAGCTAAAGCTGTTGAAGGGTACCAGGATCAGGAACAACGTAAGAGGAAATGGCTTGACAATAGGACATCCTTTGATTTTGGTAGCACTGAGCTTCCTGGTTACAAGGCCAATGTTACGACTAAGCCTTCATCTAGCAAGGCTAGTGTTTCGACTAAACCTTCGACAAGCCAAAAGCCAGGAAAGAAAGGATCCATAAAACTGTTTGGTAAAACCTTCGTTCCACAGACGAATTCCCCTGTTGGAAAATGGGTTCACAACAATGCACCTGCTCAAGTTGTCCATCAAGATGAGTATTATTCCAACAAGTATAATTATCGGAATAATTATAAAGGTAAGAATCCTATGACTAAAACCCAGTGGCGTCGTTTTCAGAGAAAACAGAAGGAGAAAGCTTCTTTAGACGTAAACAAAGTTCCTAGTCACTTTGGAATCAAAGTCCAGTTGGATGATAAGAAGGTGGCTTCTAAGGTTGAGGCAAGTACCAGTGCTGATGTTGCTAAGCCTACAAATGTGGTAAATAAGGCAAAAGGCAAGGATGTTTCGATGGAAAAACCTAGAAGGCCTGCACTTGAAAGAATCTGTCCTCCATCTTCGACATTTAAAGGGAAAGAATCTCAGTCCGACTCTGATGAGGACATAGGTTCTGGTTTTGATGATTCTGATGATGACTTCGATGTCGTCTGTAATGTGGTGTCAATATTGCCACTGGAGTATGATGTCATAACTATGCCTAACAGTGAGGAAGAAGATTTCACTGAAGATATGGCTTGTCACAAACCCATGTGTTACTATGTGATGAATGATGGCTGTGTCGAAGAGCAGATGGCTACTTTCGAGAGGCCAGATACGAGTATGCAGAATCACCTGAAGCCTTTATATATTCAGGCTAAGGTTAATGGTATTGGCATCAACAAAGTGTTAGTTGATGGAGGTGGTGCTGTGAATCTTATGCCTGAAGTGCTTATGAAGAAGATAGGCATATCCATCACTGACCTCAAGCCACACAATATTGTCTTAAGTAATTACGAAGGCAAAACTGGTTATTCTCTTGGAGCCATTGAAGTGGAATTGATTGTTGGAACTATCAAGAGGACCACTCTGTTCTTAGTGATTGCTTCCAAAGCAAACTTCAATATGTTACTTGGAAAGGAGTGGATACATGGAGTCGGTGCTGTGCCTTCAACATTACATCAAAGACTAGTGATGTGGAAGGAAGATGGTCTTGTCGAATACATTGAAGCAGACCAAAGTTATTTTCGTGCTGACGTGAATCACATCACCAAGGAAAATTTTGAGAAAAGATTGGCGAACATTGCGCCATGTCCATCTTCTAATGAGGCATACATTCCTGCTGATAATGTATTTGCTTCAGTTAATTTGCATCCAAACTATGGTTTTGTTTGGGAAAGGAAAATAATAGGAGATGCTACTGCCCAACCGGAGGGGTGGTATTCTGATTCTTAAAATGTTTCCTATGTCAGTTCCTAATGCATGGAACAAGATTACGGCTTATATGGCCGAAAATAAGTTAAAAACGGCTATGGAAGCCGAATTAAATCATCAAACAATGGCTGTCGAAGCCAAAGGTTCTGAAGACGAAAATGGCATTATTATGAAGGGAAAGCTTGATTGCATTTATGATAATGAGCCATTAGGGTTTGAAAAGGATCCTAGAGATTCAACAAAGCGAATGCAAGCTCAAGATCCATTGGAGGAAGTAGATTTGGGAGATGGCTCAAAGAAGAGGCCAACTTATGTTAGTGCATACTTGGATGTTGCATTAAAAGCCCAAGTTATAACATTACTGAGGGAGTTCAAAGATTGCTTTGCTTGGGACTATGATAAAATGCCTGGATTGAGTCGAGACGTTGTGGAATTGCAATTGCCAATTCGACCAGAGAAGAAGCCAGTGAAGCAGATACCAAGAAGGTTTGCTCCTCAAATATTAACTAAAATTAAAGAGGAGATCGAAAGGTTGTTCAAGAACAAATTCATCAGAACTGCCAGGTATGTCGAATGGTTAGCTAATATAGTTCCTGTAATTAAGAAAAATGGCACTCTTAGAGTTTGCATAGATTTTAGAGACTTGAATAATGCAACTCCCAAAGATGAATACGCAATGCTTGTGGCAGAAATGTTAATAGATTCAGCAGCAGGATTTGAATACCTCAGCATGCTTGATGGTTATTCTGGGTATAATCAAATCTTTATTGCTGAAGAAGATGTATCGAAAACTGCATTTCGTTGTCCAGGGGCGTTAGGTATTTATGAATGGGTAGTAATGCCATTTGGTTTAAAAAATGCTGGTGCTACATATCAGAGGGCAATGAATTGTATGTTTCATGATTTTATTGAAAACTTTATGCAAGTATACATAGATGATGTGGTGGTTAAATCTTCCTCAGAAAATGGTCATTTAGACCATCTTCGACAATCTTTTGAAAGAATGAGGAAATATGGATTGAAAATGAATCCATTAAAATGTGCCTTCTGTGTGCGTGCAGGAGATTTTTTGGGTTTTGTGGTGCACAAAAAAGGCATTGAAATCAATCAGAATAAGACTAAAGCTATAATTGAAACGAAAGCTCCTTCAACCAAAAAAGAACTTCAGTCATTGTTGGGAAAAATCAATTTCCTACGAAGATTCATATCAAATCTAAGTGGCAAAACTCAAGCATTTTCGCCATTGTTGAGACTGAAGAAAGAAGAAGTTTTCAAATGGGAATCAGTTCATCAAGCAGCCTTTGAAGAAATTAAGTCTTATTTGATGAAACCACCAATTCTAATGCCTATTATTAGAAACAAAGTGCTCAAATTGTATATAGCAGCATCTGAAAAAACAATAGGTAGCATGTTAGCTCAAGAGGATGATAATGGTGTCGAAAGAGCCATATATTACCTTAGTAGAGTCTTAATAGATGCTGAAACTAGGTACAGTTCTATAGAAAAGTTGTGCCTTTGCTTGTATTTTTCTTGCACAAAGTTAAAGCAATATATAAAGCCAGCTAATGTTTGTGTTTATTCGCATTCTGATATTATTAAGCATATGTTGTCGAAACCAATAATGCATAGTAGAATTGGTAAGTGGGCTTTAGCTTTGTCTGAATATGACTTAACTTATCAACCTTTAAAAACAATTAAAGGACAAGTGGTTGCTGATTTTATAGCGGACCACTCTGTTGTCGAAGAAACATTACATTTCGTAGACACATATCCTTGGAGGTTGTATTTTGATGGTTCGAGTCATAAAAAAGGAGTTGGGATTGGTGTTTTAATTATTTCACCAAATAACATTCCAACGAAGTACAAGTGTAAGATTCGAAATCATTGCTCAAATAATGAAGCTGAGTATGAGGCTCTAATTATAGGCCTTGAAATTTTACTTGAGCTGGGGGCAAGATGTATCGAAATAAAAGGTGATTCAGAATTGGTTATCAAACAAATGACCAAAGAATATAAATGTATTAAAGAGCACCTTATTAAATACTTTATTATGGCCAATTCCTTGTTAAAGAGATTTGACTCTGTTCATTTAGAACATTTACCACGAGTTGATAATCAAGTGGCGAATGATTTGGCCCAAATTGCATCAGGTTATAGAGTTTCAAAACAAAGCCTTGAAGAATTAATCGAAATAAAAGAGAAACTCGTATCTGATGATATTTCTTCATCATTATTGTCAACACCAAAAACTGGGGGGGTAACAAATACAGATGAGGAATGTATTGAACAACGCCACATTGTTGATGAAGTTGTTTTAGCAGAAGTTTTTGCTATTGACAATATGTCCAATGATGATTGGCGAAGGCCTATTGTAGAATACTTGCAAAATCCCACAGGAAATACCAATAAAAAGGTAAAGTACAGAGCTTTAAGCTATGTGATAATTGGAAACGAATTGTTTAAGAAAACTCCTGAAGGAGTATTATTGAAATGTCTTAGTGAAAATGAGGCATATTTAGCAGTTTCTGAAACACACAGTGGAGCTTGTGGTTCGCACCAAGTAGGCCATAAAATGAAATGGCTATTATTTCAACAAGGAATATATTGGCCATCAATGTTGAAAGATTGTATAGAGTTTGCCAAAGGATGCCAAGAGTGTCAAAAGCATTCTGGAATACATGTGCCTGCAAATGAATTGCATGCCATAGTGAAACCTTGGCCATTCAGAGGTTGGGCTCTAGATATAATTGGAGAAATAAAACCAACATCATCAAAAGGTCATAAGTATATATTAGTAGGAATTGATTATTTTACCAAATGGGTTGAAGCAATACCTTTAACCAATGTTGATCAAGAAGCAGTAATACGGTTTATCCGAAATCATATTATTTATAGGTATGGAATTCCAGAAACCATAACTACAGATCAGGGTTCTGTTTTCACTGGTCGAAAAATGGTGGAATTTGCTTCTGAAATTGGTTTTAAGTTATTAACTTCGACACCATATTATGCACAAGCCAATGGTCAAGTGGAAGCTGCCAATAAGATCATTATTAACTTGATTAAAAAGCATGTTGGGCAAAAACCCAGAAATTGGCATTACACTTTGGATCAAGTTTTATGGGCTTGTAGAAATTCACCCAAAGAATCTATCAATGCTACTCCATACAGGTTAACCTTTGGACACGATGCAGTATTGCCTGTTGAAATCTGTTTACAATCAACAGGAATTCAAAGACAGTGTGAAATTCCTTTTGATCATTATTGGAATATGATGCTTGATGAGTTAGTTGATTTAGACGAAGAAAGGTTGTTAGCTTTGGAAATGCTTATTCGACAGAAGGAAAGAGTAGCTAAAGCTTATAACAAAAAGGTTAAGTTAAAAACCTTTAATTCAGGTGATTTAGTTTGGAAAGTGTTGTTGCCTATGGATAAAAAAGATAGAGTTTTGGGTAAATGGTCACCTAGTTGGGAAGGTCCACTTCGCATATTGCAATGTTTTTCTAATGGGGCATACGAAGTCGAAGAATTGGGTGACGAAAACAGAATCTTCAAAATAAATGGCAAGTATTTAAAACAGTATAAGCCAACATTAAACGAAGTTAGAATCGAGCAAAGATAAAACCGTAAATTGGTTCAAAATGGTAATGTATTCAATCAAAATAATTACATAGCCATTAAAAGAAATTCTACACTATTACAAGTTACTAAAGGCTTTGAAGAGAATGCTTGAGCCTGTAGAGGATCTTGGTGCTCACAGCAATTGAAGACTCCAGAAAGCTTAACTCTTTGTCCAGTCGAGCAATAGTGGCTTGGTGTTTTTGAATATCATCAAAATGTTGAAGAGCCTCAGTAGCTGCCTTTTCAATCTTCGACTTAGGGGTCTCCATCCTTTGTTGCACTAAACTTTTTTGGTGTTTAGCATTTGCCAGTTTTGTTTGGAGAATTCTTATCTCTTCATCATAGTGCTGAATTTCTGAATCCCAGTTAGCAAGTTCTTGCTCATCCTCCGTTATTTGAACTTCCAATTCATCAATGGGGGTTTGAGAAACCTTGAAGGCATTAATTTTTTCTTGATGAAGTACAGCCTCTTCGTTTTTCAACCTGGAAATTTCAGAGCGTTTGCTGATGTGAAGTGCAAAAGTTTCAAAGACTGGAAAAAATTCGATCAGGAAAGCAAAAAGTTTTGCATTAGACTCTGATTTTAGCAATTTTTGAACGATGTCCTTAATTGCAAAGCTTTCTGATGGGTTCTCTTCAATCCTAGTAAAGAGATTGCCTTCCAAGACCTTCGTTTTTAATTGTTGAAGCAATTCTTCAGTAGATTCTTGAGTAACAGAGGTCAAAGAAGTAGTCGAAGCACTGGAGACCATGGCAGGGAAAGAGGAAGAAAAGCTCAGCAAGTGTTTAAGAGCAGCCAAAGGATTTGTTTTCTTCATCAGCGAAAACTCCTGGTCATTCATAGCGCTACTAGTTGATTCCTTTGTAGAAGTTTGTTCTTGAGCCTCAATTTCAGTCGTCTCTTTGCTTGAATCCTTAGCGCCTGCCACATCTGGTGTTTGCTCGTTGTTTTGCTCAAGTTCCATTTCAACATTTGCGTTAGTAGCAATGTTTGTTTCTTCGACGTCAACAGCCATAGGAGAATTTTGGATAGTTGGAGTTGCTGTGGAGATTTCCACAGGCGTTGATGGCGCAGGCAAAATTTGTTCAGTCGAAGGAGCATTTGGTGCAGCTACAGATTCGACAACAGGAATTTCGACTGATGTGTGAAGTCTCTTAGAGGGAGGTCCGTGAGATTGCTCTTGTGGTTCTTTGATCACAATCCCTTTAGCCCTTGCTTGAGATTCGGGTTGCATTCTTTTCCTTGACCGGTGAATAAGAGGCATGTTATCACTACCACTATCAGTATCCTGCGAAAGAGAAAAATGAGTTTAAAACATAATCAAGTGTTAAAAGAGTCGAAGAAATTTGAAACAGAAATGAAGATATATTTGTTACCTCAGAACTGGAAGCAAGTAGGCTTTTCCCTATTGCAAGAGGACTTGTTACTCCAGGCTTTTTCTGAAAGAGGAAAAAGAAATAAAGGTGATGAAACATGGTCAAACTTTCTACTTAAAAGGTCTAGTCAATTAACAAAGATATACCTCTATTTGGGGTAAGCTGGAAGTGGATTTGATCACAAGTTTCTTTTTTGTTTTGGGTGGTGTTCTTGCTGTTGGCTTGTTTTGCTTTGGTGCTGCTTTAGTGGGCTTTTTCTTTAAAACAGCAGCTGTTCATAACGCAAAGATTTTATCAGGTAAATGGTTTTAAATTTTAACTAATGAGGAAATATGTTTTTTTTTTTTAAAAAAAAAAAGGGCCATACCTGGGGATTTGTTCTTCTCAGCAATTTGAGAGGGAAAAGCTGAATACAAAATTTCTGAAATTTCTGCATCAGTTTTTCCTTTAGAAGCTTTAGTATAGTATCCACCCCACCAATCTTGGAATGTCTTCGTACAAGAAAAGCGTGGTTGAAATTTAGCAGGTTCAAAGAGCAAATCTTTGAAACGAAAATTCTTGAAGATTTGGTGATAAGCTTGCTCTGTCTCTGGAGTGTTGAACTCTCTCCTATGCAAGCAGACCGGAGCCGGTCGAAGTTGGCATAGCCCAAATTGCCTTGAAAAGTAGCTGGGAAAATACTTGCTAATGCCAAGATTGTTTTTGTTGTTGCTTGGGGAGAGCCTTATCGAAAGAAGAGAAGGCGAAAGATAGGCTTGCCAGATTTGGTTTATCTCTTCGGCATTTTCTGTTGAGTTAGAGGGAAATTCGTTGATGAACCAAGATGGTCCATAAGTGCATTTGACAAAAGGCGCCATAGCATCAATGAAAGTAGTGCACTTGTTGAAGATGTCGAAGTACATGGAAAACGTCTCTTCATAAGACAAGTTTTTCTCCCTATTCCTTAATTGTGCTAGTCGAACTCCTTCTGTTCTTCTAGTTGGTAAGGTTGGTCGAATGTCCTTAGGAATAAACAAGTTCAGCCTTGATTCAAAAGTGGCTAAGAGCCAAAGTTGCATAAGCCACATAGGACCAGCAATGAGCAGTTTGTCAGTTGGTTCGTCTTCTTTCAATTCGAGGGCAGCACCATCAAGATGCTGATAGAGATTTCCTAAAACCAATTTCGCTAAATTGATATTCTTGGCTTTATGGAGTTGAGTAGCCAAAGGAACGAAAACTTTTGCTACTTGGAGAGAACGGGAGCAAAAGACAAAGCATGACAACCATAGGGTAAGAAAAGCTATATGTTCTAAGTCAGACACTTCAGCATTCTCAGTATTATGATGATCAGCAATATAAGCACTAAAGGTAAGGTTGTTAAATGAAAAGCCATAGTCGTTGGTGGCCAGTTTAGGGTCAAAGGTTTCACCCAGTGGTTTCAGACCAGTAATGGCAGCCACATCCAACAGAGTGGGAGATAACATGCCACACTTCAGATGGAGACTATGAGTGGATATATCCCAGAACTGCAATGCTGCTAGAATCATAGTGCTGTCGTATCTAGGTCCATATTTCGACAGTTGGATAATGTCAAAGATCCCCTGTTCTTGCCAAATGGCTTCCTTTTGGTTTTGAACCTTGTCAAGCCATGCGATGTAATCACCTTGTTCTACCTTAGGAGCGGATCTAAATACTCTGTTGGGGTTTTTCAGAAATTCCAAATGAAAAGGAGTTTCTTCAAAAATTCTGGGTTGAAGTTTACGGTGACTGGGAAAAATTGCTTTAACTTCTTCGCTTTCTATGGGGTCAGGAAGAGGACCTAAATAAGCATGGGTAAAAGGTTTACCAGCTGGAATAAGTATCTGTTTAAACCAAGTTGGTGAAGGTTCTTCAACGAAGCCTTCAAAGCCATGCACAGCAACTGTTTGTTCTTGAGGTTGAGCGCTGGAAGAAGCCATCTGTGTAAATAACGAACAAAGAGGGTTGTGTTCTTAGTGGAGATGTCGAAACGATGAAAAAGTTTGAAACTTTCGTGAAAAGGCAAGGTTAGCTGAGAAATTTTCAGAGTTTAAGGTTCAAAGGGAGCGTGAAAATGAAGAAGATGAAGTGAAACGTATTTATACGTTAGAGGTGCAACGGTTGCACAGTTACGACGCTTCGCACGTTTGAGATTCTGAAAAGACGTGGTCTACCAACCAAATGACGTGGCCCAATGAAACGGTTCGCTTTATCTGCGTAAGGTCATGATCATTTTTGCCTATCACCATTTAATGCAAAGTTGTTGGAGGTGACGTTTCGAAATCTTCAAAAATATTCTTTTTCTTCCTTAACACTTGTACTGTCGAAAAAGATATTTTTGGGGGGCAATTTGTTAGCTTAGAATTTCGACAAGGCTTTTGAGTGGTTAGTTAATAGGGTTTGACTCTTCATTAAAGATCATTCATAATGCCTTCGGAAAGAACAAGTGACATTTAAGTCATCTCAGCATGTTTTCGACAGAAAAAGTCTTCACCAATTCGACAGGGAAAAGTTTTCGACACGACAGTGTATTCAGGACTTCGTCAAGCAGTTATTGGCAAACAGTTGTGTCAAATTTCAAGACTACGGTTAATACAACGTAGGCAGTATGTGGCATCGAACGTGGCACGAAGTCCATCACTGGTTATTGAGACGTAGCCACGTGTCCATAGCAGTTTACATTTCAGTCATTATTTTCTGTATAAATAGTAGTTTCCACGGAGAAATCAGTGGTGGCAAATTATTATACCAAACACACAGTTCCGAAACTCTAACTTCCAAGTCACAGCGAAAACAGAGTAAAAGAATTATTGTACAACTTATGTGAATTTGTGCACCATTCTCTTTACATTTAATGCAATTTATTACTTTCAATACAAGTCATTTTACATTTCTGCGTTCCATTTTATTACTTCTTTTTCTTTGATTTCCATTTTCATGGTGAATTGTCTCCCTTTTAAAATATATTTGTTGACAAACTGCGGTGTTTAAAGGCAATTGCTTTGGAGATTTCTGGTTTAATCTCACAAACATTTCTAATAAAACCAGTGATTGTTTGCTAAAAACACCAGCGAACAGTGTGTCATGCATAATGGCAATTTATTGATCTTACAATGTTTGAAAGCAAGATATTTTCCTAGGACCAATTTCTTGAGAGCTTCGATTGGTTATTGCCCAAGTTATACTTGGATAAGTATTTTGCAAGCTCGTTTGAATATTATTTACAAAGCTGGTATTTGGATGGGATGGCCGTCTAATTCGTATATGGGAGGATAATTGGCTTCCTTACCAAAATGGTCACAAGATTTTGTCTCCTAAACCTCTTTTTTTTGTTTTGTTTTTGATGTCAACTTCAAATTGCATTAACGAGAAATAGAGTCATTACAACAAAGAGGAATATTACACGTAGAAGTTAAACTAGATAAATGATCAACATGATCCCAAACCTGGTTACCATGAGACTTTGACAATCCCACAAGATAGTGAGCATCAGTGTTCCGAGATCTTCGGATATGGAGAATATTAGCACCATTGGAGAGCCTAAACAAGTCTTTGCAATCCAAAATAATAGGGGTAATTGCTGCTCTATCTAATCTGTCCCTCATACAGCTAACAACTGTTGCAGCACCAGTCAAAAAACACACTTGAGAAAGGCCCAAATTCTGAACCACTGATAAGCTCCAACGCAATCCAAGAGCTTTTGCTAGAAGAGGATCAACAGAGATATTTTCTGATTTACAAGCAACATAAATGAGCAGTCCCACATGGTCTCTAATAGTTAATCCCCAGCCAGTTGTGCCATTTTCAAAACAGCCAGCATCAACTTGGGCAGTAAAACTAGACCTGTCAAGAGTTGCAGCAGAGGCAGCCTGTTGCAAACTCGGTTCAACACCCAGCTTTTGATTTGCCTCAATAAACTCAATAACAAAAGACATGGCATATTCAGATAGTTGAGCGGGATTAGTAGACACATTCTTAAATATCAATTGATTCCTAGCATACCACACTTTCCAAAGAATCGTCGAGAATAATTGAATCCCAACTTCTTCACTATTAGTTAACCAATTGTTCGCTGGTGTTTTTAGCAAACAATCACTGGTTTTATTAGAAATATTTGTGAGATTAAACCAGAAATCTCCAAAGCAATTGCCTTTAAACACCGCAGTTTGTCAACAAATATATTTTAAAAGGGAGACAATTCACCATGAAAATGGAAATCAAAGAAAAAGAAGTAATAAAATGGAACGCAGAAATGTAAAATGACTTGTATTGAAAGTAATAAATTGCATTAAATGTAAAGAGAATGGTGCACAAATTCACATACGTTGTACAATAATTCTTTTACTCTGTTTTCGCTGTGACTTGGAAGTTAGAGTTTCGGAACTGTGTGTTTGGTATAATAATTTGCCACACTGATTTCTCAGTGGAAACTACTATTTATACAGAAAATAATGACTGGAATGTAAACTGCTATGGACACGTGGCTACGTCTCAATAACCAGTGATGGACTTCGTGCCACGTTCGATGCCACATACTGCCTACGTTGTATTAACCGTAGTCTTGAAATTCGACACAACTGTTTGCCAATAACTGCTTGACGAAGTCATGAATACACTGTCCTGTCGAAAACTTTTCCCTGTCGAATTGGTGAAGACTTTTTCTGTCGAAAACATGCTGAGATGACTTAAATGTCACTTGTTCTTTCCGAAGGCATTATGAATGATCTTTAATGAAGAGTCAAACCCTATTAACTAACCACTCAAAAGCCTTGTCGAAATTCTAAGCTAACAAATTGCCCCCCAAAAATATCTTTTACGACAGTACAAGTGTTAAGGAAGAAAAAGAATATTTTTGAAGATTTCAAAACGTCACCTCCAACAACTTTGCATTAAATGGTGATAGGCAAAAATGATCATGACCTTACGCAGATAAAGCGAACCGTTTCATTGGGCCACGTCATTTGGTTGGTAGACCACGTCTTTTCAAAATCTCAAACGTGCGAAGCGTCGTAACTGTGCAACCGTTGCACCTCTAACGTATAAATACGTTTCACTTCATCTTCTTCATTTTCACGCTCCCTTTGAACCTTAAACTCTGAAAATTTCTCAGCTAACCTTGCCTCTTCACGAAAGTTTCAAACTTAACAAATTTTTTCTTTTTTAGGAAACCTAGTTGACCTAGACTTCTCCTCTTTTAACCTTTCAACTTGTCGAACTCTATCAGCCAATTGGGCCATGTCTTTTAGATAAGATGTGTCCAATTTCTTTCTGATTGAATAATCAAGACCACCAGCAGCCATTTCGACGAGTTCATGTTCAGGCACTTGTGTGAAACAACGAGCCTTCAGTAGCCTAAACCTATTCAAATAGTCATCAACAGTTTCAGGCATTTTGCGCTGAACACTGGCCAATTCTTTGAGACTAATCTTAGATTGGCCCATGTAAAACTGCGCATGAAATGCTTTTTCTAATTGCCCCCATGTGAAAATAGAACCAGGGGGTAATGTAGTAAACCAAGTAAAAGCATTTTTTGTTAAAGAATTTGGGAAATATTTCATCTTCAAATTCTCATTTTGGGCTATATCCCCAGACTCAGTCAAATAACGAGCAATATGTTCGACAGTAGACTCTTTTGTGTCATCACCAAACTTAGTATATTTAGGAACTTTCCAGCCCCTTGGTAACTCAGTTTGCAACACATATTCACACAATGGTGATATGAAATTTGGCCTATGTAAGCCTACATTAACGCCATTTTGTGTCAATATAGTTTCTACTAAAGTGGCTATATTATCTTGAGCGCCAACATTATTTTGTTGCACTTGTCGAACAACTTCATCAGCGTTCTGATTTCGATTTACCAGAACAACTTCAGGAACATGATTTGCAGTTCCCTGACGCTCACCTACATTCACTGGGACTTCGACTGGAATCGTTCTTTGGGTATTAACAGGCAATCCATTATTTACTGTGTTGGGCATCTGCCTATTACTAATATTTGGAGCCCCAAAGAAATCTGCAATTCGACCCATTTGGTTGGCTAACCTTTGGTAACTAGTATTAGTATTTTGAATCAATGGATTAAAAACCGTACCGATTTGTTGGGTTAACATATTAACCATATCATGATTGCTCTCATCAACTTGTTGTCGTAAGGCAAACAAAGATTCATTGGTTAATGCTGTGGGATTTCGACCCATTACACTTTCAGAAGAAACATGTACAGGAGACATGGTCGAAATATGTGGCATTCCAGTAGGCATGCCATACGATCCAGAAGGAAATGCAGGAAAACTTACATTATGAAAATGTGGATTTAAACCGCTTCCTATTGCCATATAAGGACTATGAAGTCCCATATGTGACGACAAAGGCATAGGCATAGATGCCATGTTTGACTGCGTTGATCCAACGTTAGTCATTGATACTGAAGGAACGGTTGTTGATGATGATGGGGATATTGTTCCCACAACCACCCCTGCATTTACGTTTGCAGAGTCTACTATTGTTCCCTGTTCTTGTGAAATCACAGGATTAGAACTAGACGCATTATTAGTAGGACGAACCATTTTTCCACTTCTTAAGTACATGCAAATACAAACACATACAAGAACATAGAAAAATTATGTATTAAAGGCAAACTGTCCCACTGGGCGTGCCAATTTGTTCGCTGGTGTTTTTAGCAAACAATCACTGGTTTTATTAGAAATGTTTGTGAGATTAAACCAAAAATCTCCAAAGCAATTGCCTTTAAACACCGCAGTTTGTCAACAAATATATTTTAAAAGGGAGACAATTCACCATGAAAATGGAAATCAAAGAAAAAGAAGTAATAAAATGGAACGCAGAAATGTAAAATGACTTGTATTGAAAGTAATAAATTGCATTAAATGTAAAGAGAATGGTGCACAAATTCACATACGTTGTACAATAATTCTTTTACTCTGTTTTCGCTGTGACTTGGAAGTTAGAGTTTCGGAACTGTGTGTTTGGTATAATAATTTGCCACACTGATTTCTCCGTGGAAACTACTATTTATACAGAAAATAATGACTGAAATGTAAACTGCTATGGACACGTGGCTACGTCTCAATAACCAGTGATGGACTTCGTGCCACGTTCGATGCCACATACTGCCTACGTTGTATTAACCGTAGTCTTGAAATTCGACACAACTGTTTGCCAATAACTGCTTGACGAAGTCCTGAATACACTGTCCTGTCGAAAACTTTTCCCTGTCGAATTGGTGAAGACTTTTTCTGTCGAAAACATGCTGAGATGACTTAAATGTCACTTGTTCTTTCCGAAGGCATTATGAATGATCTTTAATGAAGAGTCAAACCCTATTAACTAACCACTCAAAAGCCTTGTCGAAATTCTAAGCTAACACCAATGCAATAACCAATCATGATGATGAAAGTGAAGAGGAATGTGAGTACCTAACTGAAAAGAGAAAAGCGCCAGTTTCATAAAATTACAGTGCATGAGGTAGTATCTAGCTTTTCTCTTTTCAGTTAGGTACTCACATTCCTCTTCACTTTCATCATCATGATTGGTTATTGCATTGGTTAACTAATAGTGATTGGTTAGGTACTCACATTGCAATGACGGAGATGAAAATGCTGTCGAAGAGATGATGATGGTGTCGTGGTTGGTCCTAGTTGCTGGAAAATATACTTTCATTACCAGATTCAGAGGTAGCAGAAACTTTATAGCCATAAGAAAGGGTTTTGAATTTGTAAAATATATGTTTTTCCTGGATCTTATATGTTGGGTATGACTCATATTCACTTGCACGCCATGGCGTCTGACATTCGCTAAAGAACTAGCATGCCATGGTGTGACATTGGCACACAAACGCGTGCACTGAATAGCTAGCAAACCATGGTGTGACATTGACACACAAATGCATTCGCTGGGTTGTAGGGGGGGGAGGCATTAGCCACCGCGGTAATGTTCAGGGGTATTGTTGTAATCTTGACCAAGTTATTATAAATACTTATTGTAACACTGAAACCCTAACACTAATTCATTCATGTAACAATACGTAACTAGAGCTGCTCTATAGTCGTAGACGTAGGTAAAAATTGACCGAACTGTGTGACCAATATCGCGTCTCTATTTTCGTTTTCTTTCTATTATTATAATTATTATTACTTCTTTTATTGTTTCTGTTAAAACAATTGGTATCAGATGATGTCTAACTCTGGTGCAAAATTCGAAGCGACAAAGTTTGATGGAACGGGCAATTTCGGGTTATGACAAAGGAGGGTTCAAGATCTGTTGGCTCAACAAAGTTTACAGAAGGCATTGCGTGAGATGAAACCGGCAGACATGTCAGACGATGATTGGAGGTGGGCATACATGTTTCTGACAATTTGGATCTTGAGAACATCTTGTAGCTAAAAAAAAGAAATTATAAAAAGAATGACACTAAAACGAGATAACAGATTCATGAGTGCGAAGTAAATAAACAATTTTGAAAAGAATAAAAAAATACAATAGTTGGCACCTATGCATTTGGATAAAGAAATTTTACTACCAATTGTTGTACATAGTAAATAAAGAAATTTGAAAAGAATGGAAAAAAAGGCTTACCATAACCGTTAGTTGCAACAATAATTAGGGAAAGAAATAAAATCATAACATAAACAAACTTGAGAGTTACAGCCATTTTCGCCCCTTTGCATGTAACAAATAGAATAAGATTTTATCATTTGACAATCCAGACCCTATAAGTTATAAATCTCGCTCTCCTTATTAACCGTCTATTAAGAATATAATTTGTTGTATTTGCCCCTTGAGCACACTTAATAAGGAAGTCACTTAAAAAACTTGCTAATCATAAGAATTCATTACTTTTTTATCAACTTTCCATTTTTTTTAACTTTTCATGACAGAAAAAGGACAAATCTTAAAAGGGACCATGGTAAAATTATTGAATAAAATAATACACCAATAGGTGACAACATATTTATATGTAAATCGAGTGTATTACAGAACTAACATGGAACATAAGCTGTTTTTAGTGTCGAATGAGTTATAACTACTATATATCTTGGATTTCAAATTCACCCGTATTTTATCAAAGAGAAAAAAGTTAATGATTGGTAATGATGTAAGTTTGGATTGATGAAAATGCATGTAGTATAACATCCCAGATATCTAAACCCTATAAGAGAAGTTACTCCACAAGCCAATATATTTGATAATTTTCCTAAATTGTAAAAGAAACAATTTATTTGAATATTGAGTAGGATAATAAACTTATTTTTAGGTGACGCACATATTTGGAACCTTTTTTGATAGAAAAGGAAAAAAATCACAAAAGAGACAATGGAAAAAGTATTGGTAGAAGTAGTGCACCAATAGGTGATAACATATTTATGCGTAAATTGAATGTATTGTGGTGTGTAAGCTATAACTACTGTATATGTTGGATTTCAAATTCATCAATATTTTCTCAAGAGACCACACAAATTTCATAAGTTTGGATTGATGAAAAGACATGTAGTATAACATCCCAAATTTCTAAACCCTATAAGAGAAGTTACTCTGCAAACCAAATAGAATAAGATTTTATCACTTCACATTTTAGGCGTAAAATTTATGAAACTCATTCTCTCGTTACATCATTACTAAAAGTTTCTTAAGAACATAATTTGTTGTGTTAGCCCCTCTAGCACACATAGTAAGGAGGTCACTTAAAAACTTGCCAATCATAAGAATTCATTCTTTCTTTCTTACCAACTTTTTATTATTATAATTATTATTACTTCTTTTATTGTTTCTGTTAAAACAATTGGTATCAGATGATGTCTAACTCTGGTGCAAAATTCGAAGCGACAAAGTTTGATGGAACGGGCAATTTCGGGTTATGACAAAGGAGGGTTAAAGATCTGTTGGCTCAACAAAGTTTACAGAAGGCATTGCGTGAGATGAAACCGGCAGACATGTCAGACGATGATTGGACAGTCATGAAGGAAAAGGCCGCGGGATTGATACGTCTATGTGTTTCAGATGAAGTGATGTATCATATCCTAGACCTAATGACTCTGAAGGCGGTTTGGGATAAATTGGAGAGTTAGTGTATGTCGAAGACGCTGATGAACAAATTGTTCGCAAAAAATGGATCTGATTTGCAACAACACGTCAATACCTTCGATAACATAATCACTGTTCTGGTGAGGCTTAGGGTGAAGGTCGATGACGAAGACAAGACGATTATCTTGTTGTGCTCGTTGCCAGGATCTTACAATCACTTGGTGACCACTCTTACCTACGGGAAAGACACTATCAGCCTCAATACCGTTACTACTGCACTCTTGTCTCATTCTCAAAGGAGACAGAGTGTAGAGGATGGAAGTCAAGGTGAGGGTCTGTATGTGAAGGGGAATCAAGATCGTGGCCGGAATAAGGGTAAATCATGTGCTGGAAGGAGAAAGTCTAAATCCAAGAACAGGAAAACAGCAGAGTGAAATGGTTGTAAATAGATTGGGCATTGGAAGAGGGACTGTCCAAACAGAAAGTAAGGTGCATCCAGTTCTGCAAACATGGTTCAAACCGATGATTCTGGAAGTTAAGGGGATGTTCTTTGTGTTTCATCTAGCAAGTGCGCAAATGCGTGGATTCTTGATTTTGGATGCTCCTATCACATGACACCGCACCGAGAGTGATTTATAACATTCAGGTCAGGTGATTTTGGATTTGTTTATTTGACTGATGATAAATCTTGTGCTATCACAGGAATGGAACAAATCAAAATTGTTATGGACGATGGTGCCGTGCGAACGTTGAATGATGCCAGAAGTATTCCAGAATTGAGAAAGAATCTGATTTCCTTAGCTACTCTACAGGAAAATGGTTTTTCCTACAGGTCTGATGGAGATAGAGACATCATGAAGGTCAGCAAGGGTGCATTGATAATGCTGAGAGCAAAGAGGACTGCATGTAATATCTACATACTATTGGGTTGTACTGTTGTAGTTGATGTTGCGGTCAGTTGAGTTTGACAATGATTCAACTGGACTCTGGCACATGTCCGGGTCATCTCAAGGAATGTGGGATGATGGAACTTCATAAGAGAAATCTATTGAAGGGTGTTCGCAGTTTAAAATGGATCTGTGCAAGTATTGTGTTCTTGGAAAACACTGTTGTGATTGTTTCAAGAGTGGGAAACACAAAACAAAGGGAATCCTGGACTATGTGCATTCTGATGTGTGGGGGCCTAACAAAGAGCCCCCCATGGGTGGTGTCAGGTACTTTGTGACTTTTACCGATGATTTTTCTCGCAAGTTTTGAGTGTACTTTTCTAAAGCATAAATCTGAAGTATTTCACAAGTTCAAGTTGTGGAAGGCAGAAATAGAGAATCAAACAAGCAGAAAAATCAAGTATTTGTGGTCAGATAATGGGACAAAGTACACTGATTCAAATTTCTAGAAATTTTGTGCTGAACATGGTATTCAGAGGCATTTTTCAGTTCGAAAGACACCACAACAAAATGATGTCGCAGAAAGAATGAAGAAGACGCTAACTGAAAGGGCAAGATGTCTCTAGTTAAATGCTGAATTATCAAAGAGTTTCTGGGCAGAGGAAATTAACATGGCATGTTATTTTATCAACAGGTCACCACGGGCTTCATTGGACGGGAAGGTTGCAGAGGAGGTATGGATAGGCAATCCTATTGATCTTGACAATTTAAGGATTTTTGGGCGTCAATCTTATGTGCATATATCCAGTGAAGATCGTTCCAAACTTGATCTAAAGTCAAAGGAGTTTGTCTTCGTCGGTTACTCAAAAGGTATAAAGGGGTTCAGGTTATGGGATCCAGTTTCAAAGAAGATGGTACTAAGCAGAGATGTTGTGTTTGATGAGCAGTCCATGTGAAGCAGTCAGTTGCAACAGATGTGTCAGCATCTGAAGAGGAAACACCCAACAAGGAGGTGATTTAGGTGCATATTGAGTCGTCACCAGTGAGAAATATGAGGTTGATACCTGAACCACAAACCGAACTAGGCTTTGATACTGAAATTGACCATGGACCTGAAGGTTCAGGTGGAGTTCATGATTAATCTCTAGTTTGCGACAAACAACGTTGTCAGATCAAGCCACCAGATAGATATGGGTATGAAGACTTGGCAGCTTATGGACTTCTTACTAATTCTAGAGATCCGTCCACTTTTCGAGAGACTATAGCTAGCCAGGAGAAAGAAAAGTGGATGAGTGCTATGGTGGAGGAGATAGAGTCCTTGAAGAAAAATGAGACATGGGAGCTTGTTCAGCTTCCTAAGGGAAAAAGGGCTATCAGTTGCAAGTGAGTGTACAAGAGGAAACCATTAGTAACAGAAAAAGAAGGGGAAAAGTTCAAGGCTCGTCTTGCAACAAAGGGGTGCTCACAACATTAGTACCATTATTGAAGAAGCCTTTGTATGGTTTAAAGAAGTCTCCAAGACAGTGGTATAAGCGCTTTGATTCATACATACTTCAGATTGGCTACAAAAGGTGTGAGTATGATTGTTGTGTTTATGTTAGGAGCCTTGATGATGGTTCTTTTATTTTCTTGTTATTGTATGTGGATGATATGTTGATTGCTGCTAATCATTTACATGACGTAAATTAATTGAAAATTATGTTGGAAAAGCAGTTTGATATGAAAGACTTAGGTACTGCTTAGAAGATTCTTGGCATGGAAATTCACAGGGATAGGAGTGCTAGAAAATTATGTCTCTCTCAAAAAAGCTATGTTGAAAAGGTGCTAGATAGATTTGACATGAGCAATTCGAAGACTGTGAGTACTCCATTGGCGAATCACTTTAAGCTTTCACTGGATCAGTGTCCAAAGACAGATGTAGAATGAGTATATGTCAAAGGTTCCTTATGCTAGTGTTGTTGGTTATTTAATGTATGTTATGGTCTGCACTAGACCAGACTTGGCACAAGCTGTAAGTCAAGTGGGAAAATTTATGTCCCAACCAGGAAAGCATCACTGGGAAGCATTCAAGTGGATTTTCAGGTACTTAAAGGGTACAACAGGTCATGGTATCATGTTTAGCGGTGAAAGGGGTGATCCTTCAGTTGTCGGATATGTTTATTAAAACTATGCCGGTGATATGGATGATAGGAGGTCTACAACGGGATATGTCTTTACTTTTGCAGGTGGACCTATTTATTGGAAATCATCAGTTAAATCCATAGTGGCAATGTTAACAATTGAAGCAGAATACATGGCAGTAGCTGAAACTGCCAAAGAGGCCTTATGGCTTACAGGATTAATGAAGGAATTGGGTGTTGAGCAAGGTGGAGTTCAGTTGCATTGTGATAGTCAGAGTGCCATTTATTTGACAAAGAATCAGGTGTATCATGCCAGGACAAAGCATATTGATGTGAGGTTTCACAAGATCAGAGAGCTACTTGCATTTGGTCAGATATTACTTAAAAAGGTTCATACTTCAGAGAATACAGCTGATATCTTGACCAAGATAGTCACCAATGACAAGTTCATGCATTGCTTGGACTTGTTACATGTTACTCAGTGTTAAGCACGAGAACAACCCCCCCAGTGCCAAGGTTGTGATCGTCATGCAGTGAACCTTCATAAGGGTTTGATATTCGCCAAGGTGGAGATTGTTGGGTATGAATCATATGCACTAGCATGCCATGGCTTGACATTAGCACGCAAAAGCGTGCGCTGGGAGTGCCGGGGGGTGTTAGCCCCCGCGGTAAGGTGCATGGGTATTGTTGTAATATGGATCGAGTTATTATAAATATCTATTGCAAAACTTAAACCCTAATCCTAATTCATTCAAGCAATAAGACAGAACTACAGCTGCTCTGTTGTCGCAGACATAGACAAAGATTGACCGAATTGTGTGACCAGTATCACGTCTCTATTTTCGTTTTCGTTTCTATTATTATTACTTTTTTTCCTGTTGCTGTTACAACATAATAGTTGAATCAAAGGCTTCAAATGTGGTCTTGGTATTGACTGATCATAAACAATATCCCACCTATGTTGGTTCTATTATCGGGATTATATTAATTTTAATGTTAGCTTTCAGAGTTTAAGGTTTTTACAAGTTAGGCGTGAGGCCAACCAAGCTGCCCATTATTTATAATCCAAATTGCATGTGGATATTGACGAGACTCCATCTGATATTTTCTGCAGTCTTGGCCTTTGGTTTATTGCCGGACTTTTGTTAATGAAATTACCTTTATCGTAAAAGAATAATAATATTATTTGCTGCCTTATTTCACTTAATTACCTTAATGATCATAGAGTACAAAGCATATAGCTGCAGGGCTCGTGGAATTAGGAAAAGAAAAACAATCACTAGTGGAAAAAAGGGCTTTAAAGTCGGTTATTTTTGGCTTTTAAAGTCGGATCCTAATCCGACTTCGATCGAGGCGATTTTGAAAGTCTGAAATTTTAAAGTCGAATAGACGTCCGACTTTAAAAGTCAATTTTCAAGTCAGATAAATGTATACATCCGACTTTAAAAGTTTGATTATATTGTGTTTTAGCCTCTCTATAACACTTTTAAAGTCGGATTAAGAGTAATATTCGACTTTAAAAGCCGTGTTTTAAGTCGGATACAACGTGGTATAAGAGGAATATCCGACTTTAAAAGTAATTTTTTTTGTTTTGATTTTTTTTGCTTCACCCGGCATATACAATCATTCCAACACATACTTTAAAGCAATTAAAATACTACAATTTCAGCTAGGCAAGAGGGACACACACGGGTTTTATATATAATAACACAATTGGCAATTTCAATACAATACAAAGTAAATAATAAAATTGATATGATTGGATATAGATGTTACAATGTCACTGCATCATTATTTAACTCAAAAACAGGAAGTACAACAATTTTAAATTTTCATTCAATACAACCTCAACAACTAATGGGTACTACTGCTCCAATTCCACAGTTCCATGCCCCACCACCTGATCACAAACAAGTAAAACAAGACCCATCACATAAACGACAAATTTTAAATTTTCAATAAAAAGAAACAGTTGTACCCTGCTGGAAGAGTACTGAATATGACATCATATATTCATATTGATCACAAAGACCTATCTTGTTTTGATTGTTGGGATATTCAAAACAATAAAGACCTATCTTATTTATCTTTAATTTTGCTTTCAGCCAGCAGAGTTTGAAGATTCTAATTAAGCATGACATCATATATTCATATCCAATATGACTACTATCTGCTGCCACTTTCCCTACCAGTCTGCAGAATGTTATAAACTTTAGATATGAATGATAAAAAGGAATGAGCTGACTACTTGTCTTTCCATTATTGAGAAATTTTGTTACCTTCTTCTAAAGAACCAACTTAAGTTGCTGAGAGAGAAAATCTCTACAAAAAGGTAAATGCTATATGAGACAAAGAGGCATAAATGGAGAAAAACACAAGAAATAAAGAACATGGCTATCAAAAAACCAACTCAATGAATCGGGAATGGAAGTTTGAAGTTTAGGTTATTAATATTGACCACATTAATATTGCTTGACTAATTATCATAACCAAAAAGAAGGAAAGGCAGTGACAAAGGTAACTTACAGATAAAGGAATGATAGCTATCCAGAAATAGATTTTAGAAATTAGATATGATTATCATATTCTTTCAACTTTATCAGATTTCTATAGACAATAGATGCATTAAAAACTGGCCACCAACATTGATGCAGAAGACTTAAGTGACACATCCACTATTTCTTTTTTTACTTTTGAAATGGTAATAGTTCATAAAAGACATAGAATAAAAATATCAAAAACCAATGACAAAAGAAAAAGAAAATTTATTTGTATTAGAAGAACATTAACTTCTCCAAATGACACTTGAAGTTTATTATAAGCCACTTCAGCTTTTATTGATTGCAACTAACCTGTAAACCATACTGTTCAGCATGATATTTGTTATCCCCCTCAAGATGTTCAACTTCAACATACTTATCAAAGGAAGCATAAACATCACGACAACCTTTGACATCAAGCTGAAGGTCTAACATGCATAAATAAAATAAAATTAGCATCATGTGACAAGGCACAACTAAACAAATGATTAAAATCACAATACATAAGAAATTACCATAAAATGACTCCTTTCTAGTTGATTTGTAGTCCACAATGATGCACTCTATGTAGTTCATGTGGTGTCCTTCAAATAACCTTTGTATAGTTTCCTCAACAACGGTTCCCTGACAACAAATAAACATACTCACCATAAAGAACCATTGACAAATAGTCAAATATACCAAATGTCAGTCAAATAAACCAAATGTCTTTCTGATACCTTCATTTTGTCTTCAAGTTTTTCACAGAGGGCCCGATTTAGTTCTTGAACATCGTGCTGCATGAAAGAATCATATGTATCCCATCCAAAAGACTTCGTCAGCTCCTTTGTTGCAACACTGGTGTCACTATATTGCAGTTTGTAGAATAAACTCTGCAGAGCCAAATGGATGCTTCCAGAGGGCATATCATTCTCAGTTGTTGGCATATGGTATACAGCCTGGAATTTGATATCAAGGAACCAACTTAACACGTGACTTTCCAATCAGACGAGTGAACTTCAGGCAAGACAAAATAAGACCAACAGTTCTAACCTTTCTAAAATAGGGAATATGGTACAGAGTTTGGAGTAGAGAATTCATATAACAGGTAGCTCCCTGGTTCTTAAGCCCAACATAGCCGGTCTCCTTCTTTGAATCATAATTCCAGTAATCAACAATCTTACGAACAAGAACCTCGGCTTCAATTATAAGTGTATCATTCATGAGATACCCTCTACTAGGATCATACATATCACCAAGAGGCATGAATGATGTGAAACCCCAACCGCTTTCTCGTGCATTAAATTGATGTTGTGTGACTGCATAACAAGTAAAATGAAGTGACAAGATCCATGGTTAAGTTCAAAAATTATTGAAATTTTCATTTTCTTCTTTTTCTTTTTTAAAATTCAATACAGGTAACAATAACAAGTTCAACTGACAGAAATAGATTATAGATGGTGCATGCAGGTGGAACCAAAGGTTAATAAAATGCTGCAAGCCTACCTATAG
The DNA here is from genome assembly GCA_039519185.1 of Astragalus membranaceus. NCBI lineage: Eukaryota > Viridiplantae > Streptophyta > Magnoliopsida > Fabales > Fabaceae > Astragalus > Astragalus membranaceus. The sequence continues at coordinate 23,188,769 of CM076852.1, forward strand.
TGAATTCAGAACAGAAGGGCGTGCATAAAATAAATTATGAAAAGCAAAATAATTAAAGAATGGGTAAAGCTGTCAAAAGATTTATAAAAATAGATTGACTGAAAATAAAAGATCAAAGATTGTTCATTACAAAAGAATCTTCACTCTTCAGCATGCAATTGAATTATAAATTATCTTCCATTAATTGCAATAAACATCTTGCTAAATTCTTCACTTTAAAATCCAGCAATGCAATATCCTACAAACATTTATGGGCTGGCTAATCTGTGTCATCTTGTAACAAGTGTAAAGATCAAACTAAAAGGACTACCTTTTCTCACGGAATACTTATTATGGATTTGATTAACAACTGCCAAGCTAAACTGTGCATATCTACTCCAACCATAGGGCAAACTAGTTGAATCTGCGACATCCAAATACATGGACAAATAGTCCACATTGTTTCCTTTTGGGAAAATAAGCACACGCCTGTCCAGTATAAAACACAATTCAGGACCAAAAAACACTGAAATCAAGTAAACATAGGAGAGAATATTCACACCAACAAAAATTGAGCATCATTAACCAATTTGGTAAATCTCCAAGAAAAGTACCATTTATAACCACCAACAACAAATATTTCTGAATAGAGCTTCTTTGTATTCACCCTAGAAAAGTTGTCAATTCTCCAAGTGAATCTGGATTGCGGAGGGTCAGGGACAGGCTGGTTCTCCACAGTATTGGCAGTTTCAGTTTGAGCTACCACTACAATCATCACACGAACAAAATGAACAATTAGCTATCCTGTTTGCAATTATCTTAAAACTTCAAACACAAAAAGGGAGGGATTATGACATGACCAAGCTATCCTGTTTGCAATTATCTTAAAACTTCAAACACAAAAAGGGAGGGATTATGACATGACCAAGCTACACCCTCAATAACTTTCCAGGAAAGTCACCCAAAAAACAGGCGAGATAATTAATAGCACAACCAACAAAAGGCACTGAAATTCCAAAATGCAAAGCAATCAACGATTGGACATTTGGAGTTGGATTATTTTGTATTGCTTCTAGCCAACAAGCGGATTTGTGCAAAAATTGATCCAAACAGCACATTCACTGAAAGGTCTTGCCCCCGAGCGAAAGGACAAGAATGGGGGAGGGGGAACTCCAGGTTTTTGGCCGACTTCCTATCCGATTCACTGAAAGGTCTCTACCAAAATGAAAGAATGCCACCTAATATGAACAACCACACAATAGGAACAAAACAAGTTTGTGTTAGTAACTGCGAAGTCACGCAAACTTAAGAACAGAAGAAATAGGGGAAAATCAAAGTTAGGGTTTTAGAACAAAAAATCGAAATAAAGGTTTTAGAGAGGGAAATCGAAAACGCAGAGCAAACAAAACAAACAAGAGAAAGAAAAAAGCAGAGCAGATCGGATTAGATACCTTGAGATGGTGATATCAGAGGATGTGAACCAGCAACAACCTATTTCCCCTTTCTTCATTCCAAGGAGAGGGAGAGGGAGAGAGAGAGAGAGAGAGAGAGAGATGGTTAATTCCAAAGGAGAGGGCCATGGAGGATGAAGGCGAGTTTGGGGGAGAGAGCGAGGGCGAGGTTCCTTGCTTTTGGTATTGTGCGAGAGCAAGGGACGGGCGAAGAAGAGAAAGGGTTTTTTGTTTTATCAAAAAGAGCAACGAGTTGTGTTTTGCGTAGGTGATTAAAAAAACTTGGACATTTAACGTCGGACATAGTAGCCATCCGACTTAAATAGCTGCGCACCAGACACTTTTTTATATTGTAATTACAAAATTGCCACCGCGTCCACCTTTTAAGTCGGATAATTAGGGGCCTGACTTAAAATCTCCAATTCTTTTCCAATTTTTGTACTAGTGAATTCAAAAGAATCCAATTATTGAATGTCAACACAATAACTAAATGATAGCTCATGAAATATTCCACCAGAAGGGATATTGCAAAGATCTTTTGCTAGTGCAAGAACTTTCCTATGCAATTTGTGTACTGTGTTGGGTCTGGTACTCATAGATACCATGTCATAGTCTTAATCACATACACAATCGCGACCACTGCATCTCAGTTCTTTAGGAGGTGGGCATACATGTTTCTGACAATTTGGATCTTGAGAACATCTTGTAGCTAAAAAAAAGAAATTATAAGAATGACACTAAAACGAGATAACAGATTCATGAGTGCGAAGTAAATAAACAATTTTGAAAAGAATAAAAAAATACAATAGTTGGCACATATGCATTTGGATAAAGAAATTTTACTACCAATTGTTGTAGAAAAGAATGGAAAAAAAGGCTTACCATAACCTTTGGTTGCAACAATAATTAGGGAAAGAAATAAAATCATAACATAAACAAACTTGAGAGTTACAGCCATTTTCCCCCCTTTGCATGTAACAACTAGAATAAGATTTTATCACTTGACAATCCAGACCTATAATTTATAAATCTCATGCTCCACTTATTAACCATCTATTAAGAACATAATTTGTTGTATTTGCCCCTTGAGCACACTTAATAAGGAAGTCACTTAAAAAACTTGCTAATCATAAGAATTCATTACTTTTTTATCAACTTTCCATTTTTTTAAACTTTTCATGACAGACAAAGGACAAATCTTAAAAGGGACCATGGTAAAATTATTTAATAAAATAATACACCAATAGGTGACAACATATTATTTATATGTAAATCGAGTGTATTACAGAACTAACATGGTACATAAGCTGTTTTTAGTGTCGAATGAGTTATAACTACTATATATCTTGGATTTCAAATTCACCAGTATTTTATCAAAGAGAAAAAAGTTAATGATTGGTAATGATGTAAGTTTGGATTGATGAAAATGCATGTAGTATAACATCCCAGATATCTAAACCCTCTAAGAGAAGTTACTCCACAAGCCAGTATATTTGATAATTTTCCTAAATTGTAAAAGAAACAATTTAATTGAATATTGAGTAGGATAATAAACTTATTTTTAGGTGATGCGCATATTTGTAACCTTTTATGATTGAAAAGGAAAAAAATCACAAAAGAGACAATGGAAAAAGTATTGGTAGAAGTAGTGCACCAATAGGTGATAACATATTTATGCGTAAATTGAATGTATTGTGGTGTGTAAGCCTATAACTACTGTATATGATGGATTTCAAATTCATCAATATTTTCTCAAGAGAGCACAAAAATTTCATAAGTTTGGATTGATGAAAAGACATGTAGTATAACATCCCAAATTTCTAAACCCTATAAGAGAAGTTACTCTGCAAACCAAATAGAATAAGATTTTATCACTTCACATTTTAGGCCTAAAATTTATGAAACTCATTCTCTCGTTACATCATTACTAAAAGTTTCTTAAGAACATAGTTTGTTGTGTTAGCCCCTCTAGCACACTTAGTAAGGAGGTCACACTTAAAAACTTGCCAATCATAAGAATTCATTCTTTCTTTCTTACCAACTTTCCATTATTTTTAACTTTTCATGATTGAAAAGGGGCAAATCTCAAAAGGGACCATGGAAAAGTAATTGATAAAAATAATACACCAATAGGTGAAAACATATTTATGTGTAAATTGAATATTTAGTAAGATAATAAACTTATTTTTAGGTGATGCGTATATTTTTAACCTTTCATGATAGAAAAGGGAAAAATCACAAAAGAGACCATGGAAAAAATATTGGTAGCAACATATTTATATGTAAATTGAATGTATTGTAGAATTAACATTGTACATTAGCTGTGATCGTGGTGTGTGAGCTATAACTACTGTATATGTTGGATTTCAAATTCATCAATATTTTCTCAACAGATCACGAAAAGTTCATGATCGATAATAATGTAAGTTTGGTGTGATGAAAAGACATGTAGTATAACATCCCAAATTTCTAAACCCTAGAAGAGAAGTTTACTTTGCAAGCCAAATAGAATAAGATTTTATCACTTCACATTTTAGGCTTATAATTTATAAACCTCATGCTCTCCTTACATTAATTACATAATGGAGTTGTTAAAAACCCTTTCTAAAATTAAAATCATTAATAAAAGTCCCTTAAGAACATAATTTTTTGTGTTAGCCCCTTTAGCACACTTAGTAAGGAGGTCACTTAAAAAACTTGCCAATCATAAGAATTCAATCTTTTTTTTTTATCAACATTCCATTATTTTTAACCTTTCACGATAGAAAAGGGACAAATCTCAAAAGGACCATGGGAAATCTAATGATAGAAATAATACACAAATAGGTAACAACATATTTATGTGGAAATTTAATGTATTGTAAAACTAACATGGTACATAAGCGGTGATTGTGTCGTGTGAGTTATAACTACTGTATTGTACAACATTATTTCTACAATACATTCAAGGGTTAGATATATTTTTACTCCCTATAAAATTTGAGAATTTTGTTTCTAATCCCTATAAAAAATTTCACTCACTTTTGATCACCACATTTTCCTCCATCAATGCTTTTATAGTCCCTCAGAACTTTTAATAGCGTTTTTTCTGGCCTTTGAATAGTGCTTCTAAGAGCCATTAAAACTCATGAGGCACTAAAAATATTGATGGAGGGAAACATGAGGACTAAAAGTGAGTAAATTTTTTTATAGGGACAAAAAATAACTTTTTTAAATTTTATAGAGAGCAAAAACATATTTAACCCTTGAATGTATTATAGAATTAACATTAGTTGTGTTGTGTCGTGTGAGCTATAACTACTGTATATGTTGGATTTCAAATTCATCAATATTTGGTCAAGAGAGCACGAAAAGTTCATAATCGGTAATGATGTATGTTTGAATTGATGAAAAGACATGTAGTATAACATCCCAAATTTCTAAACTCTATAAGACAAGGGGGTGCAAGAATGAAAACAAGGGGATTGTGTGAGTGAAAAATCAAGTGTAACACTTAACAAAAGACCCAAAATTTGATTTAAAGCATTTTAAAAGCCCAGGTTCATTAAAACAAACATTTTAACACTTAATTTCACTCACTTTTGATCATCACATTTTCCTACATCAATGTTTTTATAGTCCCTCAGAATTTTTAATAGCGCTTTTTCTGGCCTTTGAATAGTGCTTCTAAGAGCCATTAAAACTCATGAGGCACTAAAAACATTGATGGAGGAAAATGTGAGGACTAAAAGTGAGTAAAATTTTTTATAGGGACTAAAAATAACTTTTTTAAATTTTATAGAGAGCAAAAACATATTTAACCCTTGAATGTATTATAGAATTAACATTAGTTGTGTTGTGTCGTGTGAGTTATAACTACTGTATATGCTGGATTTCAAATTCATCAATATTTTGTCAAGAGAGCACGAAAAGTTCATGATCGGTAATGATGTATGTTTGAATTGATGAAAAGACATGTAGTATAACATCCCAAATTTCTAAACTCTATAAGACAAGGGGGTGCAAGAATGAAAACAAGGGGATTGTGTGAGTGAAAAATCAAGTGTAACACTTAACAAAAGACCCAAAATTTGATTTAAAGCATTTTAAAAGCCCAGGTTCATTAAAACAAACATTTTAACACTTCAAATATTTTTCTAAATCAATAATACTTTAAACACTAATATTTTATAAAACTATAATATTTAAATAAAAATAATGACATGTTAACAATAATTTCCAAAATTGCAAATAAATATAAATTTAACACATTTCAGGAATTCAAACACACTTAAAGCATTGAAATTATTAAACTTTTAAATCACACAATACATACAGTGTCCACATATCAAAAGAAATTCCATGCATGAAAATTGGGGTGTTACACTTGTAACATCCCCAAAATAATTAATGGAATTATTTGGATGTTAACCCAATTAAACTAATTTAGTACTCGACTGGTAAATTTATTGAGTGCTAAAATTATTTATTGGTTATCATCGGATCGTTAACCGGATAATACGGATCAAGGAAGTTCCGGAATCGAAATAGGAGAATTAGATCAATATGGTAATTGGACCGCGTTGCTAATTATATACTAAATATATATATGTGTATACGTGTGTGTGGGTGAGAAAGAGTTAGAAAGAATAAAAGAAAGAAAGGAGAAACAGAGGGAAAGAAGAATGGAAAGGAGAATAAAAGAGAGAGATGGCGTGAGGGAGAAGAGAAGAGGGAGGAAGGAGAATTCATCAAAACGACTTCCGTCCAACACGAAAAATGCTCAGCGTTACTTCCTCTTCGATTTGGTACCAAGATCTTCATCATCAACTCACTCTCTCTCATTTTACCATTTTCGATTTGAGAGGAAAGAAATAGAGGTTTTGTGGTTCAAGCTCAAGGGAAAGCTAAGGACGATGTTTAGGAGCGAGCACGAGGTGGATTACTCGAATATTGAAGATCGATTGGGTGAGTTAGGTTGAAAAATCAAGATTTGAGGTTTATGTGAATAGTGGCTTGAGGTGAAGAAGATGATGAATAGTGCCCATGGAGAATTTCGGGAAATCGGTATTCCGGACAAAAGCGGTTTCGTGATCGAGTGGGAAGCTTTGGAAGCGGATTGGGTGTCGCCGGAGCGGGGAGCGTTCGTGTGGCTACTCGGTGATTTGGCGAAGTCTCGGTGATTTGGCGAAGTCTCGGTGATTTTGGAGTCTCGGTGTCGGCACACGCTTCAAGGGTGAGTTCTACTCACGCTTAGGATTTTATGTTTCAAATTAATTAATTAACTGTTTTACCGCTTTCGCTGGACTGGAATATTATTTGGTAATCGAGTTTGAGAGATTTTGAGTTGAAAACCGATAATTGGAAAATATGTCGCGTTTTGATAAAATCCGTTTTGAATGAGTTTTTGATTGACTCGAATGATTGTGTGACTTTGATTGGAACTGTTTTCATGGTTGTCAAATCTGTTTTTAATCGGAACAAGAATCGGAATTGAGCGGAATAGCGAATTTCGCAAGAAAACGGAAAACCTGCACTTTTCTGCAGAGGGTCGCGTCGCGACCCGTTCTCATCGCGTCGCGACCTGGCCCAGTTTGGTTACGAAAAATGTTTCTGTCGTTTTTCGCGTCGCGACGGTAGCATTTCGCGTCGCGACGTTTTGCAGATTTTCAACAGTTTTTCACTGACTTTGTTTTCGCGATATCTTTTGATTCCGGAACCCGATTGAGGTGTTCTAAGATGCGTTGGAAAGCTTATTCAGAGGCCTAACTGAATATTCTATTTTTAAGGCAAAATGAATTGTTTTTGATATGGAAAATTGTGTCGAAAAGCGGTCAACTAGAGTGCGAGTGTGAACTTGGATTTTATAGAATGTGGATTAAAGTGTTTCATTGATTGTCTGATTTGATGGACCGTGGGTTCATAGTACTGTAGATATATATGTTTATATATATAGAGTTTGGGTGACGACCCATGTTGACATACTAGGCGGGGCAGTCATGATCCCTTACCCTAGGCTCCGTGCCATTAGGAAAAATGCTATTGGTAAGGGGGTTCACCGGGAGTTAGCGGTTACGCAGTCGGTGTTATGTTAAATTGTTTGTTGTGCGGTTCACCGGGAGTTAGCAGTAATGCAGTCGGTGTCGTACTAAGTCATAGTAGATTCCCCGGGAGTTAGCGGTAACACAGTCGGTGGAATGCTATGCGTAAAAATAATGCGGTTCATCGGGAGTTAGCGGTAACGCAGTCGGTGCCGTGTTGAGTTAAAAAGAAAATGTTTTTAAAATTGTTTGTTGTGCGGTTCACCGGGAGTTAGCAGTAATGCAGTCGGTGTCGTACTAAGTCATAGTAGATTCCCCGGGAGTTAGCGGTAACGCAGTCGGTGGAATGCTATGCGTAAAAATAATGCGGTTCATCGGGAGTTAGCGGTAACGCAGTCGGTGCCGTGTTGAGTTAAAAAGAAAATGTTTTTAAATTGAGCCGAGAGAGTTAGTAGGGGTCTCGGTAGAACTCACTGAGATTGTATCTCACTGTTTAAATGTTGTTGTTTTACAGAGACACAGGGACAGCGGAAATCCAAGAGGCACGAGTAGGTTGAGCTCGGATTGGTTGCTGATAGCCCAGCTTTATGTTTAAGCTTATTTCCCTTTTGTTGTCTGTATACTAAAACATTATGTATTTAAGGTATATCTTTCTTCCGCTTTCTTGTATGATACTGAATACTATAATTGCTGATGGTATATGGTCTGAGAACCATATTGTCTTGTTGTATATAAGACTGTTTGGGTTATATTCAGCGAAAAATTTATAGTGATATTCAGTGTCTAAGCAGGAAAAATATCTCTGATGTGTTACTAATGTGCACTTGGGTATTTTCACTAGATAGAAATACCAGGGTGTTACAGTTGGTATCAGAGCAGTTCGACCTAGTCGGACTTAGTTTAGGGTTGAGTCGATTCCTTGTTAGTCCTTTTTGTACTTACACTTGTGATGCTAAGAGACATTGAGCCTGATCAACTTAATACTTAGTGCATCATAAGCGGAATTATGACTGGATGATCAAGATGCAATCCTCGACCACAATCGGAATCTTCAACCGGTGCATCCTCAGGAAAGGTGACATGACGGTGGAAGAATACACCGCTAAGTTGAGAAATTGTCTCAGTTTTACCAAGTGGTAAAGTAAGCTTCGGATGACGAACGGAGAATACAGAAGTACAAGACGGGCATAAGTGCTTTTACGATTTATGGTCTCAGTTCTTATACTGCTACCAATTATGTTGCCTTGGTGCAATCATCTAATGTCGCCGAGGATGATCTCATAGGAAATATGGGAAAGGAAAGAAGGTAGTTGAAATATCAACTCCGAATGCAAAGTCCTAAGATAATTTCATCAAAGGAAAAGCAGATGCAATTCTTCGATTCTTCAAAGGTCAGAAGATGTTCTAACTATGGAAGACATCACGATGGTGATCGTCAGCAAAGATTAATCGGTGCTATTATTGTAATGAAGAGGGTCACTATGCAAAAGAGTGCCCTGCGAGGATGAGTTCCAAGGAGTCTCGAGCAGCTCCAAGGCTATTACGAGTCAACACTCTAGATGCTTAGACAGTTACAACTGCGGACAATCTACTGAGGGGTATGAGATCAGTTTTCAATAACTCCGTCAGTATATTATATGATTCGGGTGCAACTTATTGCTGTATATCCCGATCGCATGTGAATCGGTTGGGATCAGCCTTATCATCGCTATCCGAGCCGATAACTATTTTAACTGCTGCTAAGGGTCGTGTCCAGACCTAATCTTTGTATAGGATCGTCTACTTGTCGTAGGAGGCAGAAATTTTGTTATAGAATTTATTGTTTGCCTACGAGAAGTGTGAACACCATTTTGGGTATGAATTGGATGACTGCAAATCATGTTGCTATCGACTGTGTTAATCAACTATCAGCTTCGCTTCAGAATCAGTTGAATTGTCTAGGACAAATTCTGAAACGGTTACCTAGTTCACCTTAGACGGTCAATCTTCATTCCAAGGTGCGGAAGCACATGTTAGTAGGTTATCTGCATCCACTGGAACTAGTATTAGATTTATCATCTGTACAAGTTGTGAATGACTTTCTGGATGTTTTCACGATGAAGTTTCTTCTGAACCTCCAGAACGAGAAGTAGAGTTTACTGTAGAATTGATTCCTGGCACGGGATCAATATCTATTGTTTCTTATTGATGGTTTCCTGAGAATTAAAGGAAATGGAGTCTCAACTTGAGGAGTCGATGTTAAAGAAATTCATTCGACCGAGCGCTTTTCTATGGGGTGTTCCGGTGTTGCTTGTCAAGAAGAAATATGGAAGTAGGAGATTGTTTATTGATTATTAACAACTTAACAAAGTGACGGTCAAGAATAAATATCCCTTTGCCAAGGATAGACGATTTGCTTGAGCAATTTGAGGCGCTGCCGTGTTTTTTAAAAAAAAAAAATTGATCTGAGGTCAGGATATCATCAAATAAAAGTTAGAGCCTTAGATATTCCGAAGACAGCTTTCCGTACTAGGTATGGACATTATGTGTTTGTAGTGATGCCCTTCGGTTTGACTAATGCTCCAGCGATATTCATGGATTACCTGAACTGAGTTTTTCCTCAATTACCTAGGTCAATTTGTAGTCGTTTTCATTGATGGTATCTCGATGTGCTTGAAGGTCGTTGCGGAGCATGTCCAACATCTCCGCATTGTTCTGAAAGTACTCCGAGGAAATAAGTTGTACTTGAAACCTTCGAAGTGTGATTTTTGGGTGTCAGAAGCAAAGTCTTTGGGACATGTGATTTCCCAAGTCGGGAGTTTCTGTAGATCCCAGTAAGAAGGAAGCGGTGTGGAATGGAAGTGACCGACATCAGTCGCAGAGATCAGAAGTTTTCTAAGTCTTACCGGTTACTACAGGAAGTTTATCGAAGGATTCTCACGGTTAGTTATTCCACTTACTCGGTTAACTCGTGAGGGTCATCCGTTTACGTGGAATGCCGATTGTGAAGAACGTTTTCAAGAGTTGAAGATTTTGACTTCTGCTCCAACCCTGATTCTCCCAGATCCGTTTTTGGGATTCCAAAGTTACAGCGACGCTTCTGGGAATAGTTTGAGATGTGTTCTCATGCAGAATCATCAAGTGGTAGCTTATGCGTCCAGACAATTAAAGTCTCATGAGAAGAGTCATCCGACTCACGATTATGAGTTGGCAGCTATTGTGTATGCACTGAAGATTTGGAGACGTTACCTGTATGGGTCTCGTTTCGATGTCTTTAGTGATCACAAGAGTTCAAGGTATCTGTTTGATCAGAAAGAACTGAATAACAGGCAGAGAAGTGTGTTGAGTTTCTGGAGGATTATAAATTCGTGTTGATGTAACATTCAAGAGAGGCCAATGTTGTAGCTGATGCGCTAAGTAAGAAATCCATTCATACGACAGAGTTGATGACGCAAGAAATGGAATTGTTAGAGTCTTTTAGATCTAAATTGGAGTACATCCATAAGTTTCCACTTTGGTGGCGAGGTATTAGTTTGTTAACCTCTCCTTGGTGAAGGTTGACAATGAGATTGTCTTACGAAATTCCGTTTGACAAGTCGAACGTGAATACGAATAAGTAAACGAGGATAATTGGAATGAAGCTTCGGAAGGGTTTTCGAATGCGGTGCCGAGCCTATATAGGCGGAAGAGGAGTTTCTCGTGTTGATGCGTAACCAGAGAGTTCGTATCAAGGTAGTAGTGGATCATACTTGACGATTGGTGTGCTGGATTGGAAAGATTTTCTACGCACATTTCATTAACTCAAGATTGTTTTCCAGCAGATTTAGACCTTTCTGAGGATATCGATCCTCGGGTAGTCGGATGAAAGACTTAGCAAAATTTTGAGGACAAAATTCTTTCAAGTTGGGGAGAATGTAACATCCCCAAAATAATTAATGGAATTATTTGGATGTTAACCCAATTAAACTAATTTAGTACTCGACTGGTAAATTTATTGAGTGCTAAAATTATTTATTGGTTATCATCGGATCGTTAACCGGATAATACGGATCAAGGAAGTTCCGGAATCGAAATAGGAGAATTAGATCAATATGGTAATTGGACCGCGTTGCTAATTATATACTAAATATATATATGTGTATACGTGTGTGTGGGTGAGAAAGAGTTAGAAAGAATAAAAGAAAGAAAGGAGAAACAGAGGGAAAGAAGAATGGAAAGGAGAAGAAAAGAGAGAGATGGCGTGAGGGAGAAGAGAAGAGGGAGGAAGGAGAATTCATCAAAACGACTTCCGTCCAACACGAAAAATGCTCAGCGTTACTTCCTCTTCGATTTGGTACCAAGATCTTCATCATCAACTCACTCTCTCTCATTTTACCATTTTCGATTTGAGAGGAAAGAAATAGAGGTTTTGTGGTTCAAGCTCAAGGGAAAGCTAAGGACGATGTTTAGGAGCGAGCACGAGGTGGATTACTCGAATATTGAAGATCGATTGGGTGAGTTAGGTTGAAAAATCAAGATTTGAGGTTTATGTGAATAGTGGCTTGAGGTGAAGAAGATGATGAATAGTGCCCATGGAGAATTTCGGGAAATCGGTATTCCGGACAAAAGCGGTTTCGTGATCGAGTGGGAAGCTTTGGAAGCGGATTGGGTGTCGCCGGAGCGGGGAGCGTTCATGTGGCTACTCGGTGATTTGGCGAAGTCTCGGTGATTTGGCGAAGTCTCGGTGATTTTGGAGTCTCGGTGTCGGCACACGCTTCAAGGGTGAGTTCTACTCACGCTTAGGATTTTATGTTTCAAATTAATTAATTAACTGTTTTACCGCTTTCGCTGGACTGGAATATTATTTGGTAATCGAGTTTGAGAGATTTTGAGTTGAAAACCGATAATTGGAAAATATGTCGCGTTTTGATAAAATCCGTTTTGAATGAGTTTTTGATTGACTCGAATGATTGTGTGACTTTGATTGGAACTGTTTTCATGGTTGTCAAATCTGTTTTTAATCGGAACAAGAATCGGAATTGAGCGGAATAGCGAATTTCGCAAGAAAACGGAAAACCTGCACTTTTCTGCAGAGGGTCGCGTCGCGACCCGTTCTCATCGCGTCGCGACCTGGCCCAGTTTGGTTACGAAAAATGTTTCTGTCGTTTTTCGCGTCGCGACGGTAGCATTTCGCGTCGCGACGTTTTGCAGATTTTCAACAGTTTTTCACTGACTTTGTTTTCGCGATATCTTTTGATTCCGGAACCCGATTGAGGTGTTCTAAGATGCGTTGGAAAGCTTATTCAGAGGCCTAACTGAATATTCTATTTTTAAGGCAAAATGAATTGTTTTTGATATGGAAAATTGTGTCGAAAAGCGGTCAACTAGAGTGCGAGTGTGAACTTGGATTTTATAGAATGTGGATTAAAGTGTTTCATTGATTGTCTGATTTGATGGACCGTGGGTTCATAGTACTGTAGATATATATGTTTATATATATAGAGTTTGGGTGACGACCCATGTTGACATACTAGGCGGGGCAGTCATGATCCCTTACCCTAGGCTCCGTGCCATTAGGAAAAATGCTATTGGTAAGGGGGTTCACCGGGAGTTAGCGGTTACGCAGTCGGTGTTATGTTAAATTGTTTGTTGTGCGGTTCACCGGGAGTTAGCAGTAATGCAGTCGGTGTCGTACTAAGTCATAGTAGATTCCCCGGGAGTTAGCGGTAACGCAGTCGGTGGAATGCTATGCGTAAAAATAATGCGGTTCATCGGGAGTTAGCGGTAACGCAGTCGGTGCCGTGTTGAGTTAAAAAGAAAATGTTTTTAAAATTGTTTGTTGTGCGGTTCACCGGGAGTTAGCAGTAATGCAGTCGGTGTCGTACTAAGTCATAGTAGATTCCCCGGGAGTTAGCGGTAACGCAGTCGGTGGAATGCTATGCGTAAAAATAATGCGGTTCATCGGGAGTTAGCGGTAACGCAGTCGGTGCCGTGTTGAGTTAAAAAGAAAATGTTTTTAAATTGAGCCGAGAGAGTTAGTAGGGGTCTCGGTAGAACTCACTGAGATTGTATCTCACTGTTTAAATGTTGTTGTTTTACAGAGACACAGGGACAGCGGAAATCCAAGAGGCACGAGTAGGTTGAGCTCGGATTGGTTGCTGATAGCCCAGCTTTATGTTTAAGCTTATTTCCCTTTTGTTGTCTGTATACTAAAACATTATGTATTTAAGGTATATCTTTCTTCCGCTTTCTTGTATGATACTGAATACTATAATTGCTGATGGTATATGGTCTGAGAACCATATTGTCTTGTTGTATATAAGACTGTTTGGGTTATATTCAGCGAAAAATTTATAGTGATATTCAGTGTCTAAGCAGGAAAAATATCTCTGATGTGTTACTAATGTGCACTTGGGTATTTTCACTAGATAGAAATACCGGGGTGTTACAACACTCATCAATATTTTGTCTTAGATTCACGAGGTCAGCCGCTGTGACTTCTAGTTGAGGGTAGTAGAACCTATCATGGAAGCACCTCTCCATGTTTGCCCAAGTTTGTATGGAATTAGGCGGAAGGGAAGAATACCAAGTGAAAGATTTCCGTGTTAATGATAATGGGAACAACTGCAATTTGTGGAACTCATTATGGTTTTCTTCCCCTACATTGGGCAAGGAACATGCCTATGTGTTTCGCGGTTGATTTTTCATTTTCTTCGGAAAAACTGACAAAATTAGGAGGTTTGAATCCCCAAGGAAGGGGCACCAATCTATCCACCTATTTAGGGTAAGCCTTCTTATACACGGGTCTATCCAAAGGCTTCAGTTGAACCCGAAAGTATTTCTTGATGGTATTAGCTATCAGATGGGGATCCAAGAGTTGGAACACTAGTGGCCTTTGATCGACTGGGACAGAAGGATGCCATATTTCATCTAGGTTGCCTTGAGCTCCTAGTTAGGTTGGTACTAGATGTGGGTTGTTGACCCATGTATACCCTAAAGTAACTTGACCAGGATTAACAAGGCAAGTTCCTTGAATAGCTGGTTGGCTAGTTTGATAAGGTTGAATATTAATATTTTTCCATGTCTGCTAACCAAAGTTGCCTACAGCCTGTTGTGATGGAAGTGAACTCACCGGAGGATGAACAACTGCTTCATAATTAGGCCGGTGAGTTGGTACATTAGTCGAGCTAGGTGGGTGTGATACCCATATCTGCTGATTCGGGTAATAGCCATCAGGCCTACCAACACCTGCTTCTAGGTCAAAGACCTGACCCTTGTATAAGGTGGATTGTTAGCCATCATTGGGTTTCCATGTGTTTGCACACATAGTGGTCCATGAGGCATGCCAATTTTCCCTACTACCTCGGGTGGCCTTCTAGCCATCTGAACTTGTCCATGTTGAAGATAAGCCGGATTAGTTGTAAAATTCCCCATATACTTCCCCCTAGTGTTGGCAGTTTAAAAATTAATAGCCTAAGGGAATATAAGATTAGGAGATACCCGAGGCGTGATTGCCTGTTGAGGTTCTGCCATAACATTGTTTGGTTGAACCTATGGTGCATCCTAGTTGGGTTAGGATATCCTCCTAGGCTAGGATTGGCAAAACCAACCGAGTTACTACGAGGAGTGACTCTTATGTTCTCTAACACTCTAGCTTGCTGCACTTCAATTAATATGAATCATAGGCTTGACTATATCAGCCAGTTGTTGAGACACTTGGTATATGATTTCATGTATCCCTATCCCTATTTGCTGCTTGATGAAAGATGTGGTCATGACCACAAGCTTCTCCACTTCAGTTGAATCAATCGGAGGGGGTACATGTTGGTTTTGTGCCCCTATTGGACCTATTGGGTCAGTTGGCTTGCCAGAATTCCTTTTTTTTTAGGAAAAGGGGGATCCATGCTATTCAAATTCTTCCCAGAATGCATGTGTGTGACACCCGCTACCTCATTTGAAAAAGGGTGCATAAATAAAAGAATTAATAGAAATTGTGTCTTTATAAAAAGCTGAGTCAAACGAAATAACTAGTATCAACGGTAAACAAGAAAATACAAATCAACCAAATAACAAAAGTAAAGTAAAAACCTCATGAAATCCCTGTGTCACATGTCTCAGAGCTTTTACCACGTATTACAACTTTTGAAAACAAACGAATAATCAATACATAATAACTAAACTCTTCATCTCGCACAAACTACTTCTCAGCATCCACGTAGAGAGGTTCATCACCATCTGCTTGCTCATCACCCAAACGTATACAATGGCACACAAATAGACACAAAGAAGAAGAGTGAGGAAATCACCACTAGTGGAAAAAAGGCATTTCATATCGGTTAAAATTGACATTTCATATCGGTTCTTGAACCGATGCAGAAAAAGGAGATATAAAAAATCGGGACATTTCATATCGGTTCCTGAACCGATGCGAAAAATGGTTTTCATATCAGTTACTCGTAGACCCGTTATAAAAAGTCAATTTTTATCAAGTATAAGCGTATTTTTGACATCGTTTTTTTATTGGAACCGATATAAAAAGTACTTTTGGCATCGGTTATCCAGAGGAACCGATATTAAATATTGACTTTTAACATCAGGTGATTTTAGAACCGATGTTAAAACTAGATATTTTTTTTTTAAAAAAAATGTGGTTTTTGATCAGCATAATGGGATAGGTATATACTGTATAATCTCAAATATTATAATAATTAAAAGATGAAACATCACAATCTCAAATACATATTACCAAATCTAATCAACACAACCTCAATTGTTTTCCATAACTATCCAAAATCCTCAGCACAAACTCAAATACATATTATCAAATCTAATCAGCACAATTTGACGTACTTAGTCATAACATATTATAAACACGATCTGACGTAGTTTGTACAATCTGACGTAGAATCTAAACCCAGCATAGTTTGTACAATCTGACGTAGAATCTAAACCCAGCATGCTCTAAATGCAGCTAGCATGCGAGAAGAAAATTTCACATTTGTATTTGGCATGATTTCACTCACGGGCATTGAAGAAGGAATACGAGTAGAGATTAGAGAAGCTTGGTTGTACGATGTGTTGTTCTTCTGATGATAAAATGAAGCAGAGGATGGAACTTTAAATCTTGTCATTGAACTTCCAAATGAATGGACACCCAGGAGTCTTAGCATTAATATAATTCTGAGCATGAGATGCCCTTTTCCTCTGAGCCCTGCAATGTGAAGTGTTAAAAAGTAGTGAAGCCTCTGCTATAAGAATATCATATCATAATAGATAAATAAATAAATGTGTATCAGAATATAGCAGCAAAACATTTGCAAACACCTTATCCATTCAATTGACTCATTAGAGTTGATTTTCTTCAGAATTTCTCCATGTTCACCATCTGTAACATTTAGTTCCTTTCGTAAGCTACTTAAATTGTCTCTTCTTAATTTTATGATATAAAGCATTTTCACAAGATATTTAAGTAGCTTACTTTTCTGATAATGCAACCATTTTCTTTAGAGCAAGATCACAAGGTAGCCTAGGATCATCCATGTACGAGGAAACTTCAGACTCCAATTTTTTCAAATCTTGATACCCAAATGCTGCTTCTCTTAATGTGCCAGCTTTTTTCCCTAGCCAATCAAAATGTTTTAGGACAGCCGTTTCATCCACCAATGGATATGTACACAATCATAGTTATATTCCATTATAATTATATCTATAGCTTATATCTATAGATCCCATGAACAATAAATAACAGCCACATATTTCAGTTCTTTGATAAAGGCCACGACATCATCTATGTTCTAATAAACCGCATTGTTCACCTCTCTAATCATCGAATTCACAAATTCTCCTTGAATTTCAATGTCTGCCTTTATCTGCATATCAAGGTATAGTCATTATGTTTTTTTTTGAGGAAAGTATAATCATTATGTAAAACAGATTGATCACCAAAATAAGTTACAAACGACTTTTAGAAGGCCTCATAATACTGCCATTATCTTGAAAGATTCAATTTCCCCTCTATCATATGTATGCTAGAAAAAATATACAAAAGGTCTACTTGGATTCGCTTATCTGGATTTATCTACTAGCATAAACACTTGCGAGAGATTGTTTGAAAGAACTTGTGAAAACAACTTCTGCCATGTCAACTTATTTTTTGTGGTTGCAAAAACCCAGTTACAGAGTATTTAGGTTTGTAAATATAATAAGTAAAGGATTAGGAGTGTACCAGAAAGAGCAACTAGATCAACAATGTTAAGCCCCTTGAGCTTGAATTTAGTTAGAATGGTCTGGAATGTGTTGTTGGGGGGTTATTTGAGCCACTGATGCTTGCACATAGAGAATCCCTTCTTCCCAAAGGTACATCCCAGCTTGGTCCACCAGTCTGCAGAGAAAGAAAATTAGACCTGATAATTAAGTTATGATAGTCATAAAAGTAAAAGAAGTGTAATAAAGTGCTAAAGAAGAGGAAATAATCTCTAGCTGCAAGAGCCAAAATATCAGCACAAGACACTATCTGAGGACATGCTTTCTCTAGTGCATATTTAATCTCATCAATAGCTTCAAATCCTCTAGCTGAACTACGGTTAGGATTTGACCACTTTTCACTAATTATGGTTCCACTACTCACTAGTGCAAAAAAGGCCTTTTGAATCGGTTATTTGGCACATTTGGAGTCGGTTATTTGCCGATTCGAATACTGCCGATTCTAGAAACACTGATACATCACAACCCTGCATCATGATCACAATAAAAATTCACCAGTTAATATAATTATACACATTAGGAAGTACTAACACTGCACAACTATAAATTTTCTATTTTTATCAGCAGATAAAGTGATTAGTACCACTAAAATTCACTAACTTTCAGGTTTCAAGACAAATTCAATTTAGAGGAGCTTTTTCCAATAAAATTAAATTCAACTTCCAGGTTAGTTACACAAAATTACAAGTAAAACAAATATGACATGTGATACATATTTTGGAAAGGTTCTAAGACAATAAATAGCCCTGTGCAGTAACATGTATAAGAATAAGAATAAGAAACAAGGGAAGGGTGCATGAAAACAAACATATTAGAAATATTGTATCTGAAATTTCGTTTCATCAAATTTAAAAGAAAGAGAAATATTTTTGTCTTTTAAAAAATATAATGGAAAGAAACGTAACAAAAATAGATCGTGGAGTCAATAATGATACAGAACTCAACAAGAGGCCTCAACAAAAGCACAAAATCATATTACCGTTTAAGTTCGTTAACTTCAACATCCATATCTTCTTTTCTTTTATAATGTAGCATTAGAGAAAAGAGTTCTTACCATTCTGCCTTATCTTGTTCCATATGTACTACCTCAGCAAAACCACAAAGTGCACCTTCTGGATCAATTTCAACCAAACCTATAAACAAACAAAAAAATCTCCGTAGAAGTCAATATAAAAGATAAACCAACCAGCCTTGAACCACAAATTATGAAAAACCAAATCTCACAAACTTGCAAAAGAAATTTAAAAATAGAGAGTTATTTAAGAGGTCGCATTTATGATATAAAAAACAAATACAAATACAGTAAGAACAAACCCCCAAAAAAGACCATAAATCCCAATCGTGTAACCCTAAAATCCACAAATCCCAATCGTGTAAACCTAAAATTAACAAATCCAGTAAAATAGCAAAGGGAACAAGAGTCTACCTAGTGATAGGCGTAAACACAAATCCACGACGTAAACAAGCTATTCACAGCGGCGGCGTGAATGCTCTTAGCGACGACGATGGCGTGAGTTTGTGGTTGCAAGTGGTCTCGCGGTAGTTGCAGCGAGAGGGTTTAGTTTGATTATAGGGTTGCAGCGAGTTTGATGATGGTTTCACGAAAGGGTTGTTGCAGGGTGAGGGTTGTTGCGCGTTGCTTTTGTTTCTAGAGCGAGAGGGAAGGGAGTACGCGAAAAGAATTTGGGAAATATAAGCGTTTTTAATAACGGGTATAGCATGGACCCGATATGAAAGATGTAAATTAGTGTTTTTTATATCGGTTTGACAGGAAACTGATGTAAATAATGTAAAAATAATTACAAAATTGCCACCGCGTCATTTTTAACATCAGCTCGTTTTAACCGATATGAATTACTGATATAAAATGCCGTTTTTAATATACGAAACAACCAACTGTAGTGGATACAACATACATAACACACATACACAACAATTATCCATTAATTGTCATCTAACCCTCAACATAGCGACCTATCGTAAGGTCCTAGGACTACATCGTCAACGTAATATTAACACCAATACTCCAACATCATGCTCAAACCGTCACTACTCTGTCAATACATCAGGATCCATCTAACTCGGGGTAAACTAATGCAAGTGCCTCACATCCCGGAAAGTAGATAGAGTCTAGGCAGGGTACCCCGATATTTTTTGGAACGCCCCAACGCTTCCTCGCTTAGAACCTCCCCACTGGGCCTACCTGCAAGGTCGGGTCGTGGCCGTCTCTATTACTACTCCCATAATCATTTGCTTACAACCCCACCTATCATTATCACCATCCTTTGACGTACGGCTCGCCCATAATGCGACGAGTCCTTGCCTATACGGTGACTAGGTTCCTCCTACAAATTTCAACTATCGAGCTACGATTCGCCCATACTGCGACGTGTCCTTGTCCATGCTGTGAGAAGGCCCCTCAAACGGGTGAACTCGTTGATCATAATCACCAGGGTCCCTAGAAATTCCTAAGTTCAAGTGTATCATCATTAACTGGGTGGGTACTTGTCATGTGATCGTCATCTCTAATCACATATACATCCCAAGTCCCCACTAATCCCGAGTAACAGTGTCCTTCTCTACCATCCTGGTTCTATCCATTTCTTAGTGTTTCCTAAGGCTCTTTATGATTTTCAATCCTCTGATCATAACCTATGGTTTAAAGTCACTTAAAACTAGCTTAATAATGGTCAATCATCATGCAAAACACTAAATAGCCTAGTCCTTGTCGATTAACAGGCTCCAAATTGTTTCCCAGGTGATTCATCATTATCCTTATTGATTAATGATCCTTTCTAATCTATTAACAATACTCCAAAATGTCTCTTGGGTGATATTAACTACTCTAATCGATTACATCTTAGCCACTAATTGATTAACATGAGTCTGAAACATCTCCTGGGTGATTTCCACCGCTCTAATCAATTAACAACACCAACCTATTCTATTATCATCATTATTTAATTTGGGTCTAGAAATCATTATAGGCCATTCTTAATCTGAATTAAACCATCATAATGATTAGGGATCTCAATATCATCAATTCAGCCTTCTATTTTACATTTTAACTTTGTTCATTAACTTAGTGACAGTCTAAACCATGAGTGCACATTCAGTTTTCAACTTATGAGCTATCTAGCAATATAATTTAATCATTAACTCTTTCAAAGATCCAATAAGGTCTACTACCCCATAGTTTGTCAATTATAACTACCCAATTACAACAGCACTAACAATCATATATTCTCTAGGGAGGTTAGCCCTTAGGCCTTAACAACGAGACACAATCTGTTGAATTCGTCCCTTATTATCATCAACAACAATCATAACAACAACGAAAACCATATGAATGGGATCCAATCGATCATGAATGGGAGTGTGAAGCGAAAACAACAACTAATGTCCTCCAAACAGTAATATATAACACTTATATTGGTTCCTCAATGATTCCGGAAGTAATAGATAACCAAAGGCTGAAGTACGGTATTAAATTTTTTCATAGGAACTAAAATGATTAAAAATCTAAGGCATAAACATTTACCACCATTTTCTGGTCCGAAATGTCGGAACTTGATATTAAAGCAAAAAAGACATTTCTACGAGTGTGTTGCTTCAAACGACACGTGATTCAAACATCGGTAGAAGAAGATATGTAAGAAACAGGTTCTAAGGGTTTATAAAACTCAAAGAAAAGACATGAATATGAAGAACATTTGATTACCACAAATTCGAGTTCCAAAAGATAAAACTTATTATTATAGCGTCCAGAATGTTGCTACGAGAGTGTATCTTCAAACGACTTAAAGAAACGACTTAAATAGGAAGAAAAAGTACTTACCACGAGTTCAGGTACAAAAAGGTGAAAATTGTTATTATAGCGTTCAAGAAGTTTCTACAAGCATGTTGCATCAAACGACACATGATTCTGACATTGGTAGAAGAAGATATGTCAGATAGAGTTTCTTACGATTTATAAAACTCAAGAAAAGATTTGAATATGAAGAACATGTGCTTACCACGAATTTTGAAGCTAGTACCACAAGTTTTTAATCTAAAATAATAAGGTGAGAGGATTGTTAGATGATTATAAAGTCTCTCAAGGACAAAGAAAAGGAAAGAGTGTGAATACTCATGGGTAGCGCTCACAAGTAACAACAACGGTGAAAAACAAGAAGAATAGAGACTCAAATCCCTCAGAGAGAATTAGGATTGCTCAATTCTGATGTAAATTAGGGTTTAGGTCGAAATTGCCGGGCCTAGAACCTATTTATAGCTTACACTTAGATTTGGATCTAATAACGGGTCGGAACGGAGGCCCAAAGCATAAAAAACACATGTGTGTTGTTTTGGGCATAACTTGAGCTACATGTGTTTGATTGAGGCATTCTTGGTGGTGTTGGAAAGCGAGGAGAAAAATATATAAATTGATGAGAGTAGTTAATATCACTTCTCTTCTTCTTCATATTCACCTCGCATGTGTTTTTTATTGAGGCATTCTTAACAGAGATATTACTTGGTGATATATCCATTTAAAGTTTCTATGGATTTATCAAGATTAGCACTTGTGTCACATTGCTTCGAGGAAGTGTATCAAGAGCTGTGGATATTAGAATGGAGTCAAACCAAAGCCAATTGAAATATGAAACGTAAGACTAGAAGTTTCGTGAAGGTAACTCAATCTATTTTAGTTTTTAAAGAGGCCTAAAAAAGAATGAAAACAAAGCATATGAATTAGGATTCGAACGAATACAAATTATGGAAAATAGAGTGTCACAATGTGCACACGCTGGTAATAGTCTTGACCAGGAGAATCAAACCTTTCAGAATGTTTGTCTATTGTGATTCTGTTGAAACTTTGTTAAATATGAATTTGAAAAAGTCCCAAATTGGGTAGACTAAACACTTCTATAGTGTAAAAAGACTATAAAAGGGAGACTCCACCCTCACTTATTTCTTACACCAAAAGTTGATGCACTTCCAACTTTTCTCTCTTCTCTCTCAACTTCTCTTCTTCTTCTCTAGAAAACTTGACGCATTTCTAAGTTTATTTTTAAGAGTGGTTTTCATAACCAAAATCTCTTTCTTCTCTAGAAAGCTTGAAGCATTTCCAAGCTTAGTTTCTAAAGAGTGGTTTTTCATAACCATATTGAGAGTGTATATCTTAGAGCGAATTTTCACGGTGCAGTGAACTTTCGTAGCAGTTTTGACTGGGTTGTTTTATCCTGGGGACGTCGTGGTTGATAGCCTTCTTGCACCTTGGAGCAGTGCCACGAAACGTCTTAAAGAGAGCGACCTAGTCCGCGACTCATCCCAGTAATTTCTTCGGCTTGATTTTTGAAAACAGTGTTGTTTTGGGGAAAGTTCTGGCTAGGAAAGACTTGGTACTTAAGAGTGTCCATTGTGACCCACCTCTCTTTCCTGGAAACCTACTCGGAGTAACATTTTTAAGACGTTTCTAATTCAGCCATGACAACCGAAGAAATTACTGGTGCTGGTTCCGATGAAACAGCTGAACAGACTAAAACAGCAAATGAAATACTCCTATGGAAGGAGCATGCCTATCTCTGCAAGAATTTTATTCTGGACAGACAAACTGATGATCTTTATGATTATTACAGTACCTGTAAGTCCGCCAGGGATGTCTGTGATGCTCTGAAAAAGAAATATTCCTATAGAAAGAGAATAATTTTCTCTATACTATTTATCAATAGAAAGAGAATTGTTTTCTCTATACGGTATAATAATAGAAAGAGAATGATTATCTCGATAATTTTTAATTCTACGGAAAGAGAATAATCATCTCTATAAGAATGAATTTTTTTAATTCATATTTTTTGAAATTATTTTTATTCGTATCTTTTGTTGCCGTTAGTGGTTAACATTTAACGGTTAATAGTTTTATATTATGTTTTATATCATAGAATTGCTTTTGATCTCATTAGCAATAACATTTTTTTTGGGAAGTTATGTGTTTCACGATATATTGCAATATATAATTTTGAAAATTGCAATATAACTTTCTAGAAAACCTTTCAAAATTAAAACCGTAATCAGATTCAAAAGAACCACAACAAGAATGGGAACCCTCCAAAGTCCCCATATCCTAAGCCTCAACCACCACCACCACAACTTAAGAATGATGTTTGCTCCTCCATTTAATTGTTTAAGTTGCGAGTGACCAGGTCATATGACATGCAAGTGTAGGAACAGGCCAAGCTCTGCCCCGCAGGCTAATCTGACTGAATAGCAATCGGTTGCTATAATTTATGAAATCAACATTGTTGATAGTTGCGAAGGTTGGTGGATGGTCACTGGCTTTGCTCGATGTGATCATGCTATGTTTTGAACATAGACCGTTGCTGAAAAAAAGTATGTTGAGTCTGGTGAATATTTTTTTAACGCATTGTTTACTTCATCTATCGGAAGTTTTGAACGCTATACTATTTTTTTTAGACGTGTTTTGAAGAGCCAGATACCTTTTTTTAGACGCTATACTTAAAGAAAAAATTGTGATTTTTGTAGTCAAGCACGAATTTTCATGATTTCGCATAAATCAGTAAGGAAATCTGAGTATTAGTTTTGACTCATTCAGATATATGCGAATAAGATAGAACGTTAACCAGAAATGGAAAACGATAGTTTACGACTTTTATTTATAATTGATTTGACTACATTGTAGTATACTTTGTGAAAAATAAAAGTGAAGTGCTTGACATATTCAAAGTTTTCCATTACAGATTTCAAAAATCAATTAAATAGAAAGGTTAAGAGCTTTTATAGCAATTGAGAAATGGAGTATGATTCCCATTAATTTAATGGAATTATACATGAAACGACTGCACCATATTCTCCCGAAATGAATGGTAAAGCAGAAAGAAAGAATAGAACTTTTACCGAATTGGTAGTTGTTATTATGCTTTATTCTGGTGCTGCATCTCACTGGTGGGGGGAAATTTTGTTAACCGTATGTTATGTCCTGAATAGACTTCCAAAGTCTAAAAGCAAAATTTCTCCTTATGAAATCATAAAGAAAAGACAACCTAATGTGTCTTATTTTCGAATCTGGGGTTGCTTGACTTATGTCAGGATTCCAGACCCAAAAAGAGTTAAACTCGCCAGCAGAGCATATGAATGTGTATTCATTGGGTATGCATTAAACAGTAAAGCTTACAGGTTTTATGACCTTAAAGCTAAAGTGATCATAGAGTCAAATGATGTTGACTTTTATGAAAACGAATTCCCTTTTAAATCTAGAAAGAGTGGGGGCACCGGAACTAGTCAAGTCTCTGTGCCTAGGAACGTTGAAAACAACGAACAAAGGGAAATAGAACCTCGAAGAGGTAAGAGAGCACGTGTTGCTATGGACTATGGACCCGATTATATGGTCTATACGTTAGAAGAGGATCCAACTAGCATTCAGGAAGCATTGTCTTCTTTAGATGCCGATTTATGGCAAGAAGCCATCAATGACGAGATGGATTCTCTAGAGTCTAACAAGACATGGCAATTAGTGGACTTACCTCCTGGTTGCAAACCCATTGGTTGTAAATGGATTTTGAAAAAGAAACTAAAACCTGATGGCACTATTGATAAATACAAGGCTCGCCTTGTAGCCAAAGGTTTTAGACAAAGAGAGAATATAGATTTCTTCGACACATATTCACCTGTTACTAGAATAACACCCATAAGGGTACTAATTTCGTTGGCCGCAATTTACAATTTGGAAGTACACCAAATGGATGTTAAAACTGCCTTTTTAAATGGTGAATAAGAAGAAGAAATCTACATGGAACAACCTGAAGGGTTTGTAGTTCATGGGCAAGAACACAAGGTCTGTAAGTTGGATAAGTCTCTGTATGGTCTCAAACAAGCTCCTAAGCAATGGCATGAGAAGTTTGATAATTTGATTATATCGAATGGGATTAAAGTGAATGAAAGTGACAAATGCATATATTACAAAACCGAGAATGACATTTGCACTATCATATGTCTCTATGTAGACGACTTACTCATATTTGGATCAAACATTCATGTTGTAAATAAAATGAAACCACTTTTGTGCAACAACTTTGATATGAAAGACCTCGGAGAAGCAAGTGTAATACTTGGTATTAAGATCACTATAGGTCCGAGAAAGGAATTTCATTTGATCAATCTCATTATATTGAGAAGATCTTAAAGAAATACAATTATTTCAATTGTAAACCCGCATGTTCACCATATGATCCGAGTGTCAAGCTATTTAAGAACACTGGTGACTGTGCAAGACAAACGGAATATGCAAGCATCATTGGCAGCCTAAGGTATGCCACTGACTGTACTAGACCCGACATTGCCTATGTTGTGGGAATGTTCTGCAGGTTTACTAGTCGACCTAGTATAGAGCATTGACACGCTATCGAGAGAGTCATGAGATACCTTAAAAGGATCATGAATCTCGGGCTACACTACCAAAGATTTCCAGCTGTACTTAAAGGATACAGTGATGCAGATTGGAATACTCTATCAGATGATTCTAAAGCAACCAGTGGCTATATTTTTAGTATAGCTGGTGGTGCTGTCTCTTGGAAATCTAAGAAACAGACCATATCGGCTCAGTCCACTATGGAGTCTGAAATGATAGCATTGGCGACCGCTGGTGAAGAAGCTAGCTTGTTGAGATGCTTACTAGCAGAGATCCCTTTATGGGAAAAGCCGATGCCAGCTGTGTTGATCCACTGCGATAGTACTGCGGCTATTGCAAAAATAGAGAACCGATTTCAATGGTAAAAGACGACAAATACGTCGTAAGCACAGCACTATGAGAGAATGTCTCTCAAAAGGAGCTGTGAGAGTGGATCATGTACGCACTGATCAGAACTTAGCTGATCCTTTGACGAAAGGATTAGCTATGGAGAAAGTCCAAAATACATCTCAAAGGATGGGACTACTGCCTTTAGAATCATGAGTCACTCACGATGGTAACCCGACCTAAAAGACTGGAGATCCCAAGAATTAGGTTCAATGGGTAATAACAAGTTGTGAAGTGATACGAGATGAACATGCTATTATAAGTAAAGAAGCATGATTCCTGGAGCGACGTAAGGTTTAGGTAATAGAAAGTCTTAATGAGATCTATACTCTATGTGGAGTGGAGTACCTAGCTACAGGAGTACTCTTGATAGACTCACCTTTGTGAATGTGGAAGTGGGGCCGCTTTCTATGGAATCGCTGGCAGGCCATTCCTAGAGCATTCACTAAACTGGGATAGACGTGCAAGGCCATAAAAGCACGGGCTTATAAGAATACACCCATGGAAAAGGTTGTGTGTGATTTTGATGATTAGAGATATATTTCAAGACTACGAGTCACTCTTGTTGAATCTAAATCTTAACCGCTATGCAAAGGTTCAAGTCGTAAGACACCTCTGTTATGCACAATCTTATGGAAGCATTTGACGCTACTTCTGAAATTCTTTTTTAAATTCAAGTGGGGGATTGTTGAAACTTTGTTAAATATGAATTTGAAAAAGTCCCACATTGGGTTGACTAAACACTTCTATAGTGTAAAAAGACTATAAAAGGGAGACTCCCCCTCACTTATTTCTTACACCAAAAGTTGATATACTTCCAACTTTTCTCTCTTCTCTCTCAACTTCTCTTCTTCTTCTCTAGAAAACTTGACGCATTTCCAAGTTTATTTTTAAGAGTGGTTTTCATAACCAAAATCTCTTTCTTCTCTAGAAAGCTTGAAGCATTTCCAAGCTTAGTTTCTAAAGAGTGGTTTTTCATAACCATATTGAGAGTGTATATCTTAGAGCGAATTTTCACGGTGCAGTGAACTTTCGTAGCAGTTTTGACTGGGCTGTTTTATCCTGGGGACGTCGTGGTTGATAGCCTGCTTGCACCTTGGAGCAGTGCCACGAAACGTCTTAAAGAGAGCGACCTAGTCCACGACTCATCCAAGTAATCTCTTCGGCTTGATTTTTGAAAACAGTGTTGTTTTGGGGAAAGTTCTGGCTAGGAAAGACTTGGTACTTAAGAGTGTCCATTGTGACCCACCTCTCTTTCCTGGGAACCTTCTCGGATTAACAGGTTCCACCGAGCGTGCGAAAATTGTTGTCATTCTTTAAACTAGGCGAGATCGGCTAATGAGTGTTTAACTTTGATCCCCCTTTCTTCCAGCAATTATATTGAGGAAGGAATTTTGGTCCTCAACTATGGGTTCTCTAGCTACTTCACAGAGTGTTAGGATTAGGATTTGAGTGGCTTGATTACCCTTGAGCTAGACTAAAGCGAGGCATAATAAAAGGAACGTAAAAAATTCTTGAAAATAGATTGTATTTGATTGATTGTGTGTCTTTGAATATTCAAAAGCAAGGTATTTATAATTACGCTGAGAACTTCGTCTCTATTGGCCATGATCGCTAACATACAGCTAACCTTGATCCCAACAAATGGTTACTGGGCTAACAATATAGTTCGGGACCTGAATGAGGTAGATCGAATCGCATCGGAAGGGGGTGGAGTTGACGACGATCAAAGAAACAAACTAAATGAGAAGTTTTGGAAGGAACTTTTTGCCAAAGAAAGCTTGCTCGCCCAGAAAGCGAGAGTCAAGTGGTTAGTGGAAGGAGACTCTAATAGCCGGTTCTTTCATGCGTGTATTAAAGGGAATCGGAGAAGAACTCAATTGTTGAAAGTAATGGTGGATGGGGTGTGGGTAGAAGATGTGGGGGGGGGGGGGGGTAAAAAGGGCGGTGAAAAACCATTTTGAGGAGAAGTTCAAGGAGGAAGACTTTAATAGGCCAACACTTGACGGAGTACACTTTAAACAAATCTCTGGCGCGGAAAACGAGTTTTTAATTGAACCGTTTTCATTGGAAGAAATAAAGGAAGTGGTATGGGGATGTGATGGCAATAAGAGCCCGGGGCCGGATGGGTATAATTTTAAATTCATTAAGGAATGCTGGGATACAATTGGGGTGGACATTGTGAAGTTTTTTGAAGAATTCCACAGGTGCGGAACACTCCCTAAGGCGGTAAGTGCATCCTTTATTGCACTTATCCCCAAGACAAACAACCCTCAAGGTCTGGGGGAGTACAGGCCTATCTCCCTTATTGCCTGTTTGTATAAAATGCTCGCTAAGGTGTTAGCGGGAAGGTTGAAAAAGGTCCTAAAAGGGATTATCTCGGAATGTCAAAGCGCCTTCCTCGCCGGAAGAAATATCCTGGATGGAGTGGTAGTAGTTAATGAGCTTATGGATATGGCAAAGAGAAAGAAGCAGAAGTGCGTAGTGATGAAAGCGGATTTTGAAAAGGCGTATGACTCTGTAAGCTGGGCATATTTGGATTATATGTTGGAAAGATTGGGGTTTGGGGGAAAGTGGAGGAATTGGATGCGCGTGTGTATCTCTTCTAACTCCATGTCAGTCTTGGTTAATGGGAGTCCAACGGAAGAATTCACGGCTCAGAAAGGCTTGAAGCAAGGGGATCTGCTTGCCCCTTTCTTGTTTTTGATAGCGGCTGAAGGTTTGGCAGGGCTGGTAAGAAAAGGAGTGGAATCGAGCAATCTCAACGGCTTCCGTATAAACAGTACTCTATCGGTTGAGATCCTGCAATTTGCTGATGACACTATCTTCCTTTGTGATGGGGGAGATAAGAGCATATGGTGTTGGAAAGCAATCCTGAGAAGTTTTGAGCTGGCTTCGGGTTTAAAAGTAAATTTTGCGAAAACTAGCATATGTGGTCTGAATATTGAGGAGAGGGCTCTGGAAAGTATATCTCACTTCTTAGCTTGTAAGGTTGGTTCCGCTCCCTTTAAATTCTTAGGGATCCCGGTTGGCGCGAACCCAAGGCGGGCGAGCACTTGGCAACCAATTCTAGACTCGATAAAGGCGAGACTGAACAGTTGGAAGAGCAAACAGTTATCTATTGGAGGTCGCGTTACGCTCATAAACTCGGTGCTTGCTTCTCTTCCGTTGTATTTATTTTCCTTCTACAAAGCACCAAAGAAGGTAATTTCGGAAATAACCAAGATCCAAAGAAGATTCCTATGGGGTGGTGATGAAGATAATAGGAAGTTGGCATGGGTGAAGTGGGAAACAATTTGTTTGCCTAAAAATAAAGGGGGTTTGGGAATTAAAAACTTAGAAGTATTCAATGTAGCGCTGTTGACTAAATGGAGATGGAGAGTCTTGGTTGAAGAAGGTAACCCCATTTGGAAGGAGGTTTTGGTGGAGAGATACGGCTTAAAAGGAAGATGGCCAGACATGGCGGAGAGTAGAAGAGGGTGGGAGAAAAAATCGTTGTGGTGGAGGGACTTATGTCTCCTTGGAGAGGACATTAATTTACAAGAAGATTGGTTCCACGAATTGGTGAAAATTAAGTTGGGCAAGGGGAACAAGGCAAGGTTCTGGAGAGATGTTTGGATTGGAAGAGACAAACTGGCTGATTTACTTCCGGATATTTTTGTTTGCTGCAGGTCTAAGGAAGCAACGGTAGAGGATCATGGTCAATAGACGAGCGCGGGATGGTGTTGGAAATGGGACTGGGCCGAAACACTGCTGCTGGAACATTCTCAGCTGCGCGCTTCTGTCGATTACTTGCAGCAGCTGTTGCGGCCGGTGCTGCCGTCACAGCAACGCTCGGACAGCTGGCTGTGGGTCCCGGACTCGCTGGCTGGTTTCAAGGTTAAGAAATGCTATGAAATGCTGTTACACTTCTCTGCAGGAGGATCGGTTCAGCTGCTGCCCGAGACAGCCGGGGCTTGCAAAAAGGTTTGGAAAAATGACGTTCCATCCAAAATTCAAATCTTTGCGTGGAGGGTGATACTGCGTCGAGTTTCCACACGGGTGGAGCTACATAGGAGAGGTATAATTCAATTACAACATGAGTTAAGTTGCGTCTTATGTTTTCGGGAGGTGGAAACAACGGAACACCTATTCTTGTCATGCCGGAGGGTCAAAATCATTTGGGAGAGCGTCTATGCATGGTTGGGGGTTCCGATGGGGGACTTGGAAAATATTGTCACTCATTTTATGGAGTTTGGGAAGCTAGTGAAAGGCAAAAAGCGGAGAGGGGTCACGCATCTTATATGGATGGCGGTTATTTGGAACATTTGGTTAGCAAGGAACAAAGTAATTTTCAAAGGGGAGGTGGCATCAGTACCTGGTATTATAGCGGGAATTAAGGACTCGGCGTGGAGTTGGTTCAAGGCAAGGAGGGGAAGGAACTGCAGGGTGACTTGGTCGGACTGGTATCGATGCCCAATGGGCTGCTTGGCAATGCTGTAATAACTCTTATGCATAATTTCGTTCCTTTGTAACCTTAGTCGGGGGAGAAGCAATGGGTTAGGACTTCTTAGTCCCATTGTTGTATATTAGGTGCGAGGTACTCTTTTTCCTACCTGAGTCTTTTTCCCTAATGGGTTTTGGTTCAGGAGGTTTTGAGGAGGCCCTCCCCCATTCATTGTAATGACTGGCACGCTTTGTGCTCTGTTTTGTCAATGAATGAGTCGCTTATCTAAAAAAAAACTTTTCAATTCTTTTTTCCTCTATCACAAACTTTCTCTCTCTGTTGCCTTTTTTTCCAGCCCGATTTTTCTACTCTCTTTCCTTCTTTATCTAATTTTAAACATGCAAAATATTTTACTAATGTGTCTCTATGAGAATATAAATTCAATAATATAGCCTATGTTAAAAGAGTATCTTGTATTTGAGTCTTAACGTGTCTCTTGAATATCATATAAAGGAAAATGCTAGAAAAGTTATAATAGGTTAATTATAGTTTACTATAGAAATCATACACGAGATGAATGTATGTCATAATGCATAAATTGAGAAGCTTTGTTTGGATCCTAAGTGAGACAGATACATAATAGTGATTTCATATTATTAGTAGGAAATAGATGTATTGATAAATTGAAAAAGAAATTATTCTTTCATGGTTTTTTCATTAGCGGTCGATCTTGAAGATTATTTCAGCCACATCAACTTATATTGATTGCATTTATTTACTTTATTTTTGATAAGAAAAACTGTATTAATTGTTGGGGATAAACACGTGAAAGAGAGAAGAAAAGGAAGTGGCGGCGCTAAGGAAAAGAGGAATAATTAGGGCAATATAATATTAGGTAAAAGCTGCACTGAATTTCATAAAAAATGGTACTAAATTACATGTTACTGACGTCTATATTTATATACAACGAAACAGGCCCAGGCCCATAATTTCGATTAGCCCATTCGACTGGCCCATTTGGACTAGGTTTCTAACTACACCTACTATAATTACAAGCAATAGAATTACAAGGCATATCTCAATATTCCCTCCTAATTCACATTGCTGAGCGACATCATCCCAAGCATTGTTCTCAGTTCTTCGAATCTTCCCTTTTGCAATGGCTTGGTAATTGCATCAGCTACTTGAAGTTCCGAACAGCAATATTCCAGATTCAGCTTCTCATTGTTTACTTGGTCACGCAGGAAGTGATATCTGGTCTCTATGTGCTTCGACCTACCGTGTGCAACAGGATTCTTGGCCAGATCTATCGCAGACTTGTTGTCGATCAACAACTTCATTGCTTCGACCCTGTGCACTCCAATTTCGACCAGTAGCATGCTCAGCCATGATGCTTGACATGCTGCAAAGGAAGCAGCCACATACTCTGCTTCACAAGTGGATAACGCAACTATACTTTGCTTCTTCGAGCACCAAAAGATGGGTGTCGATCCATACATGAAGACATACCCACTTGTTCTTCTTCGATCACTCTTGTCTCCACTCCAGTCGGAGTCAGTGTAGCCAAACACTTCATTACCATTCTTCGACACACTCTTGCTAGGGAACAGAATACCATAACTTTGTGTTCCCTTTACATACCTTAGTACTCTTTTTGCAGCTACCATATGAGAGCTTTTCGGCTTCTCCATGAATCTGTTGATCATTCCGACACTAAACATAATGTCAGGCCGAGTGTTGCACAAGTACCTCAGGGAGCCCACGATCTGTTTGAACAAGGTGGCATCTACTTCAATCCCTCCGTCGTCTTTCGACAGCTTGCTGCTAGTGTCTGATGGTGTCGAAACTTCCTTGCAGTTGCTCATGTCGAATCTTTTTAGGATATCAGCTGCATACTTCGACTGGTGCAGGAGTATACCCTTACTTGTCTTGGTAAACTCCATCCCCAAGAAATATGATAGATGTCCCAGATCACTCATTTCAAATTCTGACATCATCACTTTCTTGAAGGCTTCGACTTCGACTTCATTGCTGCCAGTTACAAGTAGATCATCTACGTACAGGCACAACAACAACTGAGTCGAAGTTCCATTCTTCTTCACATATACTCCATGTTCATTGGTGCATCTCATGAACTTCTGAGCCAAGAGAAATCCATCAATTCTCTTGTTCCACGCTCTTGGAGCTTGCTTGAGCCCATACAGGGCCTTCTCCAGCTTATAGACTTTGTCTTCTTTACCCTTCGACTCAAAACCTGGTGGTTGACAAACATAGACTTCCTCCTCCAGAGGTCCATTCAGAAATGCTGACTTTACATCTAGTTGATGTAGGGGCCAGCCTCTATGATTTGCCAATGCTACTACCAATCTTATGGTTTCGATCCTGGCTACTGGGGCAAAGACCTCTTTGAAATCCAAACCAGGTTTCTGCAGAAACCCTTTGGCTACTAGTCTGGCCTTGTACTTGGCCACTTCTCCATTGGGCTTGACTTTGGTCTTGAAGACCCACTTCACCCCTATGGCTTTCTTTTCTTTTGGAAGTTCGACTAGCTTCCAAGTATCATTCTTCTCGATTGATTTCAACTCGTCAATCATTGCTTCCTTCCACTGCTTGTGACTAAGGGCTTGCTCCAGGCTCACTGGTTCTGCTTCTGCCATCAGTGCAAAGTGTGTCAGGTCTCCCTCTGCTGTAATAGCAGAATCTGGGTAAGTGTCGAATCCTTCTAGTCTTACTGATCTCTGCCTTTCCCTTTGCGACCTTCTTAAAGGTTCGACAACAATGGGTTCTTCTGGCTCTTCAGTTTCGACCTCTTCATTCTGATCATCTCGATCAGAGACTTCGTCGAAGTCCATCATTGTAGGTTTCTCACAGCCTTCTTCCCAGTTCCAATGTTTCGACTCATCTACTACGACATCTCTGCTTTTCACTATTTTCTTCTGCACAGGATCATACAGTTTGTATGCTCCTGTCGAATGATAGCCAACAAGAATCATTTGTTGTGCTCTATCATCGAGCTTGCTTCTAAGTTGCTCAGGGACATGTCTATAGCATACTGAGCCAATTATTCTGAGATGCTTGACACTTGGCTTTCTTCCTAGCCAAGCTTCTTCAGGTGTCTTCCCAATCAATCTCTTTGTGGGGCATTTGTTCAGAATGTATACTGCTGTGGCTACAAGTTCTCCCCATAAACTATGAGGTAGTTTCTTCTCCTTCAACATACTTCTTACCATGTTGAGGACGGTTCTGTTTTTCCTCTCAGCAGTACCATTATGCTGAGGCGTGTAAGGTGCAGTGACCTCATGCATAATTCCTTCTTTCTCACAGAATTCGACAAATCCATGAGAATTGTACTCACCACCTCCATCGCTTCTAAGGGTTTTGATTTCACATTCACTCTGCTTTTCAATCATTACCTTAAACTTCTTGAATATTTCTAGTACTTCACTCTTCCTTTTGATCAAATACACCCAGGACATTCTAGTGTATTCGTCAATGAAGGTGACAAAGTACTTATTCCCTCCTAAGGAACATACTTCGAAAGGACCACAGACATCAGAAAATATCACCTCTAGCTTCTTCTCTGCTCTGCTAGGTACTTCTGATTTGAACGAGTTTCTTGGTTGCTTCGACTTGCAACAACTCTCGCAAACTTCGACAGGTACTTTTACTGCAGGCAACCCATGAACCATCTTCTTTTCATGTAGTTGACTCAAGCTCTTGAAGTTGAGGTGGCCAAATCTTCTGTGCCACTTCCAGTGCTCCTCTTCGACAGTGGTCTGGAGACAATGTTCTTCGACTACTTGCAATTTGATCTTGAAGGTTCTGTTACTCTGCATTAACACCTTCAGGATCAGCTTCTTGGTCGAATCAAACAGGCTCAGACTATTATCACCCATTTCGACGGTGAATTTCTTCTCGATCATCTGCCCAATACTTAGCAGATTGCTCTTTATAGCTGGTACATAAAATACCCCTTGGATGTAGCACCACTTACCATCTTTCGACAAGAACTTTATGGTACCTACTCATTTAGCAGTAACTTTACTGTTATCTGCAAACCTTATCTTCTTGCTTATCTGCTCCAGTTCGACAAACCACTCCTTGTGACAACACATGTGATTTGAACATCCTGTGTCGAGATACCATTCGACAGACTTCTCTTCAGTCGAATTGGTATCAGCCTTCAACAACAGTAATTCTGGGTTAGTAGCTGTCATGAATGACAATTCTTCATCATCATTGCTGGCAATGTTGGAGGCATCACCAGTGTTTCCACTGCCCTGCCACACACACATTGCACAAGTATTTTGAGCATCGCAAGTGAATCCACTTATACAAGTGTTCCCACTATTTTGCTCGCTACTTTCAGCAATTCCTTCATCGAGTCGAATCTCATCTTCGACAGCCATCAGCATTAACTCCTCTGAGTCAGAGTCTGAGTCATCATCATTAGCAAACTTGGCTTCTGCATCTTTATCCCTAGGAACTTTCTTGTTTTTACACTTGTTCCTATAATGCCCAAATTACTGACAGTTATAACACTGATCTTTCGACAGGTCTTCCTTCTTCTTGTCGAAGGATCCTTGTTCTTTCTTCTTACTGCTTGATCCCTTTTCTCTACCCTTCTCCTTGTTGCCTGCCTTCCAATTTCTCTTAGAGGAGTATGAAAGCAAGGCTTGTTCAGTTTCTTTCTCTGAACTTCTCTGCCTTATTCTCAATTCATGCGCCTCTAAGGAACCCTGAAGTTCATCTAACTTCAACGTATCTAGGTCCTTGGATTCTTCGATAGCAATAACAACATAGTCGAATTCTAGGGTTAAGGATCTGAGCACCTTTTCGACTTTATTTACTTCAGTTACAGTTTCACCATTACCTTTCATTTGATTAGTTAATGCTACTAACCTCGTAATGAAATCTCCAATCGATTCTCCATCTGTCATCTTCAAGCCCTCGTACTGCTTCCTGAGCGACTGTAGATGTATCTTCTTCAGCCTATCTGCTCCTCCATACGAGTTCTTTAGGATGTCCCAAGCTGCCTTTGCTGAATCACAGTCGATGATCAGGTTCAGGATGTTGGAATCAACACATTGGTGAATCAAAAACAACCCTTTTCCATTTTTCTTCCTCAGCGAATGATGGTTGTTCCTCACCGCTTCAGTGGCGTTTGCTGCCAAGGGTGGAACACCATCATTCACGACATCAAGAACATCTTGATATCGAAACAGCACCTTCATCTGCGCACACCAACGTTCATAATCCTTTCCGTCGAAGATTGGGAGGTTCCCCGGAATACCTCCACCAGAGTTGTCTCGCGCTGCCATGAATCTTGATAGATTTTGTAAGGATCTAACAAGCTCTTGATACCAGTTTGTTGGGGATAAACACGTGAAAGAGAGAAGAAAAGGAAGTGGCGGCGCTAAGGAAAATAGGAATAATTAGGGCAATATAATATTAGGTAAAAGCTGCACTGAATTTCATAAAAAATGGTACTAAATTACATGCTACTGACGTCTATATTTATATACAATGAAACAGGCTCAGGCCCATAATTTCGATTAGCCCATTCGACTGGCCCATTTCGACTAGGTTTCTAACTACACCTACTATAATTACAAGCAATAGAATTACAAGGCATATCTCAATATTAGCACTTGGGTGCTTCAACCCAATACATAGCCTGAATACAAACGTTTGGCCTAATTCACCGGTCCTCAATTGTGAGTCCGAGCGATCTGCCTAAGTTGCTTACAAATCACCCCCAACAAATACTCTTAATTTTAGATAAGGTCATTGAAAGTCTTGTTATTGCACCTCTAAACAAAGTAATATTTATCTCCATCCAAATACACCATAAAGATGCCAAACATATTAAATGAGTCGCCTTCTTGACTCGCTTGCTCTGACTTAGGCTTCCGAAATGTTGAAATTTCTCCATCCAGACTAGAGAAGAGCACTGTAGAAGTCCAGTCCTAGCCAAGAGTTGATGCCACACCAAACTTGCATGAGATAAATAAATGGTAAATTGTTTCATCTTGCTCAAAAATACAGAGGACAATACCGTTCATGGATTCCTAGAGCAACCCCCTATATAAAAGTGCATCACACGTCAGTAATTTGTCAAGCAGCGAGTTTGGGGTAAGTAATTACCTACTTATTAAGCTAGCTTATTCAGTTTTCGGTACTTCACAGTTCAAAATGCCTATTATATCACTTTAGTCCCTTACAAGATTCAATGTTACTTGGAAAGATTCACATGACCCTTCTCATAGATGAGCGGAGTTTCGCGAGACTTTGCGATGCCCATGTTACTATGGAAGACAGACTCGCAATATATCTAAATACCTGCAGCTGGTATTAGTGATTTTAGAGAAACTTTTCAAACTATCTTTTCTGTCTGAAGTGGAAGCTTGACTCTAAACTAGCATATCGGAATGTGTATGTATTAACTCGTTATACTACTATCATTTTAGAATGCGTCGACCTTGAGTTAAATTATTGGTCTTGCAAAATGAATTAAGATTTGGATTGAACGATTACAAATTATTATTATTGTAAATTTAATAAAATCTACTTTGTTTTTCTAGCATGAATTTTGTTACAATTTATTAAAAACATTTGTAGGTTATTAACTTTTTTGGAGTGACTATATATGTAAATTTAGTACTTTAAATAATACTTGAATTGTTTTCATTTGCTAAATGCAGCAGGGTGATTGCCAAACAATTTTTTTTTATTTAAAACCTACCCCTTTGACAGCATTTCTTTCAAGAAGTGCTGTTATATGATATCGCTTTTACAACAACACTTTTATACAAACGCACTGTTGTATGGGGCTTATCACGGCGCTTTTTTTAACGGAAAAATGCTGTTAAAAGTGACCAATGAAAGCGCTTTTAAAGGACCAGAAGCGCTGTTATAGCATATAACAACACTAGCATATACAGCGCTTAAAAGCGCAGTCATGATAGGCTGGAAAAAAAAGTGTTGTTAAAATTCTTTTTTAGCATAGTGAATGTAGCGACGCCAAATTGAGTCTTTTGCTCCCCATCGATCATGATCCCTGCATGTAAAACGGATAACAGGTTTCCATATCAAAATTCAAGAAAATCCCTACATATTGCATTCCTATCTGAAAATACACCTCCACCTCCATTTTGTCAATAATGCAACGTAAAAACTCCCAAATCTTTAACTCCTAAACCACCCTCCTCCTTAGAATTACAATAGTATCTCGAGACACCCAACTGATATTCTTTCCCTCATTCGATCCACTCCAAAAAAATATTTGTTGCATCGTAATAAACTTCGAGGACCCTTTTCAGTGCTTTGAAAAATGAAAATAAGTATAGAAGAAGATGTTCAAAATTGAGTTGATAAGAGTCACTCTGCCACTAATAGAGAGAAGACTCCCCCTCCATGTGGATAGTCTTGAACTAATAGACTCTAATATTGGTTTCCATGTGCTACACTTTCTAGGATTAGCCCCCATCGGGATTTCCAAGAACTTAAAAGGAAGAGATCATGTACTACAAGATAGGAAAATTGCAGGAGTATCCAAGAAGTCCCTATCAATGTTTACCCCATACAGTTTGCTCTGAAAGAAATTTACCTTCAATCCATAAACCAATTTAAATCTTCAGAAAATGGTTTTATACTCCATAAATTTGTCCAAGTTGTCTTTCCCATCAGAATAGTGTCATCTGTAAACTGAAGAGAATGATGAATATTTGGAGATACCTCAAACCCTTGAAAGCTTCCAATTTAAGTTGCCCTCTCCACCAACCTTGTGATGTACTTTTTTAAATCGGCCTGCTAGAATCTTGGCCAGTATTTTGTATAAACTCCCAACTAGAAAAATGGGGAGAAATTCTTTCAGGTCGTGCAGATTGGTCTTTTTTGGGATGATGCTAGTCACATGGAATTCCTAAAGGAAATTAACAATATCAAGCTTTAAAATATCCCAACATTCTTTAAAGAAAACCAAGTTGAAACCATCCACACTATGGAACTTGTTAGCAACACAACTCCACACCTCATTCCTGAATATTTTCCTTCATGAAAGAAGCATTAAGAAAAGAATTATCTTCACCACTGGTTTTTACTACCAAATTGAGTCTTTTGATCCCCATCGATGACCCTGCATGTAAAACAAGATAACAGGTTTCCTTATTGAATTTCAAGAAAATCCCCCATATTGCATTCCCATCTGAAATACACCTCCACCTCCATTTTGTTAGTAGGGCAACGTTAAAAACTTCCAAGTCTTTAACTCCTAAACCACCCTCCTTCTCAGAATTACATATAGTATCTCAAGACACAACTGATATTCTTTCCCTCCTCCGATGCACTCCACAAAAAACATCGTTGCATATTAATAAACTTTGAGATGACATCTTTCAGCGCTTTGTAAAATGAAAAGAAGTATAGAAAGAAGCTGTTCAGAACTAAGTTGATAAATTCACTTTGCCATCAATAGCGAGAAGACGTCCCATCACTGTGGATAGGCTTGAACTAACAAAGTCAGTTATTGGTTTCCATGTGCTACACCTTCTAGGATTATCTCTCATCGGGATTCCCAAGAACTTGAAAGGAAGAAATCATATACTACAATAGAGGAAAATTGCTGCAGTATCCAAGAAGTACCTCTCAATGTTTACCCCATAAAACTTGCTCTTAAAGAAATTTACCTTCAATCTAGAAACCAATTCAAATCCTCTGAAAATGGTTTTGATACTCTAGAAATTCTCCAAGTTGCCTTGCCCATCAGAATAGTGTCATCTGCAAACGTAAGAAGGGAATGATGAATATCTGGAGAAACCTAAAACCCTTGAAAGCTTCCAATT
The DNA here is from genome assembly GCA_039519185.1 of Astragalus membranaceus. Classification (NCBI taxonomy): domain Eukaryota; kingdom Viridiplantae; phylum Streptophyta; class Magnoliopsida; order Fabales; family Fabaceae; genus Astragalus; species Astragalus membranaceus. The sequence goes on from CM076852.1 coordinate 23,228,500, forward strand.
TGAGTTGCACTCTCGACCATCCCCAATAATCACTTTGCAGCTATAAGAAATAAAAATGGAGAGAGAGAGTATCCTCTTGACGAATTCCGTAGTAGGACTACCGTTAACCAAAGGTGACATTGAACTAGAGTAGATACAAGCTCTAATTCAACTGATCCATTACTGTCAAAACTCATATGTTCCATCATGTACATCAGATAATCCCATGACACTGAATCGTACACCTTCTAAAAGCCACCTTAAAGATCAAACATTCATCCTTTCCGACCTTAGCCAAGTTCACAATCTCATTGGCCACCACAATTTCGTGAAAGGAGCAGTAAGAAAAGAGTTATCTTCACCAATCACTTTACTACCAAATTGTGTATTTTGATCCCCATCGATCAAGATCCCTGCATGTAAAAAAAGATAACAGGTTTCCATTTCAAAATTCAAGAGTATCCCTCCACATTGCATTCCTATATGAAATACACCTGCACCTCCATTTTGTCAGTAGTGCACACTTCTTTAACTCCTAAACCACTCACCTTCTTAGAATTACGTATAGTATCTCTAGACACCAAACTGACTTTCTTTCCCTTCTCTGATCCACCGCACTGAAATTTCGTTGCATCTTAATAAACTTCGAGATGACCCCTTGTGGCGCTTTGTCAACCGATAAGAAGTATAAGGAGAAGCTATTCGAAACTGAGTAGATAAGAGTCACTCTGCCACCATTAGAGAGAAGACGTCCCATCCCTGTGGATAGACTTGAGCTTAGAGTCTAATATCGGTTTCCATCTGCTACATCTTCCTGGATTAGCCCCCACTGGGATTCCCAAGAACATAAAAGGAAGAGATCATGTATTATAAGAGCGAAAAATCGCAGTAGTATCGAAGAAGTCCCTGTGAATGTTTACCCCATACAACTTGCTCTTAAAGAAATTTACCTTCAATCCAGAAACCAATTCAAATCTTCTTAAAATGGTTTTGATACTCTATAAATTCTCCAAGTTTCGTTGCCCATCTGAATAGTGTCATCTGCAAACGTAAGAAGGGAATGATGAATATCTGGAGATACCTCACACCCTTGAAAGCTTTCAATTTGAGTTGCACTATCGACCATCGCTAACAATCCCTTTGCAGCTATAAGAAATAAAAATGGAGAGAGGATCCCCTCACTACAAGAAAAACACGTTTTTCCGGCGGAAAAAATTCGCCGGAAATGCACCAAATCCGCCGGAAAAGTGACGTTTCCGACGGATTTTTTCCGCCGGAAATCCGCCGGTAAAACGCTCGTAGGTAACGGTTTCCGGCGGAATTTCCGGCGGATTTTTTGAATTTCCGGCGGAAAAAAAATTTATTTTTTTATTTTTTTATTTTTAAAAACCGCCGGAAATGTTCCGGCGACATTTCCGGCGGTTTTTTTTGAATTTCCGGCGGTTTTTTTAAAATTTTTTTTTTTATTTAAAATAAATCCGCCGGAAATGCAAAAAAATCCGCCGGAAATGTCACCGGAACATTTCCGGCGGATTTTTTGAATTTCCGACGGATTTTAAAAAAAATTAAAAAAAATTAATTTTTTTTTCGAATTTTATATTTAAATAAATAAGACGTAATAGAAAAAAAATTAGAAGGAGAAGTAATAGAATTAGAAGGAAGAAAAATTAGAATGAATAAAAATGAAAGAGAGTTGTGTAAAACAAAGAATGAATGAGAGTATGAGAATGAAGAAATAAGAATAAGTGAGAAGGAAGAAGAATGAATAAGTGGCAATGAATGAGAATGAAGATGGTGTAAAAAAAAGAATGAAAGAGAGTATGGAAAAATGATATGAGAAAGAAGAAGAAGAAGTGAGAAGGAAGAAGAGTGAATGAGAAAGAAGAAGAAAAGAGAAATGTAGAAGGGTGTAGGAGAAAGTGAGGAGGAAATAATAGTGAAATGATAGAATGAGAAGAGTGTATGAGAAAGTTTTATTTATAGGAAGCTGAAAACTTTCCGGCGGAATTTATAACAGTTCCGGCGGATTTTTCAAATTTTTTATTATATTTTTAAAAATAAATCCGCCGGAAATTCAAAAAAATCTGCCGGAAATGTTCCGGAGACATTTCCGGCGGATTTATTTTAAATAAAATTTTTTTTTATTTATTTATTTTTTAAAAAACCGTCGGAAATTCAAAAAAAACCGCCGGAAATGTCGCCGGAACATTTCCGGCGGATTTTTTTGAATTTCTGGCGGTTTTTTTAAAAAATAAATAAATAAAAAGATTTTTTATTTAAAATAAATCCGCCGGAAATGCAAAAAAATCCGCTGGAAATGTCACCGGAACATTTCCGGCGGATTTTTTTGAATTTTTTCAAAAAAAAATTTAGGTTTTTTAAAATTTTAAAAAAATCCGCCGGAAATGTAATTTTCCGCCGGAAATTCACATTTTTCCGCCGGAAATTTACCGACGGAAAAAATCCGCAGGAAATGCCAAATTTCCGCCGTAAACGTACCGGCGGAAAAAATCCGCCGGTAATACGCGATTTCCTTGTAGTGCCTTGGCAGATTGCGTAGTAGGACTATCATTAACCAAAAGGCGACGTTGAATTAGAGCAGATGCAAGCTCTAACGCTACTGATCCATTTACTGTCAAAATTCATATGCTCTATCATGAACATCAGATAATCCCACGACACTGCATCGTACGCCTTCTGAAAGCCACCTTAAAGAGCAAACATTCATCCTTTCTATACTAAACCAAGTCCAAAATCTCATTGGCCATCACTATCCCATAGAAAATCTGCTTAGTAAAAATGTCGACTGATGAGATGAAATCACCTTGTGAAGTACTTCTTTTAATCTGCCAGCGAGAATCTTGGCCAGTATTTTGTACAAACTACCAACCCGACAAATGGGGCGAAATTATTTCAAGTCTGGCATATTTGCCTTTTTTTGGGATCAATGACAAAAAACTATTCCGTAGTTGCTTTGGGGATGACGCCACATTGAATTCATGAATGAAATTAACAATATCAAGCTTTACAATATCACAACATTCTTTGAAGAAAGCCTAGTTGAAACCATCGGAATCAGGCACTTATTACCATTACAACTCCACACTCCTTGCTTAATCTCTTCCTTCGTGAAAGGAGGAGTAAGAAAAGAATTATCTTCACCAATCCCTTTACTTCCAAATTGAGTCTTTTGATCCCCATCGATCATGATCCCTGCATGTAAAAAAAATAATAGGTTTCCATATCGAAATTCAAGCAAATCCCTCCATATTGCATTCCTATCTGAAATACTCCTCCACCTCCATTTTGTCTGTAGTGCAACGTGTAAAACTTTCAAGTCTTTAACTCCTAAACCACCCTCCTTTTTAGAATTACATATAGTATCTCAAGACACCCAATTGATCTTCTTTTCCTTCTCCGATCCCCTGCACAAACATTTTGTTGCATCTTAATAAACTTTGAGATGACCCCTTTTGGTGCTTTGTAAAACGAAAAGAAGTATAAGGAGAAGTTGTTCGAAACTGAGTAGATAAGATTCACTCTGCAGCCAATAGATAGATGACGTGGAAACCAATATTAGACTCTTTTAGTTAAAGCCTCTCCATGTCTTCTATCTATTGGCTGCAGCCACTAGGATTCCAAAGAACTTAAAAGGAAGAGATCGTGTACTATTAGAGAGGAAAATCGCAACAGTATCCAAGAAGTCACTGTCAATGTTTACCCCATACATCTTGGTCTTAAAGAAATTTACCTTCAATTCAGAAACCAATTCAAGTTCTCTGAAAATGGTTTTGATACTCTATAAATTTTTCCAAGTCGCCTTGCCCATCAGAATAGTGTCATCTTGAAACTAAAAAAGAGAGTGATGAATATCTTGAAAGCTTCCAATTTTGAGTTACCTCTCCACCATCCCTGACAATCCCTGTGCAGCTATAAGAAGTAAAAATGAATAAAAGAGGATCCCTTTGGCGAATTCCACAGTTGGACTGCCGTTAACCAAATGCGATATTGAACTAGAGTAGACGCAAGCTCTAATTTGAATAATCGATTTACTGTCTAAATTCATATGCTACATAATGAACATCAGATAATCCCTCGACACTGAATTGTACGCCTTCTCAAGATCCACCTTAAAGAGCAAACATTCTTCCTTTCCGCGCTTAGTCAAGTCCACAACCTGATTGGCCACCACAATCCCATCGAAAATCTGCCTACTAAAAATGTCGAATGACGAGACGAGATCACCTTGTGAAGTACTTTTTTTAAACTGTTTGCAAGAATCTTGGCCAATATTTTGTATAAGCTTCTAACCGAAGAAATGTGGTGAAATTCCTCCAGGTCTTGCGAAATTGCCTATTTAGGGATCAATGCCAAAAGATACACCGTAATTAATTTGGGGATGATGCTACTCAATGAAATTAACAAAGTCATGCCTTACAGTATCCCAACATTCTTTGAAGAAAGCCAAGTTGAAATCATCTGGACTCAGGCACTTGTTACCATCACAACTCCACGGTCTTTCCTTAATCACTTCCTCTGTGAAACGAGCAGTAAGAAAAGAATTGCGACTTTCACCACTCATTTTACTAAACTCCTAAGGTTGGTCTGATCAAATTGGACTCCAAATAACATTCTTCATAAAACCTAACCTCCATTTTAACATCTGTGACATCTTCCAATAATGCACCATCCTCATTGAGAACCAAAATTTGATTCTGCCTTCTTCCATTTTGTAAACTTGCATGAAAGAATTTTGTGCTGCTTTCCATTTGACCCTGGACTTTTGCTTGATTAAGCTCTCCTACAAATTCAAGTTTTACCAGAAAGAAGCTTAAAGGCCCTTATTCTTTGAAACACACTAAGTTCCTCTCCATCAGCCACAATACAATCAATAACATCAATGTCCGAAACTAAGTTCTTGATTGTGAGATCCAACTTTCCTTATTCCACCATTTTACTCTTTCCTTCATTAACTTGAGTTTTCTTTTATTTATCACATAAGCCTTCCTCATTTATTTACTTATTTGGCAAAATTTTCCCCGAGGTCTTTTAAGTTGTTTTGAATACCGAGTTAGTCTTTTAGTTTTTTTTTTTGGCAAAATACCGTCTGGAGTTCCTTAACTTATTTTCAGTTTTCGATTAGGTGCCTTATATTTTAGGTGTAACGAATAGGTCACTTATGTTTTTAAATCGTTCCATTGTTACCCTTTTTTGTAACTTCCGTTTGACTCTGTTACAAAAATGTATATGTGGCTGTTAGGGTGCCTACATGTCAATTATTTATGCTTACGTGGCAATTTAATTTGCTGATTCATTATTTAAGTCATATTTTTATTTTATTTTTATTCAAAAATATAAAAAAAAAATAGGGAAGCAGCTAGTGATGTCCTTCGTCTTCTACAAGGGGAAAGCTTTATGAGTTTTTCCTGTTAAACAACCTTGGGTGATGAACCTTGATGTTTTTCTGGGTTTGATTATGTGGGGTTTGAAGTTGATGACATATGAACCCTAAGTACATACTTTCCCCCCAAATTTCCATATCCTGCAGATCGATTAATTGACGAAGCAACGTGCATCGCTATTAACCCTGTTATCACTGGTATTTGTCGAGAGGTTGATTGATTGTCTAATAGTTCTTGAACGAAGCAAATTATTTTTTATTAATTGTTCGCTAGGTTTGTTCTCAATACTCTAGCTTCATAGTAGAAGAACTGGAGAGGAAGAAAGGAAACAAAAAAAAGTTTTTCTAAATGGATTCAAATTAAACATAAAAAAGAAGGGTTTTTCTAAATCAATTCAAAATTATTGACCGGGTTGATTGTAGTTTATTCTTTCTTTGTTTCATTTATATTTCTTGATATGGCAAAAATGCACCAAGGATCCTACATGTTATTTTTTTAGGTATTAGACGGAGTGGTCACTACTACTAGAAACTCACATACACAACTGTGAAGTCTCGGGTTCGAACTCGCATCCCGCCTCACAATTTCCGCATTTACTAGTTGAGCTAGGTCTTACAGATATCCTTTAAGTTATTTATTTGAAACAAATTGGTCTTTAAGTTTTTTTACCACTTAGATCCTCTAAGTTACATAATGTGTACCGTTAGTCTTTTTTTCATTTTCCGTTCCAGAAAGGTTCAGTTGGTACTAACATAGTTAACATGTTCGTAACGAAGATGATACGGCTTCCTACGTGGTCTTTTTCTTCCCCAACTTTATCTTTTTCCTCTTCATCTTCATTTTCAAATCCAAAAATCCAAAAACCAGTGAAAAACAACAACAATCTTCAAACAAAAAAACTTCAAACCTAGAAATAAAAATACTTTATAAAAATCTGGGCACTAATTGCAAATCTTCATGAATATGGACAACACATATAAAGTGAATAAGTTCATCATTTTCTTTTGAAATGGATTCCATTTTCATTCTTTGATCCGCGACCCACTCAAAAAATAAAACCTAAAAATTAAAAAAAAAATGAAACCCAGAACTTCGTCTGCTTCCTCTTTTATGTGTTGGGGATAAAACACGTGAAAGAGAGAAGAAAAGGAAGTGGCGGCGCTAAGGACAAGAGGAATAAGTAGGGCAATATAATATTAGGTAAAAGCTGCACTGAATTTCATAAAAGTAGGTAAGAATTACATGCTACTGACATCAGTATATATATACAATGAAACAGACCTGGGCCCATAATTTCGACTAGCCCATTAGACTGGCCCATTTCGACTAGGTTTCTAACTACACCTACTATAATTACAAGCAATAGAATTACTAGGCATATCTCAATATTCCCTCCTAATTCACATTGCTGAGCGACATCATTCCAAGCTTTGTTCTCAGTTCTTCGAATCTTCCCTTTTGCAATGGCTTGGTCATTGCATCAGCTACTTGAAGTTCCGAACAGCAATATTCCAGATTCAGCTTCTCATTGTTTACTTGATCACGCAGGAAGTGATATCTGGTCTCTATATGCTTCGACCTTCCATGTGCAACAGGATTCTTGGCGAGATCTATCGCAGACTTGTTGTCGATCAACAACTTCATTGCTTCGACCCTGTGCACTCCAATTTCGACCAGGAGCATGCTCAGCCATGATGCTTGACATGCTGCAAAGGAAGCAGCTACATACTCTGCTTCACAGGAGGACAACGCAACAATACTTTGCTTCTTCGAGCACCAAGAGATGGGTGTCGAACCATACATAAAGACATACCCACTTGTGCTTTTTCGATCACTCCTGTCTCCACTCCAATCGGAGTCAGTGTAGCCAAACACTTCATTACCACTCTTCGACACACTCTTGCTAGGGAACAGAATACCATAACTTTGTGTTCCCTTTACATACCTTAGTACTCTTTTTGCAGCTGCCATATGAGAGCTTTTCGGCTTCTCCATGAATCTGCTGATCATTCCGACACTAAACATAATGTCAGGTCGAGTGTTGCACAAGTACCTCAGGGAGCCCACAATCTGTTTGAACAAGGTGGCATCTACTTCAATCCCTTCGTCGTCTTTCGACAGCTTGCTGCTAGTGTCTGATGGTGTCGAAACTTCCTTGCAGTTGCTCATGTCGAATCTTTTCAGAATATCAGCTGCATACTTCGACTGGTGCAGGAGTATACCCTTGCTTGTCTTGGTAAACTCCATCCCCAAGAAATATGATAGATGTCCCAGATCACTCATTTCAAATTCTGACATCATCACTTTCTTGAAGACTTCGACTTCGACTTCATTGCTGCCAGTTACAAGTAGATCATCTACGTACAGGCACAACAACAACTGAGTCGAGGTTCCATTCTTCTTCACATACACTCCATGTTCATTAGTGCATCTAATAAACTTCTGAGCCAAGAGGAATCCATCAATTCTCTTGTTCCACGCTCTTGGAGCTTGCTTGAGCCCATACAGGGCCTTCTCCAGCTTATAGACTTTGTCTTCTTTACCCTTCGACTCAAAACCAGGTGGTTGACAAACATAGACTTCCTCCTCCAGGGGTCCATTCAGAAATGCTGACTTTACATCCAGTTGATGCAGGGGCCAGCCTCTATGACTTGCCAATGCTACTACCAATCTTATGGTTTCGATCCTGGCTACTGGGGCAAAGACCTCATTGAAATCCAAACCGGGTTTCTGCAGAAACCCTTTGGCTACTAGCCTGGCCTTGTACTTGGCCACTTCTCCATTTGGCTTGACCTTGGTCTTGAAGACCCACTTCACCTCTATGGCTTTCTTTTCCTTTGGAAGTTCGACTAGCTTCCAAGTATCATTCTTTTCGATTGACTTCAACTCGTCAACCATTGCTTCCTTCCACTGCTTGTGGCTAAGGGCTTGCTCCAGGCTCACTGGTTCTGCTTCTGCCATTAGTGCAAAGTGTGTCAGGTCTCCCTCTGCTGTAATAGCAGAATCTGGGTAAGTGTCGAATCCTTCTAGTCTTACTGATCTCTGCCTTTCCCTTTGCGACCTCCTTAAAGGTTCGACAGCAATGGGTTCTTCTGGCTCTTCAGTTTCGACCTCTTCATTCTGATTATCTCGATCAGAGACTTCGTCGAAGTCCATCATTGTAGTTTTCTCACAGCCTTCTTCCCAGTTCCAATGTTTCGACTCATCTACTACGACATCTCTGCTTTTCACTATTTTCTTCTGCACAGGATCATACAGTTTGTATGCTCCTGTCGAATGATAGCCAACAAGGATCATCTGTTGTGCTCTATCATCCAGCTTGCTTCTTAGTTGCTCAGGGACATGTCTATAGCATACTGAGCCAATTATTCTGAGATGCTTGACACTTGGCTTTCTTCCTAGCCAAGCTTCTTCAGGTGTCTTTCCAGTCAATCTCTTTGTGGGACATTTGTTCAGAATGTACACTGCTGTGGCTACAAGTTCTCCCCATAAACTATGAGGTAGCTTCTTCTCCTTCAACATACTTCTTACCATGTTGAGGATGGTCCTGTTTTTCCTCTCAGCAGTACCATTATGCTGAGGCGTGTAAGGTGCAGTGACTTCATGCACAATTCCTTCTTTCTCACAGAATTCGACAAATCCATGAGAATTGTACTCACCACCTCCATCGCTTCTAAGGGTTTTGATTTTGCATTCACTCTGCTTTTCAATCATTACCTTAAACTTCTTGAATATTTCCAGTACTTCACTCTTCCTTTTGATCAAATACACCCAGGACATTCTAGTGTATTCGTCAATGAAGGTGACAAAGTACTTATTCCCTCCTAAGGAACATACTTCGAAAGGACCACAGACATCAGAAAATATCACCTCTAGCTTCTTCTCTGCTCTGCTAGGTACTTCTGATTTAAACGAGTTTCTTGGTTGCTTCGACTTGCAACAACTCTCGCAAACTTCGACAGGTACTTTTACTGCAGGCAACCCATGAACCATCTTCTTTTCATGTAGTTGACTCAAGCTCTTGAAGTTGAGGTGGCCATATCTTCTGTGCCACTTCCAGTGCTCCTCTTCGACAGTGGTCTGGAGACAATGTTCTTCGACTACTTGCAGTTTGATCTTGAAGGTTCTGTTACTCTGCATTAACACCTTCAGGATCAACTTCTTGGTCGAATCAAACAGGCTGAGACTGTTATCACCCATTTCGACGGTGAAGTTTTTCTCAATCATCTGCCCAATACTCAGCAGATTGCTCCTCATATCTGGTACATAAAATACCCTTTGGATGTAGCACCACTTACCATCTTTCGACAGGAACTTTATGGTACCTACTCCTTCAGCAGTAACTCTACTGTTATCTGCAAACCTTATCTTTTTGCTTATCTGCTCCAGTTCGACAAACCACTCCTTGTGACAACACATGTGATTTGAGCATCCTGTGTCGAGATACCATTCGACAGACTTCTCTTCAGTCGAATTTGTATCAGCCTTCAACAACAGTAATTCTGGGTCAGTAGCTGTCATGAATGACAATTCTTCATTATCATTGCTGGCAATGTTGGAGGCATTACCAGTGTTGCCACTGCCCTGCCACACACACATCGCACAAGTATTTTGAGCATCACAAGTGAATCCACTTATACAAGTGTTCCCACTATTTTGCTCGCTACTTTCAGCAATTCCTACATCGAGTCGAATCTCATCTTCGACAGCCATCAACATTAACTCCTCTGAGTCAGAGTCTGAGTCATCATCATTAGCAAACTTGGCTTCTGCATCTTTATCCCTAGGAACTTTCTTGTTTTTACACTTGTTCCTATAATGCCCAAATTGCTGACAGTTATAACACTGAACTTTCGACAGGTCTCCCTTCTTCTTGTCGAAAGATCCTTGTTCTTTCTTCTTACTGCTTGATCCCTTTTCTCTACCCTTCTCCTTGTTGCCTGCCTTCCAATTTCTCTTAGAGGAGTATGAAAGCAAGGCTTGTTCAGTTTCTTTCTCTGAACTTCTCTGCCTTATTCTCAATTCATGCGCCTCTAAGGAACCCTGAAGTTCATCTAACTTCAATGTATCTAGGTCCTTGGATTCTTCAATAGCAGTAACAACGTAGTCGAATTCCAGGGTTAGGGATCTGAGTACCTTCTCGACTTTCTTTACTTCAGTCACAGTTTCACCATTACCTTTCATTTGATTAGTTAATGCTACTAACCTCGTAATGAAATCTCCAATCGATTCTCCATCTGTCATCTTCAAGCCCTCGTACTGCTTCCTGAGCGACTGTAGACGTATCTTCTTCAGCCTATCTGCTCCTCCATACGAGTTCTTTAGGATGTCCCAAGCTGCCTTTGCTGAATCACAGTCGATGATCAGGTTCAGGATGTTGGAATCAACGCATTGGTGAATCAAAAACAACCCTTTTCCATCTTTCTTCCTCAGCGAATGGTTGTTGTTCCTCACCGCTTCAGTGGCGTTTGCTGCCAAGGGTGGAACACCATCATTCACGACATCAAGAACATCTTGATATCGAAACAGCACCTTCATCTGCGCACACCAACGTTCATAATCCTTTCCGTCAAAGATTGGGAGGTTCCCCGGAATACCTCCACCAGAGTTGTCTCGCGCTGCCATGAATCTTGATAGATTTTGTAAGGATCTAACAAGCTCTTGATACCAGTTTGTTGGGGATAAAACACGTGAAAGAGAGAAGAAAAGGAAGTGGCGGCGCTAAGGACAAGAGGAATAAGTAGGGCAATATAATATTAGGTAAAAGCTGCACTGAATTTCATAAAAGTAGGTCAGAATTACATGCTACTGACATCAGTATATATATACAATGAAACAGACCTGGGCCCATAATTTCGACTAGCCCATTAGACTGGCCCATTTCGACTAGGTTTCTAACTACACCTACTATAATTACAAGCAATAGAATTACTAGGCATATCTCAATATTATGAACCCTAAATTTCATATTTTTCAAAATCTAAATTTGATTTAGGGATTGCTTCAAATTTGAAATTCGTTCATTCTACCATATTGCTGGAGCTTAATGCTTCTTTTCTGAAAGCTTTGTTAGTGTGAACTGGGCTTTTTTGAAACGGAAAAAGAAAAAAAGGACTTACCGGTATACACGTTATAACTTAGAGGACGTGGTAAAAAAAACTGAAGGGAGGTTTATTTTGTTTCAATCAATAAAATATGATTGGAAATTCTTTGCTTCCAACGTGAAAGAGAAAGACTTTCTGGTTTCATACAATAAATTCATGGTTTCATCATTCGAATGTGCTGTCCATTGTATTGTTTGCTACTGTACGTCACTGCGGAATCGACTGGTGATATAACTCGCGAGAAGACACTCATGTCTTTGGTTCTATGGATTTTTATGGAAGATTAAAAACTTATTAGGATTCCCCAAGAATAAGAAGTTGATTGAGTCTTTTTATTTTTAATAAAAAGAATTAAAATTAGTGAGTCATCATCTACGTAACAATGTATCCAAAATCGTTACAACCACGGCATCCATATAATGGACATGTCAGCAATTTTGAAATAAAGGATGGGAAAAAGAAAAACAACATACATATTTTAAGAGTTAAAGTACCTAAATGAAAAAAAAACTTAAAAGACTAACCTTGTATTCAAAAGTAACTTAAAGGACCCCGTGAGTAATTTTGTCAATTTCTTCACACTTCCGTCACACTTGTCACATATAACCAAGATAATTTATATGCTTAAATGCATGATAATATAAATATATATATATATATATATATGAGCATATTTTTGAATATTAAAAATGACATGGCGTGCCAACTATGCTAAGTGAAAATACCATGTCAATTAAAATAATTACACGTGAGAACTCTTTGTGTTTAAACAATTTGTAATCGGTTTTTCGAGCACAACTAATGCTTGTTTTTAATGAATCATTGCTTATCCAAAAAAAAGTTACACGTCAAAATCTGAGAAGACTAAATTTCAATTTGGTCAACATTTCAAAGTTTAACAAAATAATGGGACCAAAATTGCAGAAAAAAAATAGGGGATCAAAATTATGGATTGAGTAAAATAGGGGAACAAAAATACATTTAGGTCAAATATATGAATACAACTAATATTGGTCAATTTCACATCTATGGTCAAAGCAAATGTGCATTGCTTCCCCATTAGGTGTGGTTCATTAATTCACATGTCCATGTGCTGGTCGTGTGTTATGAAATATGGTGTGTTAGATTTTTTTTTTGAGGGAACTGATGTTGATGTGACTACCATTGGTCAAAAGGCACAAAGATCTGTTGCTAATTTTAAGAGTGCTAGTGTAGTGATGTTGGAGACGCTAAGTGGTTGTCCAAATTTTTCTATATCTAATGTTCGCTAGACACCCCCTTAGTTGACGCAACATGCCCAATAGAGAGGGGTAAGCAGGGTATTAGTGATATGGCAAGAAATGATGATGGTGTTGTAGTTACTACTAGTTGCAGTTAGGTATTTTCATTACCATATTCAGAGGTAGCAAAAGCTTTGGCTATGAGAAAGGTTTTTGAATTTGCAAAATATATGTTTTTTCAGGATCTTATAGTTGAAGGATCATAAACGATCTCCCACCTATGTTGGTTCTACTATTGGGATTGCATTAATTTTAAAGCTTGTTTCCATAGTTTAAATTTTTTACAAGTTAGGCGCAAGCAGGGCAACCAAACTGCCCATTATTTAAATAAATATGCTCTTTAAAATCAGAAATTGCATGTGGATATTGAAGACCCTCCATCTTATATTTCTCTAGTTTGGCCTTTGATTTATTGCTAGACTTTTGTCAATAAAATTACATTAAATGTTAAAAAATAATAATATTCTTATGCCAACCCTCTTCGAGCAATGAGGGCTCGGACCTCGTAAGTTCGCCTTCGGGCTTATAGAGCGTTGAGGATTGTTGCTTTGCCAAGGACGGGTAACTTGGGCTTTTAGTACTTTGGGGTGGTTCTTCGACTCTGATTCTGAGCCGAGGCGTCTGAAGGTGCCGAGCTCTGTGGCTTTAGGCTTTTGAATTCGGAATCCATTCGGGAGATCTAGGGTTCTTATACCAACCCTCTTCGAATTATCAGGCTCAAACCTAGTGGTGAGGATAAGCTGGCCGATTTTTCCTGTTATCCAATGTCATGCTCGTTTTTATAGAACTTTTGTGTTTAGAAAATTCGTTCAACGTTTCCCAGCATGTATGAAACTGAATAATAATATTATAATAATTGAATCCTCATCATAATATTACGATAATAAAATCTATGTACGAAGAACCTGGATAGTGTTACGATAACACCGTCCTCGGGGGGGTTCCTCGCTTCTTGATTAATCTGATCGACTGTTTACGTCATCGACCAAAGTTGTTGTAAAGTAAGCAAGTTTGCTTGACTTTTGTATTCATCGATTTCTTTATCACGAAAGTCGATTCAAGAAATGTTGCCTAGGAAAATTTTACCCGAACCCCACGGCGGGCGCCAAATGTTAATGCTGGATTTTGCATTACCTTGGCTCTCATCTGGATGTGTTGGATGATGGCTTCAAGTCCCCGCACCGAAAGGTGGTTCTCTTTTGCTCATGGTGGTGGTTGTCTTCACGTCTCCACGCTGGGAGGTGTCCCCTACAAAGACACTATGATGTCTAAGTTAGTATTAGGGCTTTTGGAAATATGATGAGAGTAAATGCAAAGATAGGGTCGAAGCGACCTATTGATAAGTCTATTTTTAGAGTCTTTTTAATAGTTATTTTATTAAGTCTTTTTAGTATTTTAATTATATTTTTGATCTATTTTACTACAAATGTTTACTTTTTACCTTCAGGTTTTATTTTGAAGCAATTTCGACTGCTTATGTCTCAGCAGGTCAGAATTCGACTGGATCTCTCAGAATTCGACTGCATCTTCCAGATTTCGACTTCGACTGCATCTGTCTTCCAGACTTCGACTTCGACTGCATCTGTCTTCCAGATTTCGACTTCGACTGCATCTGTCTTCCAGATTTCGACTTCGACTGCATCTGTCTTCCAAATTTCGACTTCGACTGCATCTGTCTTCCAGATTTCGACTTCGACTGCATCTGTCTTCCAGATTTCGACTTCGACTGCATCTGCTGTCCAGATTTCGACTTCGACTGCATCTGCTATCCAGATTTCGACTGTACAGTCAAAATTGAATATTTTTGCCCACTTGAGGATGGCTTTTTGATGACTACCTTGGCCAACTTGATTTGCCACTTTTTCCTCTTTTGGACCATTTTGCCCCTCATATTTTCCTATAAATAGAGGCTTGATCCTCACTTGTAACCAAGCTTGAATTTTGTTAGAAAATCAATGACAAAGGCTCTCTAATGATTCATGACTTCAATTTACTCTTCATGCTATTTATGATTCTTGTTTATTTACTTTCTTGCCCTTTAAATTCTTGCTATTTATTTTCTTGCCCTTTTTTCTTTCCAAGTCATTTACTTTCTTGCTCCTTTAATTTCTTGCACCTTTAAATTCCAAGTCATTTACTTTCTTGCCCTTTAAATTCTTGCTATTTATTTTCTTGCCCTTTTACTTTCCAAGTCATTTACTTTCATTGCTATTTAAATTCTCGCTCTTTACTTTCTCGCTCTTTACTTTTCCGCTCTTTTATTTTCCCTGCTATTTACTTTTTCGCCCTTTAAATTTCCAAGTCAAGTAAACTACTGGCAAGTCAAGTGAATTACTGGCAAGTCAAGTGAATTACTGGCAAGTCAAGTAAATTACTGGCAATTTTCTTTTCAAGCAATTTACTTTCTTGTCATTTACAATTCTGCTATTTATAATTTTGCACTTTACCGCTTTCTTTTATTTCTCGCTATTTAACTTTATGTTTTCTTCTTTTATTTCCTTTTCTCCTCTTTTGTCTACAATGATCATGAGTGAGTAGACTTTACTAAAACATTCCTTCTTTCTAAAAACACTTTCTTTTCAGTTAATCAAACTTTGAAAAATTAAATTGGTATTCACTTAGGCTCTCCCTGTGGACCGATACTCTTTTATTACGCGATACGACCCGTGCACTTGCGGGGCTATCAAGTTTTTGGCGCCGTTGCCGGGGAGGCAGTGATATTGATTAAGTTTTTCGAAACCGGTTAGATTGAAATTTTATTTCCTTTATTTTTTTTTCTTTTTCTTCTCTTGTCCCTCGAATGCGAAGAACCAGAAGTTTCGGAGAAACTGTTCAACAAATTCCCGAAATCGAAAGGTTCTTACATAGAAGGATGAGAGAAATTCCCGATAACCAAATGGCGGCTAATGAAAATCGTGCTCTCAAAGAGTACGCAACACCTTCAGCAGAGCCATCGGCTGCCATTGTACATCCAAATGTGGAAGCAAATAATTTTGAACTCAAAACATCTCTGCTTTCGATGGTACAACAAAACCAATTTTCTGGTTCTCCCACAGAGGACCCAAATCTTCATATTTCAATTTTTCTTGAATACTGTGGAATTCTCAAATTAAACGGGGTACCTCCGGATGCCATAAGACTAAAACTCTTCCCTTTTTCATTAAGGGATAGAGCTAGAGCATGGCTACATTCTTTGCCTTCGGAATCCATTACCAGCTGGGACCAGCTAAAACAAGCTTTTCTTGCTAAATTCTTTCCCCCGAGTAAGACAGCTCAAATGAGAAATCAAATTACTCGATTTTCTCAAAACGACGGGGAATCTCTTTATGATGCTTGGGAACGTTTCAAAGAAATGTTAAGGCTATGCCCCCATCATGGACTAGAGAAATGGCTTGTTGTTCACACTTTTTATAATGGATTACAATATGCAACAAGAATGACTATTGATGCAGCTGCAGGTGGAGCTTTAATGAACAAAAATTTTACCGAAGCTTATGCACTCGTTGAAGATATGGCTCAAAACCATTGTCAGTGGACAAGTGAGCGAGCCATAACAAATAAACCTGACGCATCAAAAGAGCCAGGTAAGTATGAAATATCTGTTGTTGATCATCTTACCTCAAAAGTGGACGCACTTTTTCAAAAATTTGAAAAATTAAATGTAAGTGCAGTCTCACAAACTTCTTCTCCTATTACTCCACCATGTGAATTATGTGGGGTTGTTGGCCATATTGGAGCTGAATGCCAGCTTGAGCCATCTAGTGCTGGAAACGAGCATATTAATTATGCTCAAAAGGAAGATCCGTTTTCAAATACTTATAATCCTGGATGGAGGAATCATCCAAATTTTTCTTATAAAAATCCTCCACCCAATCCAGCACCTAGACCACCTCCTGTCTTTCAAAATCAAAGCGTTTTTAACAACCCACAAAACAGTCCGCAAAAGTCGAACTTAGAATTTTTGATGGAAAAATTTGTGTCATCTCAAACAAAACAAAATGAAGAATTCAAAAATCAAACATGTTATTTGAATGACACACTTATCAAATTAGGATCAAAAATCGACTCTATTGCCACTCACAGTAAGATGCTTGAAAATCAAATAACTCAAGTGGCAACACAGGTGGCTTCATCCTCTAAATCTTCGGGGGTATTTCCTAGACAGCCTGATCAAAATCTAAATGGCCAAATATATGCTGTCACCCTTAGAAGCGAAAAACAATTAGAGGAACCAAGAGCAAACCAAGAAAAAATTGTGAGTGAAAAACATAATTCACCTTGTGAGCAAGAAGAGAAAGAGAAGGAACCAGAAAAAGAAAGAGAAGAACCATACATCCCCCCACCACCATACAAACCATCTCCTTTATCTTATTTTTCACCTTCCTTTGTGAAAAAAATAACATTTGATCTGGGGGGAATTGTAAAAAAGATCTTATTACTTACACAACTTCCATTTTACAAGCCATGCGATCCAGGAGTATGCTTTCATTCTTCATATGTCACTTGGTTTCTATGCTTCAAGCGATGGGACCCAGGAAAAACTTTATAAAGGGAAAAGGGAAAAGGTCAAGCTAATGACCATAAAAGAGCGCTGCGTGGGAGGCAACCCACGGCTTAATGTATTTTTCGATTTGTTGAAAAATAAAATACCCCAGGGCCGAGTATCCTGAACCAGACAGCCAGGTGAGCTCTCCTAAAACCCCTTTCGCTTTATTTGAAAAATCATTGAGGACAATGCCTAGTCCAAGCATGGGGGGGTATTTTATTGCCTTTATTAGGAATGTCTTAATTGCTTTGCCGAGTTTTTATCTTTTTGTACTTTGAGTTGTATCTGCTCCCTCCATCACGAAACTTTGTGAACCTTAAGCATGTTTTAGATAAGCCTTTTCTGGACAAAAATAAATTTTTCAATTTTTCATTAGCAATCATCTAGGTGGACTGGTTGGGAACAACAAAATTGTATCACGGTTCGATTTCTACTTCTAGGGCTTTTTCACACACACACTATTGAGACTATTTTCAGTTATTAATACAAATAGAGGGACTGAAAAGAAACTAGTAACCTGGTTCTCTTGGTGACATTTACTAGATGCGCGGTTACTGGAGAAAAACGTCTGAGTTGGGGTATTCAAAAAAAAAAATGGTTAGTGCAAAACCAATATAAAAAAAAAATTTTTTTTTATATGTATATATGCAAAACCAATTCAAAAATGCAGAAGTTAGTGCATTTTAAATGTCAAAATAAATGGTTAGCATATAAAATCAAAAAGAAAAGAAAAATGCTTGAATACCCAACGTATAAAGACCCTCCTTTGAGACCCGGTCTTAGTAAATGGAGGACCCAAGCTTAAAAATGTTGGGGAACCGGTTCTATGATGACATTGATACCCTCTCTAGAGTACTGATACTTTAAAGTTGTCTCTCAATTCCACAAAAAGCCCAAAATAGTAGCTTTCAAACCAAAGTGTTAGAATTACCCCACACTTCACAAAAGGTTTCGATATGAAAATAATTTTCCTTCAGAATTGGCCTAAAGATTTACACTGTTTTTGCTTGAGGACAAGCAAAGGTTCAAGCATAGGGGAGTTTGATAAGTCTATTTTTAGAGTCTTTTTAATAGTTATTTTATTAAGTCTTTTTAGTATTTTAATTATATTTTTGATCTATTTTACTACAAATGTTTACTTTTTACCTTCAGGTTTTATTTTGAAGCAATTTCGACTGCTTATGTCTCAGCAGGTCAGAATTCGACTGGATCTCCCAGAATTCGACTGCATCTTCCAGATTTCGACTTCGACTGCATCTGTCTTCCAGACTTCGACTTCGACTGCATCTGTCTTCCAGATTTCGACTTCGACTGCATCTGTCTTCCAGATTTCGACTTCGACTGCATCTGTCTTCCAGATTTCGACTTCGACTGCATCTGTCTTCCAGATTTCGACTTCGAATGCATCTGTCTTCCAGATTTCGACTTCGACTGCATCTGTCTTCCAGATTTCGACTTCGACTGCATCTGCTATCCAGATTTCGACTGTACAGTCAAAATTGGATATTTTTGCCCACTTGAGGATGGCTTTTTGATGACTACCTTGGCCAACTTGATTTGCCACTTTTTCCTCTTTTGGACCATTTTGCCCCTCATATTTTCCTATAAATAGAGGCTTGATCCTCACTTGTAACCAAGCTTGAATTTTGTTAGAAAATCAATGACAAAGGCTCTCTAATGATTCATGACTTCAATTTACTCTTCATGCTATTTATGATTCTTGTTTATTTACTTTCTTGCCCTTTAAATTCTTGCTATTTATTTTCTTGCCCTTTTTTCTTTCCAAGTCATTTACTTTCTTGCTCCTTTAATTTCTTGCACCTTTAAATTCCAAGTCATTTACTTTCTTTCCCTTTAAATTCTTGCTATTTATTTTCTTGCCCTTTTACTTTCCAAGTCATTTACTTTCATTGCTATTTAAATTCTCGCTCTTTACTTTCTCGCTCTTTACTTTTCCGCTCTTTTATTTTCCCTGCTATTTACTTTTTCGCCCTTTAAATTTCCAAGTCAAGTAAACTACTGGCAAGTCAAGTGAATTACTGGCAAGTCAAGTAAATTACTGGCAATTTTCTTTTCAAGCAATTTACTTTCTTGTCATTTACAATTCTGCTATTTATAATTTTGCACTTTACCGCTTTCTTTTATTTCTCGCTATTTAACTTTATGTTTTCTTCTTTTATTTCCTTTTCTCCTCTTTTGTCTACAATGATCATGAGTGAGTAGACTTTACTAAAACATTCCTTCTTTCTAAAAACACTTTCTTTTCAGTTAATCAAACTTTGAAAAATTAAATTGGTATTCACTTAGGCTCTCCCTGTGGACCGATACTCTTTTATTACGCGATACGACCCGTGCACTTGCGGGGCTATCACCTATCAAACCGGGGGGGGGGGGGGGGGTGAGGACCCCTATTTCTAGATGTACCATCCAAGGTTATTAGGGGTCCTATTTCTCGATACTCGGCTTGACTATGCAGGGTAGAGCTCGGTACTCGGCCTCCTGCACTCAACATATTTCACGTGGTATTTCATGTAGACATAGGTAGCACTCTTTTAGGAGAGGTCGGATCCCTGATTGCCATAATGGTGGTTGGCTCGATTTATTGCCGAGAGTTCAACGGGGAGCTCACAGAGGTGGAAATCTCGACCGTAGCACACCCCTAAATATAAATGAACCTAATGATTTGTGAAATATGTACTTATCCTTGGGGCATGGATGTCAAGGTTAGGGCCATTGTGTGCTCCTTTTGCAAAAGGATGTGGTTCCGTGGCTGATACTGCATGCCTCATAAGGGGATGCGTCTATGGTAATTGAAAATTAAATGAACTTAATGAACTATGAAAGAGGTACTTAGCCTTGGGGCATGGATCTCAAGGTTAGGGCCTTATGCGATTCCTTTTGGAAAAGGATTGGTTCCTTAGGGCTTTGTGTGATCCCTTTTTCCAAAGGATTGGTTTCCCTGTTGATCTTGCAAGCATATTCTGGGGATGCACCTAGGGTAATTGGAAATTTAAAAGAATTCGTATGAGTTATTATGATATTCTCCTAAGGAACTCACTGAGATTTTCATATCTCATTCTTTCAATATTGTTGTTTTTAGATATGAAGAATAAGCAGGTTGTAAAGAATGAAGATCAAGTGACTGTGTTTGAAACTAGCATGTTACAATCGTGCAGATGAAGTTTTCAATATTATTATGTTATGTACTCTTATTATGTGTAAGTAGTACTTAGGTTATTTTAGAAAACTTAGATGTAATAATCATATGTACGAATTAATATTATGTGTATGTCGTAACACCCAAAGTAATGGGAGAGCTTGCATGTGTGTCCCACTCCCACCATTGAGCCACTTCTCTCATCTCATTTCCTTTCCTTCACTGTTTCGAAACCCTTTGACATTTAGACCATCAAACCCTCATCATCCTTCCATTCGAGTTGCATGTTGCAATGTGGCAGCTGGAAAAATTGATTTCGGAGCTTGCATGTAGTTTTAATTGTTCTAGTAGCTGAATAGAAGACCATATTAAAACCTTGAAGGAGTGGAGAACAATTGGGAGCTTGGGTGCTTGTTTGTGTGCTTAGGAGTTCGATTTGGGGTCTTGAAACTCACTTTGCTGCTAACTTCTTGAATCTACTTTGAAAATTGTGAGTTCTTTGTTCTACTCTAATTTAATCTTGTGATTTTTACCATATAGTTGTATCTGAACCTAATTGCGGTGCTTATTATTGAACAATCATTTCCAGCAAACTTGTTTGATTATGTGATAGAACCTTTTACTTCTAAAGAGTTCATTTGGTGATTGGTGAAACAATGATGAATGCATGTTGTAATGGTTGTTGTGAACTTGTTAGGTTTAATTATTGAGGGTATATATTTGTTATTTAAGTTGGAAAAGGATTGGATATTGATTTTGCATCAAAAGTAATGCTCAAAAACGTGAAAAAACTCTGTTTTCAAAATCTGCACAGTGCGCACAACCCGTGCCTCCCTCACGCACGGACCGTGCTGGTGTTCAGTGCTGGAAATTTCCACACGCAGCAACATGCATGACCTGTGCTCCTAAGGCTCCCGGTCCGTGCGTCCCCTCGGTTTCTCAAACTTCAATTTTTCAAATTCCATTCCTTTGAGAGCTAAAACTGATCCTAATCCATTTCCAACTTAATTATAAATAACTACCACTTAAATTAACCCTAGTAGGTTTATGTATGATGTGATTCTTTTCTCCTTGTGGTTATGATTATAGAGTTAAAGTGTGGGAAACACTAGTATGTATATGTATATGTATATGTATATGTATATGTATATGTATATGTATGTCATTTTGAGTCTGTTAAGGATAATTGCTATTCCATTAATCCGAATTATGAATGTATGTCTCTGAAATGTCTAAAAGATAACATTCCGAATTTTATTGTCGACTAAAATCTAAGATGTTACATATGTATACTGAAATTTGGATTTTGTGGATCATGAAATATTCTGAAATTCATTTCAGCATACTAGAGTTGATGTAATTGCAATTGCAACCATGCCGAGTCACTTGGGAGCTGAAGTGAATTGGCTCGGTCCAAATTGATTTGCGTATCTCTGATTACCTTATGAGCAAATATCTTTTATTTTTAATTATGATTAAAATAGGAACGTTACATTCACAATCTCTTTGACTTGGATTTTGGGTTTTGAGGTTGATAAAAATACAAAAAACTTCATCAAAAAGCTTCTCAGAGAAAATCAAGAAACCGGGTGGAGTATATCTGAGATGGTCATTGGAAAAAATTTAAGATGAGGAAGATATTGTCATGGTTTTTAACAATCTCTTTCAGGATCTTTTCTCTACTAGTCATCCTGAAAGAAATTCTCACTACAAGAAAAATGACCCGTCCATGTGGACACCTTTAGTGATGGAACACTCCATCGTAGCTAAAAGTTTTTTTTTTGTTAACATGTTATTGGTGCGTAGTTAACCCTTGTTGGATCGCACTTGCCGCTCGAGCTCCCTCTGCTCTCTCTTGCCTGGTCCTAGTCGATCTTCATCTTCTTCCTCCGAAGGTAAACCTGTAATCTCAATAGTTGATAGAATTCGTTTTTCTCTTCCTACAAATATTTGAGATCTCAAATCTTACGGAAGCTTCTAGCAATTCGTGTTTCATCTTGAAACCCTAATGCTTAATCTGTGTGACCAATTTGTTTTCATCTTCAAACCCTAAGAAACTTAGACTCACTGCAAAATGTCCCTGCATCGTACGACGCCATTTCAGCTGTCAACATTACCTGGTTCTTACATGGAACTAGACTTGGGTGAGTTCCATGGTGGATGACTTTTCATATCAGCATTCTTCTTCTTGCTATGTGTTTTTTTTGGAAAGATTGTTGGATATGTTACTGCACTTTATGATGTTGCCGAAAGCCATGATGTGAAAATTTTCTGCTGAAGGAATTCGTACCTAACAGTCTATGGAAGTCAGGAAATGATTGGAATTTTGATCAACGAGATGTATGCTGAAACTTTCTTATATAGAGAAATTTTGAAATCTGGTGAGAGTGGGTAAAGAAGTTATAATCATTACTTTAAGGAAAAAGTATTTTTAAGTATAAAGTTTTGTTCCCTCGTTGATTTCTGTTTCTGGTTTGTAAAGTTTTACTCATTTCTTGTATTACCTTGTGTCGTGACCGTGATCCCGACGTAGACGGCTCAAAAATTGATTATTTTAGGAGTCGCCACATAATTTATTAAATAGGGAAAATTGAGAAAAACCTACCTTAAAATTATTGGTCTGTGTAAACTAAGTTGGGTTCGGGAGTCGATTATATGCATAGGGAAGGGCGAAAACTTAATTCCACTACACCCCTAGTACATCTATCCTAAGACAGTTACCCTAAATCTGATTGTGCAAATATTAATGAGTCATAAAATATTGTTAACACCCTAAAATAATATTGAGTAAAATATAATAATTATTTACAAAGAGGAAATATAGGACTAATTTAAGAAAATTTAATTTTGACTTGACGGGAAAGCCCCACTCCTACGTATCCTCGGGTGTAATGAGTAACTCAAAAGTCACGTAGTTTTTTGGTAGAAAATGTTTGTGTGTTGGTGTTTTTTTTATAAAGGGGTTTTAGGACTCTTGAGCTATGCAGCTCATTCATCCTAAAACGATGACTAACCCGACTGTACAGTCGACTTAGTCCCCTATTTTCTGAAAATGGTGTTTTCTTGGGGTTTGAAAAACGGTTTGATGTGCGGTGGTTTGATTTTATTGGAATAGGGATTTTAGGACTCTTAAGATGTTCAGCTCATTCATCCTAGAACGATGACTAACCCAACTGTACAGTCGACTTAGTCCCCTATTTGTTTTTTTTTGGGAAAAAAAGTTTATTTATTAGTTTTTGTTATAGGGGTTCTAGGACTTTTGAGCCGTACGGCTCGTTCATCCTAAAACGATGACTAACCCGACCGTACGGTCGACTTAATCCCCTATTTTGGTTTTTGAGGAAAGAAAATAATTTGTGTATTTAAAATTAATGAGAAAATTAACAATTAATAAAGAGTAAAGTAAAAATAAATAAATAAATAACTATACATATAAATAAATAAAATTAATTAATAAATAAATAATATATATACATAAATAAATAAACTATAAATATATAATAAATAATAAATATGTACAACAATAAATAAATAAATAAAATACAAAACTAACCTTAAGTTGATAAATGCGATGAACGCCGAACCGGACCGAGCAGTCTGACCAGGTCAACTGCGAACCGGACTCCTATCTGATCCGTTTTGACCCCAAAATCGCCTTGTGCAAAAACCGCTTTGAGAACCAGAAAACCGACTCAAAAATGTGCAAAATAATCAAAGACAGATTTTTAGTGTAATGGACTGCTAAGGCTAGTCCAAAATAACACTTAATCCGCCAATGACCCCCTTCTCGAAGTCTTTGCCTCTCAACCTCTTTTATAGCCAATTGCTAGGTGGTTCTTGTTTCTCCCAAGCAATGTGGGACAAAAACAAGATAGAGAAAGCAATTCCCGTTTTCCTCAAACCAGCCACAGTAAAAGTGAGATTCCGGATTCGTTAACTGTTGGATCATCTTCGTTTTTTGAGAGCCGGTTCGTGAGACATATATCTTCACTTTCACCGTTTGGATCGTCGAAACGGGGTCTGAGGAGAGAGAAATTGTCTTCTCAAAGTAGAGAAAACAATTCCCATTTTTCACAAACCAGTCACCGTAAAAGTGCGATTCCGTATTCGTTAACCGTTGGATCGTGAGACATATATATTCGCTTTCACCGGTTAAAATTGGGTGTTCACAGATGCCCCTTTGTGCTTACTTTCTTACGAGATAATACGTAAAACTATGTTTTGTTGTATTATCAAAGTAACGAATAAGTACAGATACGAACCTCAATTTTAATCGTTGAAATATGCACAATTGTAAAAATAGGTTGCATGAGATACAAACAGTACAAGAGCTGAATCGGTAGCACGAAATTTAAAAGACAAATGCCAGGGCTGAACTGTTAGCATGAAAATGAAATATAGTACCAGAGCTGAATCGATAACACGAAATTTAAAATACAGTGTCAGGGCTGAACCGATAGCATGAAAATAAAACATTGCTAGAATTGAATCAGTAACACGAAATTTAAAAAGAAAATGTCAGGGCTGAACCGATAGCATGAAAATAAAACAGTGCTAGAACTGAATCGGTAGCACGAAATTTAAAAGGACAATGCCAGGGCTGAACCGATAGCATGAAAAACTAGTGCTAGAGCTGAATCGGTAGCACCAAAATTTGAAAGACAATGCCAGGGATGAACCGATAGCATGCAAACACTAGTGCCAGAGCTGAATCGGTAGCACAAAATTTAGAAGACAGATGCGAGGGCTGAATCGATAGCATAAAAGTAAAATGTGTAGTGCCAGGGCTGAATCGATAGCACAAAAATTAAAAGACAAATGCCAGAGCTGAACCGATAGTATGAAGTTTAAAGACAATGCCAGGGCGAGGCCGATAGCACAAAATTTAAGACAATGTCAGAGTGAGACCGATAGCAGAAAATTAAAGACAATGCCAGGGCCAGACCGATAGCATGAAAATTAAAGACAATTCCAGGGCGAGACCGATAGCACAAAATTAAAGACTATGCCAGAGCGAGACCGATAGCATGAAAATTAAAGACAATGTCAGGGCGAGACGGATAGCACAAATTTAAGGCAATGCCAGGGCGAGACCGATAGCACAAAATTAAAGACAATGCCAGGGAGAAACCGATAGCATGCAAATTAAGGCAATGCCAGGGCGAGATCGATAGCACAAAATTTAAGAGAATGCCAGGGCGAGACCGATAGCATGAAAATTAAAGACAATGTCAGGGCGAGACCGATAACATGAAAATTAAAAACAATGCCAGGGCGAGACCGATAGCACAAAATTTAAGACAATGCCAGGGCGAAACCGATAGCATGAAAATTAAAGACAATGCCAGAGCGAGACTGATAGCATGAAAATTAAAGACAATTCCAGGGCGAGACTGATAGCACAAAATTTAAGACAATGCTCGGGCGATACCGATAGCATGAAAATTAAAGACAATGCTAGGGCGAGACCGATAGCACAAAATTAAAGACAATGCCAGGGCGAGACCAATAGCATGAAAATTAAAGACAATGCCAGGGCGAGACCGATAGCACAAAATTTACGACAATGCCTGGGCGAGACCGATAGCATGAAAATTAAAGACAATGCCAGGGTGAGACCGATAGAACAAAATTTAAGACAATGTCAGTGCGAGACTGATAGCATGAAAATTAAAGACAATGCCAGGGCGAGACTGATAGCATGAATATTAAAGACAATGTCAGGGCGAGACCGATAGCACAAAATTTAAGACAATGCCAGGGAGAGACCGATAACACAAAATTGAAGACAGTGCGAGGGCGAGACCGTTAGCACAAAATTAAAAGGTGCAGTGCCAGGCCTGAACTGTTAGCACGAAATTAAAAAGGCAAATGCTAGGGCTGAACCGATAGCATGAAATTAAAAGGTGCAGTGCCAGGGCTGAACTGATAGCGCGAAATTAAAAAGACAGATGCCAGGGTTGAACCGATAGCATGAAATTATAAGGTGCAGTGCCAGGGCTGAACCGATAGCACAAAATTAAAAAGACAGATGCCAGGGCTGAACCGATAGCATGAAATTAAAAGGTCCAGTGCCAAGGCTGAACCGATAGCACGAAATTAAAAAGACAAATGCTAGGGCTGAACCGATAGCATGAAAGTAATATTTGCAGTGCCAGGGCTGAATCGGTAGCACAAAATTTAAAAAGACAATGTCAGGGCTGAACCGGTAGCATGAAAAATTAATGCCAGAGCTAAATAGATAGCATGGAGATTAAAATTAAAAAAGTGTAATGTAATACATGTTTACTTGTGGATGCCTTTGTTTTAATACTAAAACCATTGATGCGAACTAAAGATCTTTGACCAATCAAACTCTCACCTACTTGCCTTCACCTCTTCCTTGCAACACGCGATCGACTTTTCATAACATCGATCCTTCTATTCCCCCGAATGAATGAATTCCCTTTAAATCTTTTGCAAAATTACTTGGGATGACCTCGAGACCCCAGGCTCCCACACTCTTTTTGCGAGTTGTCATGAGAGGTGTGGGTCTATTCTCCCCAGTCAACTGAGTTCTTCTCTTCATTTTTTTTCTTTTTTTCTTGACTTTTTGTTTGGCTTCTTTTCTTGGTGAACCGGACTCTTCTTTGAGCGATCAGTCCTCTTGTTGCAGTGAGTCTATCTGTGCTGGTGCTGTCTTGGGGGCTTGGTGCCAGGTATTTAGGTCGTCATTGTATGAAGGCTGGTCGCGTGCAGAGCTCCCTCGGGGTGTACCTGCGATGGCACTCCAACTCCCAAGTCAGTGGGGTGATCTTTAGTATAATAGTATTGGTCAAAAACGTACCTTTCATGTGATGTCAGGGACTCTTTATATAGTACTTGGGGCGCTGTAGGCGACCATCGGATCCTGCAAGAATTACTCTCCGCCGTAGATCTTCCCATCATGGGCATAAGGTGGTGCCTAGTCGCTATTGGGCCGCTCGCACAGGCCCAACCTTCTGAACGGGTCGCGACCTGATCCAAATCGTCGTGTAACGCTGGTTGCTTACTGGGCCGCTCGCCCCGGTCCAATATTCTTCACGGGCTGCGGCCCAATCCAGAACAGTCGCCCTCCAGGCCGAAGTCGTTCATTAGGACGGGTTCAGGCCTAAGAGTCACATTTCTTTTGGTGAGGCGAGCTGCCTCTCCTTTGGTCGCCTGCGCTGAGACGACCTGATCGTATGCCCGTTTCGACGGAGCATGCTCGCGTCCTCTAGCGACGTGGTATTCTGACAGTCATGATGTTCTGAAAGGACAAGTGTGATGCTTCGATGGGACTGTCATGATGCTTCACGCTTCCCAAAAGGGGGGCTCGTAATGATGACAGTTCAATTTTCGAGGAAGGTCATCAATTTAGAAGGGGAAGAGACGTGCCCCTTCGCGTTCTGGCTCTTCCTCCCTATAAATATGGGGCACCCCTTAGATTGATTTGTTTCTTTTCTGAAATTCCTGCTCTGAGGACGAGTTCTTTCTCCGACGAGCGATCTACTTTCCGGCTATTCTGGCAAGGTGTTTTCCGATTGGCGACTTCAAACTCCGGCGCGACCTAACTTCCGATCTCCTTATTCTGGTGATGGCAAGTGCGACGAAATCGTTTCCCGCTCCAGGTATCTAGTTTTCTTCTTGGGCTTTTAGATTAAATCGCACTTCTTTACTTCTTAACATGAGCGAGGAGGGGGTGTCAGACCCGGGGTCGATCATGTCGCCCTTTCCGTAGGTCATCTTCGATGGTCTGACTTTCATGCTCCCTTCTTGCAGGTTATCTTTCGTCATGGCGCGGACGAAGCTAACCGCCCACGTAACCGGCAGCCCGCCACCTTCTTCAACGGACCCATCCTCCAGTTCTCGGACGTCTACGGATAGGACGGCTTCGGATAGTGGATTTACTTCTACACCCCCGGCTGAGGGATCGAATCTCACGATGCCCGCTCACCCTGTATTCTTCCAAGAAGGGGAAAGTAATGATCCACCTTCCACTTCCTCGACTCATTCAGAGCGGGTTATCCAGTCGGACGCCGGAAGAGGGGAAGCCGATTGGAGAGGCGTATTAGGAGAGGATCGTTCCTGGATCTCATTGGCCGTGCTAGGCCGGGTACCTTCGCTATTTAAACCTGGGGATGAGGTGTTGCCATTTTTTGCCGGGCTGGTCGGCGCATCGGGTCAGGCATTGGCGGTGGATGGTCCTTCTTCAACAGAACATGTGGCAATGATCCCGTCCACCTTAAAATTCACAATGTACGCCATTGTTCTTCGCGACATCGGGATTCGTCCGCCGTTTACATCCTTTCAACGCAATATTCTTCGCTATTTTGGGGTTGCACCCTCGCAGTTGTTGAGGGTGATGGGGCGAGAGTGCAATTGGCAGACGTTCTTCAAAATTTTTGAGACGAGCAGGCGACCAGAGCTGGGCAGCAATCGGAACCGGTGGGAGCATTTGAGTCTTAAGGCTCAGTCGGACTACAAGATATTCAAGTCTTTTTCTGACTCGCTCAAACCCCGGAAGTCCTCTTTTCTATGGGTGGTCCCCGTTTGCGAAGAGTCCCAGCGGATGGTTGGGGCGATCGACACCCGGGGGCGGGTAACAAGCATGAAATATCCCATAGCGTGGACGTACGCTCATTTTCGCCGCATGCCCGCCACGTATAGGACTCGTTGCCAACTTGGTGACGAAAATACTGAGACTTTGAGACTGCTCGAGAATTTGGCCTCTTGGATGGAGGAAGGTTTGATCAAGTGTCACCAATTGGTGGAAACGACCGACGATAATGGTTTCAAGGTCGCTCTTGGTATGGGTAGTCGTACCCCCCCTTTTTTTTTAACCGTGTTCTTACCTTCTTTGCAGGTGAAATGGCCAGTCTAGGTTTTGCTGAGTTGATGAAGTAAGCCATGAAAGGGAGGAAGCCCCAGACCGGCCCGTCCACCCCTGCGGTTACTCTTTCCCCGGTTCCTGAGGGCACCGTGGCTGCTGTAGGAGGCGAGATCGGCACGCCCGTTGCTGGGATGAAGAGGAGTCGTCCCCTTCCCACCGTCGATCTGACCTAGGATGACCCTGCTCATAAAAAGTTCAGGGCCAACAAAGGGCCTCAAAAGAGTCCCGCCTCGGGGGTCAATCTGGACGAGATGACCGATGAGGGCATCATAAGCGGTTTTTGTGAAGACCCCCTTCTGTTTGCTGCCGAGGTGGAGCGGACCAAAGGTAATATTCTCCTCGCCCAAAATTTATGGTTGGAGAGTGATAACTTAGACAAAACCGACAAGCTTAGCCGTGCTTATGTTTATATCTCAGAAGTTTGGGAGGAGTTGGAAGCCACCAAGAAGAAACTGTAAGATTCAGAAGCCGCCCTTCAACCTACAGTCAATGCCCTTGATGAAACAAGGAAGTCGCTCTCCGTCATCACTCAAGAGCGAGACGATGCCCAGATCGCTCTAACTGAAGCTAAGAGGAAATTGCAGCTTGAGGTGGGGAAGGTTAACGAGTTGTCCGGACAGATGAGCGGGTTGAATTTGGAAGCCGCTGAAATGAGGTCGACCATTGAGGCTTTGAAGAAAGAGCGGGAAGAGGCCTCTGCTCAATATGATCGGCTCGTCTAGTCCACTGTTTCAATTTGCCAGGGGCGGTTTGATGAGGCTATGGCTCAGGTGCGGTGCGTCTACACGGACCTTGTGCTCAACCCAAACGTTATCAACTTTTCCCACTCTCATGTGGACGTCGGATCATCCAGCCCGCTGAGGAGGACGAGCAGGGAAACGTCGTGGTGGAGGAAGTGGTTGTGTCTGATCGTTCCCTTTAGAATTTTTGTAATATGTTCCAAGTATTTGACATTCGTGTCTGGGCGGCTTTCGAGTCGCCCCTAATGATGTAATATGTACTATGCCTTAGACTTTTAAAATCGTTATTTGCTCGTTCTGTTTAATTCGTTTGTTAGCCTTCGGGCAGTTTACTAGAACTCGTACCTAGATTTAACTCGCCCTTGGGGGTGCGACTCTCGACTGTGATCGCTTCGTTGCGTTTATTTCGTTTTTTAGCCTTCGGGCAGTTTACTAGGGTTCGTCCCCAGATTTAACTCGCCCTTAGGGTTGCGACTATCGATTAAGATCGCTTCGTGTGTTACTTATATCGACTAAGCACCTCCGAGCCCGCTCAGTGGTTTATCAAACTCGGTTTGATTTTAACCCGCCTGGCGGTTAATGAATCTGTATGGAAAACATAAAAGGATGAGACAACATATAAAAATATTTCATCTGCGGTGATGGCCGGGAGGGTCTCAATAAAAACCCAGTGGGAAAAGAGTGTCCCGCCCGGTGTACTTACTTTATTCAATTCAACAAGTTTTAACGATAGAGTTACAATTGAATTTAGGCACAAAATTTAAATAAAGTATCGCCTGAGGTTGGCCGCGTTCCATGTTCTCGGCACTGCTCCGCCTCCCATGGTTTGAAGTTGGTAGGTGCCCTTCCACGTCTTCGAGACGACTCGGTAGGGACCTTCCCAGTTAGGAGCGAGTTTACCTTGAGCTGCGAACTTCTGTCCTATCGTCGCTCTAGGGACGACCTTTGAGTTGTATCTCGTCGCCATCTCTTGTTTCACAAGTGCTTCTTTCAACGATGCTTTGGTGCGGAGTTCTTCAACTAAGTCGAGCTCTTCTTTGAGTCCCTGATCGTTCTCATCGAAAGTTTTGGGATTTGCAGTTCTCCAACTGAGCTCTCCAATTTCAACCGGGATAAGTGCTTCCACCCTGTATACCAACTTGAATGGGGTTTCACCCGTGGTGGAGTGCGGGGTAGTCTGATAAGCCCATAGTACGAAGGGGAGTTCTTCTGTCCACTTTCCTTTGGATTCGTCCAGCCTTCTTTTCAGCCCGTGCTGGATCACTCGGTTGGCGGCCTTTGCTTGTCCGTTGGTCTGTGGGTGCTCGACCGATGTAAAGCGCTGCTTGATTCCCAGTTCTGACATGTACTCTTGGAAGGTTTTATCCGTGAACTGGGTGTCGTTGTCCGAGACCACGACCTCAGGAACTCCGAATCGAACTAGTATATTTTTCTTGAAGAACTCCAAGCAGTTTTTGGAGGTGATGGTCGCTAAGGGCTCGGCCTCCACCCATTTGGTGAAGTAGTCCACTGCCACGATTAAGTACTTTAGCTGTCCTGGGGCCACTGAGAACGGGCCCAGAAGGTCGATTCCCCACCACACGAACGGCCATGGAGCGGTCATTGAATTAAGTTCGACCGGAGGGGCGATGTGTACATCTGCGTGCTTTTGGGACTTATCACATTTTTTAACTAGCTCGTTTGCATCACCCTCCATCGTCGGCCAATAGTATCCAGCTCTAAGTGCCTTCTTGGCTAGTGCTCGTGCCCCTAGGTGATTCCCACATATTCCTTCGTGGATTTCCCTCAACACATAATCGGCCTCGTGTGATGTTAGACACTTTAGTAATGGTGTTGAGAATCCTCTGCGAAACAGTTTACCTTCAATTACCAAGTAGAACGATGCCCGCCTACGCGTGAGAGCTGACTTCTTTGGTTCGTCCTCCTCTTCCCCCAGCACGATGTACTTTAGGATGGGATCGATCCAAGTCTCGCCCTGACCGATCGTGCAGACATTTGTGATCGGGACTGTTTCTAGTCGGACGCTGGGTTGAGGGAGTATTTTCTGGATTACGCTCCTGTGGTTCCCAGGGGTCTTTGTACTCGCTAGTTTGGAGAGCACGTCCGCCCTTGCATTTTTTGATCTAGGGATGTGTCGGACTTCTACACTTTCGAACTGGTCGAGCAGTTCTCGTACCTTAGCTAGGTACCTCCACAAAACTTCATCTTTGGCATCATATGCCTCTCCAATCTGGGACACTACTAACAGGGAGTCAGAGCGGAGCTCGACCCGTTGTGCTTTGAATTCCCTAGCGAGCATAAGTCCTGCAATGCACGCTTCGTACTCTGCCTGGTTATTTGAAGTGGAAAAGGAAAATGTTAACGACACCTCTACGGTCGTCCCTTCTGGGCTTTCTAGAATCAAACCAGCCCCGCTCCC
Organism: Astragalus membranaceus; assembly: GCA_039519185.1. Taxonomy (NCBI): domain Eukaryota; kingdom Viridiplantae; phylum Streptophyta; class Magnoliopsida; order Fabales; family Fabaceae; genus Astragalus; species Astragalus membranaceus. The sequence continues at coordinate 23,261,017 of CM076852.1, forward strand.
TTTACCGTTTGAGGAACCGTCCACATACAGCGTCCAGGTCGGCTCAGGCCCTTCTTCCTGGATCGGGGTCATCTCTGCTATGAAGTTTGCCAGGATTTGTGCTTTTGTGGCAGTTCTTGTTTCATATTTGACGCCGAACTCTGAGAGCTCTACTACCCACTTGATCATTCTTCCCGCTAAGTCAGGCCGGTGCAAGATCTGCCGAATGGGCTGATCCGTTCTAAGGACGATTTGGTGAGCCACGAAATACGATCTCAGCCTTCGGGCGGCCACGATTAGTGCCAGGGCGAGCTTCTCGATCCTTTGGTACCTGAGTTCTGGTCCCTGGAGTGCTTTGCTCACAAAATATACGGGATTCTGTTTTTCCCCGTCCTCCTGTACCAGCACGGCTGCTAGGGCTTCGTCACTGATGGAGAGATACAGGTATAACGTTTCCCCGGGCTCTGGGGTAGTCAAGATGGGTGGTTGCAACAGAACCTTTTTCAACTGATCTAGAGCTTGGTCGCATTCGGCCGACCATTCGAACTTTGCCTCCTTCTTAAGTAGTTTTAAAAGTGGGAGAGACTTGCTGGCCGCCTTTGAAATGAATCGTGAGAGCGCGGCTATCATTCCGTTCAGCTTCTGAATCTCTTTTTTACTAGTGGGCGACTTCATTTCTGTCACAACCCTGCATTTATCTGGATTTGCCTCAATCCCCCGCTCTGTCAAATAGAACCCCAAAAACTTGCCTGCCCTGACTCCGAACGTGCACTTCTCAGGATTTAGCTTCAGCGAGTTCTTGCGGGCTTCCATAAATACCTCTCTAAGGTCGGCCACATGATCAATGTCTTGTTTGCTTTTAATGATCATGTCGTCTAAGTATACTTCGACCGTTCTGCCGATCTGTGTTTGGAAAACCCTACTCATCATTCTCTGGTATGTTGCCCCTGCATTCTTTAATCCGAAAGGCATGACTAAGTAACAGTAGTCCCCTCTTGCTGTCATGAAGGCCGTCTTTTCCTGATCGGGTGGGTGCATTGTGATCTGGTTGTAACCCGAGTAAGGATCTAAAAATGAGAGTAATCTAAATCCGTTTGCGCTGTCTACCAACCGGTCCACACTAGGTACTGGAAACGCGTCTTTAGGGCATGCCCGGTTAAGATCAGTATAGTCGACGCACATGCGCCATTTCCCATTGGCCTTCTTGACCAGAACGACGTTGGATAGCCATGTCGTGTACTTGATTTCTTTGATGAACCCGGCTTCCAGCAAATCATCGACTGCCTTACTGGCGGCTTGTCCTTTCTCCTCACCCTGCACCCTTCTTCTTTGGGCGACCCATTTCGCTATGGGATTAACGGCCAGGTGGTGACAAGCTACCTCTGGCGGGACGCCTGGCATGTCTGCAGCACTCCAAGCAAAGACATCAGCGTGTTCTCTCAAGCACTAGATTAACTGATCTCATACCTCTGTGGGAAGGTCGCTTCCCATCGATACCGTCTTCTCTGGGTCGTTCCCTAGTTGTATTTGGACGAGTTCGCCGTCCGGCTCTGGTCTCTTAATTCTTTTCTTGAGTTCTCGGGTTAGGTCATCATCTCCTTCTTCCGCGTCACTGTCCGGGTCGTAGCGGGCATCTAGATCGGCTACATTGACTAGACTCCCGCCCTTATTCACGGCGATCGTCTTTCTCGTTTCATGCTCCCCTTGCTCCTTCTCATGAAGTGGCATCGTCGAGCGGCTTGTATATCCGCCGGAACGGTAACCACGTCATTGTAGTCCGAATAGAATTTCATTTTTAAGTGGACGGTCGAGGTTACGGCCTCTAGCTTTCCCAAAGTGGGACGATCGACGATACATTTGTCTGCCGACTTACATGGTAACACCAAGAAGTTTACTTTCACAGTTCTGCATTTGGGTTTCTCCCCGCTGTCGTCCCCAAAGATTACCATAAGTTCCAGCATCCCAAGGGGTGTGGTGGACGATCCGTTGAAACCTATCAGGTCAGATCCCCGATAGGCCGTCAGCTCCCTACTGGGTATTCTCAAGACGTCGAGGAGGTCTTCAAAGATGATATCAGCCGAGCTCCCCTGGTCGACCAGGATTCTTCTGACCTCGACATTAGCCATTACTGCGATGACGATCAGTGGGACATACTTATTTGGCTTCCCATCAAGCAAGTCATTGTCGCCAAATGCCAAAGGCGGCCTGTTTGAGGGGCGACTGGGCGCGGAGGTCGAGGCGACGTTCATTATTTATTTCCATCGCCTTTTCGATGACTTATTCGTTTCTCCTACTTTCGTGGGGCACCCTCCAGTAATCACCATTGAAACCGCGCGTCCCCTTGACCTCCTTTGGTCGTTTCTTTCCTCACTGTATTCATCCTCGTCCTCCTTCAAGCCTTTCCCAACTTCATTTACGATGGCCTTGCCCTTTCGAGGAGACCGCTCTCTGTCCCGCTCTTCTGGTTTGTCTGTTTTCCCTTTCTTGACATACTGGGTTAGCTTTCCCTTTCTAATCAGTTCTTCGATGTCGTCTTTCAGGGCCATGCAATTGTTGGTGTCATGCCCGTTACTTCTATGATAACGGCAGTACCTGCGAGATGGGTGTTGTCCTTCTTTAAGGACGACTGGATCAGGTCTCTTTATGTCTTTAAACTCTGCGTTTGCGCACTCGGCCAAGATCTGGGAGTACGTGGTGTTGAGTTTGGTCCGGTCGGAGAATTTCTTCTGCCTGAATTCCCTGGACGATCCTTCCCTATCTCCTCTATCTCTCCTGGGGTCCTGGACTCGGCTCGAGTGGAGTTCCTTCGCCTGCCCTGCGACGGCTTGGGTGGCCATCGCTCTTTCCTCGTAGTTCATGAACCTCTGCGATCGTCGCAGGAAAGTTTCGAGATCTGGCGGCTCGTTCACACCAACTTCTATCTCAAACAAACTACCAGTTCGGAGACCGTCCCGAAGGAACCACAAGCGCATATCATCCTCCAACCCTCGGACGTTGGATGCCTCTTTGTTAAAGCGCTCAACATACTCACGGAGGGATTTGTTCAGGCCTTGCCTAATCGCCTTCAGGATAGCATGCGATTTAGGCTTCACCCTTGATGCGGTGAAGCGGGCGGTAAAAACTCGAGCCAATTGCCCCTAGGACGAGATACTGTTGGGCCTTAACTCGGTGAACCACTCCAGAGCGGGTCCTTCTACTTCATTACCAAATCAAAATACCGTAGGTGGGCGTCGGGGTCCTTTACCCCGTTGTACATCCTGAGATCAGAGGGAGGCTTCTCTAGCGCTCGCGGGATGGGGTACTCATCGATTCCACGAGTGAAGGGTCCCAGGCCATCATCTCCCATCCTCCTACGAGATGGTCGGTCCTCGAGGTGGTGTGTAACACCCTAAATATTTAATTAATTTATTTAATTAAGTATTTAGGAGTTTATTTAATTTATTGGGTATAATTTAATTAATTAAAATTATATTAATTTTATGTTGGTGGTACTAGGAAAAGGAGGCGCCACTTGAATGAACTTGGGCTTAAGTGAAAAGCCCAAGCCCATGATCCATAAGATATGCGAAGTTGTTAGGCCTTGTGAGGTTAGGGTTTTGGCTAGCATTTGCGAATTTGAGAGAGGAGAATAGAGAGAGTGAGAGCGCCGTAGAGAGAGGAGAAAGAAGAGAAGAAGGTCGCGAGCTCAAGGAGGAAGAGGAACGTGATTTTGTTGCTGTGGTTCTGTTCGTGACTGTCTCTAGGGCTTCCATTCTTCAAAATCCGAGGTAAGGGGAGTTCTATCTTTCTATATAATAGATGTTCATGATAGGTTGTAAGTTAGGGTTACCCTAGATCTATTCATGTTCTTGATTTATGTGTAATTTCATGTTTGTTTAGTGATATATATGTGACCTTCATGAGTTGTGGCTGAAAAATCCACTTTTGGTTGTGGCATGGGCGCCTAGGGCGCCATATGTTTGATTGTGTTGCTGAAATTGTTGCTGGATTTTCTTGTTGCTGGAAGTGTTGCAGGGCGCCAGGCGCCAGGCGCTGGGCTCCAAGGGCGCTGTGTTGCGTGTGCGTTGTGTTGTGCTGGGCACTGGGCGCCAGGCGCCAGGCGCCAAGGGCGCCGTGTGTGTGTGTGCGTGTTGCGTTGTGCCAGGCGCTGGGCGCCAAGGGCGCCAGTGTGCGTGTGTGCTGTGCTGCGTTGTGCTGGGCGCTGGGCGCCAGGTGCCAGGCGCTGGGCGCTAAGGGTGCCAGTGTGCGTGTGTGCTGTGTTGCGTGTGTGTTGTGTTGCTGGGCGCCAGGTGCCAGGCGCTGGGCGCCAAGGGCGCCATTTTCAGGATGTTCCCAAATTTTTATAAAAACTGTTTTCGCTATATCTTTTGACTCGGGCATCCGTTTTGAACGTTTCAAAAAGTGTTGGGAAACTTTTTCAGTTGTCTACCTGTGTGTTTTATTTTTTTAAAATAAAAACTTATTATTTTCTGGTGGTTTTTGGGCGCCCAAGTGGCTGTCCCCGGTGGTCATCCCAGTGACGTTGTAAAACCGTATTGAGTTCGTTAAAAATCTTTCTTGGGTATAACCAACAGTTTTAACGTTTTAGTGTCAAAATGGGTGATTATGACGATGATGTCCTTAGTGGCTAGTTAAATGACGTTTTTGCCCTTAGTGGCCAATATTATTGATGATGATGTGTAAATGACGATGATGCCCTTAGTGGCTAGTTAAATGACGGTTTTGCCCTTAGTGGCTATTGTTTGATTGATGACGTTCATGTATAAGTGACGATGAGGCCCAAAAAGGCTAAGCGACGATGATAATAAGCAACGATGAAATATAGCGATATTGTTGTGTGTAATTATGAATTGACAGGTGCTGTGCCTCTTAGTTGGCAAATTGCTAAGTGACGGGTCACATAGTTGACGGTGGTCGTGTGTATGTGTGTGGTGCATATCATAGTGTCTCATGTATTCCATGTGCATGAACCCAGCGACGATGAGGCCATAAAGGCTAAGCGACGATGAGGCCATAAAGGCTAAGCGACGATGATGAAAGGTACCTCATGCATATGCCCGCGAGTGGGTTGCATTTCATATAGTCACATGACATCGTGATGAGTTATTGTAATGACGTAATTGCTGATTTTGATGTGGTTACTCTAGTGCTGTGACTTTGACTTATTGCTTATCATATGGTTTATTATATGGATTGAATTGGACTCACCCTTCTGTTTGAATGTTACCCCTATGCGGTAACGTGCAGGTGATCACGAGTGAAGACCTAGGTATCTTCACTAATTTTGAGTCGGGTCGTCATGCTCTGATACGTAGCACTCAGGGGGGAAACGAACTCGATGTTTTAAGACTATTTTGGTTGTTATATGTTATTTGATGGTTTTCTCTTATTTATACTTTCCGCTGCGTAGTTGGTTTTATTGATGTCACGGTTGTGGTGACGATGACTGATGCTTGAGTTTTTCCCCATTGGGGGCGTGTTACGTATTGCACACTTATTGACGTTGAACTGTTTTATTGAAGTACGATGTTTTATTCGAAGCATGTGTAACATTCCTTGCGATGAGAGAAATTTTGAAACTCTGATTTTTACAAACAATCAACGGGTAGAAAAGGGGTGTTACATTAGTGGTATCAGAGCAGTTCGGTCTGTCCGGCCAATGTTGTCCTGTCATAGTGTCTTAAGACAATTAAGAAAATTGTTAGATTAGTTCTAAATTTTTGGTTTGTGCTGCAGTGATAATTTGAAATGGCTGGGAGAAACGATGCTGCTCTTGCTGCTGCGCTGCAAGCTATGGCTCAGGCTGTGCAGAATCAGCAGAATGCTGGGGAGAACGCTGGTTTTCGGAGTCTGACTACTTTCCAGAGAGAGAATCCGCCCACTTTTAAGGGCAAATATGATCCAGATGGTGCTATGGCTTGGTTGAAAGAGATCGAGAGGATTTTCAGAGTGATGGACTGCACTGTTGAGCAGAAGGTCCGTTTTGGTACTCACATGTTGGCTGAGGAGGCCGACAACTGGTGGTTGGCTACTAGGCAGAGGTTGGAGACTGTGCAGGAAGAGGTTACCTGGGAGGTATTCAGCAGAGAATTTCTGAGGAAGTATTTTCCTGAAGATGTCCGAGGGAAGAAAGAAATAGAGTTCCTGGAACTGAAGCAGGGTGGTATGTCTGTGACTGAATATGCGGCGAAGTTTGTGGAATTGGCAAAATTCTATCCGCACTATAGTGAGGCTACAGCTGAGTTCTCAAAATGCATCAAGTTCGAGAATGGTTTGAGGCCTGACATCAAAAAGGCCATTGGTTACCAGAAGATCCGTGTGTTCGCTGATCTGGTTGATAGTTGTAGAATCTTTGAGGAGGACAGTACTGCACATTACAAAGCTGTGTCTGAGAAAAAGGGTAAGTTCCCGAGTCGAAGCAAGCCGTATGAGGTTCCTGCGGGTAAGAGTTATCAGAGGGCTGCTGGAGGTAAGAAGACTAGTGGGGGAGATGCTCCTGCTAGCATTGTCTGTTTTAAGTGTGGGAAACCTGGCCACAAGAGTACTACATGCGGGTCTGATGAGAGAGTTTGTTACCGTTGTGGTAAAAAGGGTCATATGGCGGCCGAGTGTAAGGTCAAAGATGTGGTGTGTTTCAACTGTGGTGAGTCTGGGCATATCAGTGCAAAATGTACAAAGCCGAAGAAAGAAAGGTCTAGTGGGAAAGTGTTCACATTGGCAGGAGAGGAGCCTGATGAGAAGGATGGTCTTATTAGAGGTACGTGTTTCATTAACGGTACTTCTCTGAAATCTCTTATTGGTGCTGGTGCTACCCATTGCTTTATATCTGTTGATTGTTGTAAAAGATTGGGTCTTGTTTTATCTGCTATGTATGGGGATATGGTTGTCGATACTCCTGCGAAGGGGTCGGTGATTACTTCCCAGATGTGTTCTCAGTGTCCCGTGTCGATCTTCGGTAGGGACTTTGTTGTGAATTTTGTTTGCTTGCCGTTGAGAGGTCTGGATGTAATCTTGGGCATGGACTGGTTAGAGAATAACCACGTCCATATCAACTGTCGTAGCAAGTCGGTTAGTTTCGGGGAAGAAGATTCTGTTTTGGTATCCGCTAGTCAGTTGAAGAAGTTGAGGAAAGAAGGAGTTCAGCTATTTTCGTTGATGGCATCGTTGTCTGCTGAAAGTCAATCTGTTATTGAAGAACTGCAAGTGGTACGCGAGTTTCCTGAGGTTTTTCCTGACGAAATTCCGGGTGTGCCGCCGGAGAGGGAAGTTGAGTTTTCGATTGATCTTGTACCTGGTACGAGGCCTGTGTCTATGGCACCGTACAGGATGTCGGCGTCGGAATTGTCTGAGTTGAAGACGCAACTCGAAGAATTACATGAGAAAAAGTTTGTGAGACCGAGTGTATCACCGTGGGGAGCTCCGGTATTGTTAGTAAAGAAGAAAGATGGGAGCATGAGGTTATGTGTGGACTATCGTCAGTTGAATAAGGTAACTATCAAGAACAAGTATCCGCTTCCGAGGATCGACGATTTGATGGATCAGTTAGTGGGTGCCCGTGTTTTCAGCAAAATTGATTTGAGGTCTGGATATCATCAGATTAAAGTGAAGGATGAAGATGTTCAGAAGACAGCCTTCAGGACAAGGTATGGGCATTATGAGTATTCAGTGATGCCGTTCGGTGTGACCAATGCACCTGGTGTATTTATGGAATATATGAATCGTATTTTCCATAATTACCTAGATCGGTTTGTGGTGATCTTCATAGATGACATTCTAGTTTATTCTAAGTCGGAGGAAGAGCATGCTGAGCACCTGAAGTCAGTATTGGAAGTTCTGAAAGAGAAAAAGTTGTATGCTAAGTTATCAAAGTGTGAGTTCTGCCTGAAAGAGGTCAGTTTCCTTGGGCACGTGATTTCTGGTAATGGTATTGCGGTTGATCCGGCAAAAGTAGAAGCAGTGTTGGAGTGGGAGGCTCCGAAATCCGCAACAAAGATCAGAAGCTTTTTGGGTTTGGCTGGGTACTACAGGAGGTTCATCGAGGGTTTCTCAAAGTTGGCCCTTCCGTTGACTCAGTTGACTTGCAAGGGTAAAGTTTTCGTTTGGGATGCTCAGTGTGAGGAAAGTTTTATGGAACTGAAAAAGAGATTGACAACATCGCCTGTTTTGACGTTGCCTAATCCGGAGGAACCGTTTGTTGTATATTGTGACGCTTCAAAGATGGGTCTTGGTGGTGTGCTGATGCAAGATGGGAAAGTCGTTGCGTATGCGTCGAGGCAGTTGCGGGCTCATGAGAAGAATTACCCTACGCATGATTTGGAATTGGCTGCTGTGGTATTTGCGCTTAAGATTTGGAGACACTATCTTTATGGTTCGAGGTTTGAGGTGTTCAGTGATCATAAGAGTCTGAAATATCTGTTCGATTAGAAGGAGTTGAATATGAGACAGCGTCGGTGGTTGGAGCTCTTGAAGGATTATGACTTCGGTTTGAATTATCATCCGGGCAAAGCTAATGTCGTGGCTGATGCTTTAAGCCGGAAGTCTTTGCATATGTCGACAATGATGGTGAAAGAATTAGAGTTGATTGAGGAATTCCGAGATTTGAGTTTGGTTTGTAGAATGACACCTCGTAGTGTCAAGCTGGGAATGTTAAAGATCGATAATGACTTTCTGGGCAGCATCAGAGAGGCTCAGAAGTCAGATGTCAAGTTGGTAGATTTAATGAATGGGGTTGGTCAATCTGAATATGAAGATTTCAAATTGGATTCTCGTGGTGTGTTGAGGTTCCGGGGTAGGATCTGTGTTCCGGATGATGCGGAGGTGAAAAAGGCAATTTTGGAGGAGGGTCACCGTAGCAAGTTGAAAAAGATGTTTTGGTGGTATGGTATGAAGAGAGATGTGGCACAGTTTGTGTATGCCTGTTTGACCTGTCAAAAGTCGAAGGTTGAGCATCAGAAGCCTGCAGGGTTGATGCAACCGTTGGAAGTTCCAGAGTGGAAGTGGGATAGCATTGCGATGGACTTTGTGACGGGATTGCCGAATACAGTTAGGGGTCATGACGCTATTTGGGTGATCGTTGATAGGTTAACGAAGTCTGCTCACTTTATTCCTATTAATGTCACTTATCCGGTGTCGAGGTTGGCAGAGGTCTATGTCAAAGAAATTGTGAAGTGGCACGATGTTCCGAAGAGTATTGTGTCAGATAGGGATCCGAGGTTCACTTCTGAGTTTTGGACGGGTTTGCAGAAGGAATCGGGTTCAAAGTTGAAAATGAGTTCGGCATATCATCCCCAGACAAATGGTCAGTCAGAGAGAACAATTCAGTCGTTAGAAGATTTGTTGAGGGCTTGTGTCTTGGAACAAAGGGGTTCATGGGATTCCTACCTTGCGTTGATTGAATTTACCTATAACAACAGTTACCATTCCAGTATCGGGATGGCACCGTTTGAAGCATTGTATGGTCAAAAGTGTAGAACGCCGCTGTGTTGGTACGAGTCGGGGGAGAGTGTAGTGTTGGAACCGGAGATTGTCCGGGAGACTACAGAGAAAATCAAGATGATCCGTGAAAAGATGAAGGCTTCGCAGAGTCGTCAGAAGAGTTATCATGACAAGCGGAGGAAAGATTTAGAGTTTCAGGAGGGTGAGCATGTGTTCTTGAGGGTTTCTCCTATTACCGGTGTTGGTCGAGCGTTGAAGTTGAAGAAGCTCACTCCTCGCTTTGTTGGTCCTTATCAGATATCTGAGAGAATTGGGAATGTGGCTTATAGGGTGGCGTTACCGCCAAATCTTTCGAATTTGCACGACGTGTTTCATGTGTTGCAACTTCGGAAGTATGTTTCGGATCCATCTCATGTGATCCATATGGATGATGTAGAGGTGCGGGATAATCTCACTGTGGAGACGATGCCCGTACGGATTGAGGATCGTGAAGTGAAAGTGCTTAGAGGCAAAGAGATTGCATTGGTGAAAGTGGTTTGGCTAGGAGCTGCCGGTGAGAGTATGACTTGGGAGCTAGAAAGCAAGATGCGGGAGTCCTACCCAGAGTTGTTCGATCGGGTAAATTTCGAGGACGAAATATTCTAAGTGGGGGAGAGTTGTAACACCCTAAATATTTAATTAATTTATTTAATTAAGTATTTAGGAATTTATTTAATTTATTGGGTATAATTTAATTAATTAAAATTATATTAATTTTATGTTGGTGGTACTAGGAAAAGGAGGCGCCACTTGAATGAACTTGGGCTTAAGTGAAAAGCCCAAGCCCATGATCCATAAGATATGCGAAGTTGTTAGGCCTTGTGAGGTTAGGGTTTTGGCTAGCATTTGCGAATTTGAGAGAGGAGAATAGAGAGAGTGAGAGCGCCGTAGAGAGAGGAGAAAGAAGAGAAGAAGGTCGCGAGCTCAAGGAGGAAGAGTAACGTGATTTTGTTGCTGTGGTTCTGTTCGTGACTGTCTCTAGGGCTTCCGTTCTTCAAAATCCGAGGTAAGGGGAGTTCTATCTTTCTATATAATAGATGTTCATGATAGGTTGTAAGTTAGGGTTACCCTTGATCTATTCATGTTCTTGATTTGTGTGTAATTTCATGTTTGTTTAGTGATATATATGTGATCTTCATGAGTTGTGGCTGAAAAATCCACTTTTGGTTGTGGCATGGGCGCCTAGCGCGCCATATGTTTGATTGTGTTGCTGAAATTGTTGCTGGATTTTCTTGTTGCTGGAAGTACTGTTGCAGGGCGCCAGGCGCCAGGCGCTGGGCGCCAAGGGCGCTGTGCGTGATAACCTTATTTTATATAGGTTATTTATGCTCCTAATACTTAAGTCACGCTTATTTCTCAAGTAATTCTAGTGCTTAAATATGTGAATATATGAATATTTGAATAAATATAGGTTATAAGTCAATTCCTTAAACCTTGGGCATAGTCAATGCCTTTGTGAATATGTTTGATGTTTTGCTTTAGCGCTGCAGCGGTATGCTATCTAGGAGACGCTACAGCGTTATATGACGGCTGACCATTGAGATATTTGTGTGGCCACTTGAGGACATGATGAGTCACCACCCTTATCTCTTCCTCTCAGCTGGATATTTTGACTTTCAAGTGGATGCTAAATTACACTTGGCGCCTCCTAAATGGAACCCATGTGATAGTTGTTGTATTCCATCATTAGCACTTTTTATAAAGTACTTTAAGGATAATATCTAAGTCTAGTAATCATCATGTAATATTATTATTCTATTAAGACTTAAATATTAATTAGATTAATTAAGATTGCTTCACCAAGAGGTAACGTACGTAGAGGCAAGTTGATATAACTTGGAAGGAGAACTACACAGACCATATAGTAGCTATTCTCCATTGATACACTACCTTTTTAAGCTTTTATTTTTAGCATAGTTTTCTAGTCTTCATTCAAGGTTTTGCTCACGCCTCAACTTCATCTCTTGTGTGCTACTTGGGATCATTGGAGTGTATCTTTTGCAACCACTCTTCTCTTGTCTTCATACGGTAATACATACTCTCTAGTTGTATTATGTTGATGGAACTTGTGATGAGCTAACTTTGTTGTAGTTAATTTGTTCTTGGTATGTAATGAACCTTGAGTAACTTTTGTATAATATTATAATGTTTGTGTTTTATTCCTTGTGTCATAATACTTTCCATCTTGGTTTGGGAATGATCAACTAAAACAAGGTAACTTTGTGGGTACAGACATGGTTCACAAAGAGAACTCAAGGAATAATATGAATGAAAACCCTTTAAAGTCATTTAAAGGAAGCACTACTTAACCCTAGACATAGGGGAGTAATAGTTCATAAGGCAAATGTTATAAGAGCTTAATATACAGGGGTAAAACTTATTTAGAGCCTAGACATAGGAGTCTTGTAACATAGCCCTGACGAAAGTGACTGAAAGGCACGCCACCAAGGCGCTACAGCGTCTACTGACTCTGCAGCACTACAGCGCTTAACGCTACAGCGTCTAATATTATCTGAACATTACTCTTGGGGACTTATATAACTATTGAGCTATCCAACTCACCTTTAATTACTTCAAACTTAATACTGTTTTATCACAACTTATAATGTTTACAACTCTTCACCTTCACTTGTTACTTAATTCTTTTCACTAAGATTCTAATCACTTAAACTTCTAAGATTAATTCCAATCCCTGTGGGAACGAACTTTACTTATCAATATATTACTTGTTGCGATTGTGTATACTTGCACATCACCTTTTCGCACAACAAGTTTTTGGCGCCGTTGCCGGGGATTGCATTTAATTTTCATTGTTTAAGTTTTTAGTAAACTTAGTGCCTATTTTACACTGGTGTGTTGTTTCTTGTTGCTGCAGCAGTAAGCGCTACAGCGTATGCTCAGGTCTCAACCACCAGAATTTGAACCATACTCAGAACCAGAGAGAAGGTTTAGGAAGCTAAGACATCTTCACAGGCTCAGACCCACCATGTCAGAACATAGCCATAGGACCAATTCTGGTAGAGCTAACACTCTACATGGCAGATCTAGCTCTGGTAAAGGAGGGACTGAACCAGGTGGAAGGGGTAGAGGTAGACATCAGCAGCCACCCACTCCAACCTTACATGACCAAGAGGACTGGTACAGACATCAATTCATAAATGAAGGACCTGCTCAAATGGTAAATGACAGAGATAGACCAATGAGGGACTATGCTGTGTTTGATCCACAAACCATGGAGACAAGCATAGCAAGACCTACTCTCAACACAGCTCAGTTTGAATTCAAACCTATGATGTTCCAAATGTTGCAAACAGTGGGACAGTTTGGTGGTGCTCCTCAAGAGGACCCATATTTACACTTAAAGCAATTTTTGGAAGTCTGCAGTAACTTCATCATTCCAGGGGTAAGTGATGATGCATTCAGATTAAAACTTTTTCCTTATTCCTTGAAGGATAGAGCAAAGGCCTGGTTAACTTCTCTTGAGCCTAACTCTATCCATACTTGGAATGAAATGGCTGAGAAATTCTTAGCAAAATACTTTCCTCTAAGTAAGAATGCAAGAATGAGGAATGAGGTTACTGCATTTAGACAAAGAGATGCTGAAACACTGTTTGAGGCATGGGAGAGATGGAAGGAACTGTTGAGAAAGTGCCCTCATCATGGTATACCTGTGATTATCCAAATGGAAACCTTCTACAATGGACTAGATCCAACAACCAGACAAATGCTAGATGCTTCTTCAGGGGGTTTGTTGTTGAAAACCTCCTATAATGAGGCATGTGAACTGATTGATGATATTGCCACAAATAGCTATCAATGGCCTACAGAAAGGTTAGCTCAGCAAAAGAAGGTAGCTGGTGTGCATGAAGTAAATGAAGTTTCTGCTTTATCTGCACAGGTTGCCTCTCTTACTAACATGATAAAATCTATGAGTACATCTAACGCTGTAGCGGTTACCGCTGCAGCGGTGCATGAACCTACAGTAGCTGTTATTGAGCTAGCCTCTCCAGGGTCAGTAAGCTGTGTATACTGTGGAGGAGAGCATTTGTATGAAGAATGTCCTGGTAATCCTGTCTCTGTGAACTTTGTGGGTTTCAATAAAAACAATAATCCCTATTCAAATACATATAATCCTGGTTGGAAGAACCACCCCAATTTCAGATGGGGAGCCAACAATGCAACAACACCTAATTATAGTGCTCCAGCAAATCCACCAGGATTCCCTACTCAGAACTACCAAAGACAGAATGCCCCTGTGATAGATAATTCATTAGAAGGAATGATGAAAGGTTTCATGAGTGATTGCAAGACAGCCCTGAAAACTCATGAAGCTTCCATTAAAAATCTGGAAGTACAGATAGGGCAGATGGCTAATGTCCTTTCCCAAAGAATTAGTGGATCATTACCATCCACTACAGAAGCTTCAACTTCAAGTACTACAGGGAAGGAGCATGTAAAAGCTATAACCTTAAGGAGTGGGAGAGATTTGATAGGATCATCAACTGTTTCAGATGATGAAAAAAACAAAAATTCTGAAAAACAAAAAGAACCTACAACAAGCGCTACAACGCCTAAACCTACCGTTGCAGCGCCTGTTGTTGAGAAAACACCACCATCACCCAAAATTATCCCAACATACCCAGATCCTCCATATCCTCAAAGACTTCGAAAGGCTCATGAAGACAAGCAATTTAACAAATTCCTAGAAGTCCTTAAACAGTTGCACATTAATGTTCCTTTGGTGGAGGCTCTCCAACAAATGCCTAACTATGCAAAGTTTATGAAGGATGTGCTTACTAAGAGGAGGAGACTAGGGGAGTTTGAAACAGTAGCAATGACTGGGGAGTGCAGCATGTTGATGCAAAACAAGCTCCCACCCAAATCAAAGGATCCTGGCAATTTTACTATACCATGCTCAATTGGAAATTTTTACTCTGGTCGTGCTCTATGTGATCTGGGAGCCAGCATAAATCTCATGCCTAAGTCCATATACACTCAGCTAGGAGTGGGAACTGCCAGACCTACCTCACTCACACTGCAGCTAGCTGATAGAACTCTTGCATATCCAGAAGGAATCTTAGAAGATGTTCTAATAAAGGTAGACAAATTTGTATTTCCCGTTGATTTTGTAATCTTGGACTTTGATGCAGACAAAGAAGTACCCATCATACTGGGAAGACCATTTTTGGCCACTGGAAGAACTTTGATAGATGTGCAAAGAGGAGAATTGATCATGAGGGTCAATGACCAAGAAGTCAAGTTCAACATTCTCAATGCTATGAAACTTCCAGGTCCCAATCTTGAAGAGTGCTCCTTTGTGTCTGTTATTGACAAAGTAGTTCAGGATCACTTCCAGAAAAGCACAAATCATCTGAGGCAATTACTAGAGAGCAGTGAAGATACAGGGTCTGATACAGAAGCTACAGGAGAGGAGGAACAGACAGCCAAAGAAATTTGGGCTAAGAAATATGAATCTTTGGAGCAGGAGAATTCAGACATGAGAAAGGATCTCCCCTCCACTGAACAACCACCAACTCTGGAACTTAAAGAGTTGCCTTCACACCTCAAATATGCTTATCTAGGTAACAATAGTACTTTTCCTGTTATAATTGCTGCTGACCTTTCTGAAAAGCAGGAACAAGATCTGATTCAGACGCTACAGCGGCATAAAAAGGCAATTGGTTGGCAAATGTCAGACATAAAAGGTATCAGTCCAACCATTTGTATGCACAGAATAGTGTTAGAAGAAGACTCCAAAAATTGCATTGAAGGACAGAGGAGGTTGAATCCAATTATGAAAGAGGTGGTGAAGAAGGAAATTATCAAGTGGTTGTATGCAGGTATTGTATACCCCATTTCTGACAGTGCATGGGTTAGTCCTGTGCAGTGTGTGCCAAAGAAGGGAGGGGTAACAGTAATAACAAATGAGATGAATGGGCTGCTTCCAACCAGAAAAATAACAGGCTGGAGAATATGCATGGATTACAGGAGGTTGAATAAGGCAACAAGAAAGCACCATTTTCCATTGCCTTTCATTGACAAGATGCTGGACAGGCTAGTAGGTAAAGAATTTTATTGCTTTCTTGATGGTTATTCAGGTTATAACCAGATTGCAATATTACCTGAAGATCAGCAGAAGACTACATTCACTTGTCCATATGGCACCTTTGCTTTTAGAAGGATGCCATTTGGCCTGTGTAATGCACCTGCCACTTTTCAAAGGTGTATGATGGCAATTTTCTCTGATTACATTGAAAGATCCATGGAAGTCTTCATGGATGATTTCTGTGTTTGGAGAAACATTCCATCTATGCCTATCCAATTTGGAAGAAATCCTGATTAGATGTGAAGAAACTAACCTTGTGCTGAACTAGGAGAAATGCCATTTTATGGTACAAGAAGGTGTAGTTTTGGGGCATAAGATATCCAAAAAAGGATTGGAAGTGGACAAGGCTAAAATAGAGGTCATTGAGAAGCTATCTCCTCCAACAAACATCAAAGGTATTAGAAGCTTTTTGGGGCATGCTGGGTTCTATAGGAGATTCATAAAAGATTTTTCAAAAATCTCCAAACCTTTGTGCCAACTGTTACAGCATGATAACCCCTTTATATTTGATGAGCCATGCATATTAGCCTTTGATAAGTTAAAGAAAGCTTTAATAACAGCACCAGTTATTATAGCTCCTGACTGGAGTAAGCCTTTTGAGCTTATGTGTGATGCTAGTGACTTTGCCATTGGAGCTGTTCTTGGGCAAAGGTATGATAAAATTTTTCACTCTATATATTATGCTAGCAAAACACTTGTAGAAGCTCAATTGAATTACACAGTCACTGAAAAAGAACTATTAGCTGTAGTCTTTGCATTTGATAAATTTAGATCATATTTGGTTGGCACCAAGGTAATTGTCTTCACAGACCATTCAGCCATTAAATATTTGATAACAAAAAAAGATGCAAAGCCTAGGCTAATTAGGTGGGTTCTCCTACTCCAAGAATTTGATTTAGAAATAAGGGACAAAAAGGGAGTGGAGAACCAAGTTGCTGATCATCTTTCTAGATTGGAGAGAGACATTGCAGGTACAGCAGGTGGGGAGATCAAGGAATACTTTCCAGATGAGCAGCTGTTGGCAATGACTGATGACTCATCAACCGCTGTAGCGGCCAGTGTAACAACACTTGACGCTGCAGCGGCTGAACCTGCAACACCTTGGTATGCTGACATAGTGAACTTTCTGGTTAGCAAGGTGGTACCTGCTGAGATGACTTATCAGCAAAGGAGAAGGTTCTTCCACACAATGAAACAATATTATTGGGATGAACCTTTTCTATACAAGAAGTGTCAAGACCAGTTAATGAGGAGATGCCTAGCAGAGGAAGAACAAATTCAAGTGCTACAGCACTGCCATTCTGCACCATGTGGTGGACATTTTGGTGGTGTTAGAACTGCTGCAAAGGTATTGCAATCTGGCTACTTTTGGCCTTCACTTTTTAAAGATGCTCAAGACTTTGTAAAAAAAATGTGATAGGTGCCAAAGAACAGGGAATATTTCAAACAAACATGAAATGCCTTTAACAAACATTCTAGAGGTTGAACTCTTTGATGTTTGGGGAATGGATTTCATGGGACCTTTTCCCCCTTCTCATGGAAACCTATACATTTTAGTAGTTGTAGACTATGTTTCAAAATGGGTAGAAGCTGTTGCTTTACCCAACAATGATGCAAGGTCTGTGAGCAAATTTTTATTGAAAAACATTTTCACTCGTTTTGGAACTCCTAGAGCCATCATAAGTGATGAGGGATCTCATTTTTGTAATAAATTAATTGAGACCCTATTGGCTAAATATGGAGTCAAACATAAAATAGCAACTGCTTATCATCCACAAACAAGTGGTCAAACTGAATTGTCAAATAGAGAAATAAAAAGAATGTTGGAAAAGATGGTAGGGCCTTCAAGGAAAGAATGGTCAATACATCTAGATGATGCTTTATGGGCCTACAGAACAGCTTATAAAACACCTTTGGGGATGTCTCCCTATAGGTTGGTTTATGGGAAGTCCTGTCACCTACCAATTGAACTTCAGCACAAGGCCCATTGGGCTCTAAAAAAACTCAATTTTGACTACAAGAAAGCAGGAGATGCTAGATTGCTGCAACTGAATGAATTGGAAGAACTTAGGCATTTTGCCTATGAGAATGCAGCAATCTATAAAGAAAAAACCAAAGTATGGCATGATCAAAAACTGATAAAAAGAGATCTCACTGAAGGAGGACAGGTATTGCTTTACAACTCCAGGTTAAGATTGTTTCCTGGAAAGTTAAAATCTAGGTGGTCAGGCCCTTTTCAATTGATAAAAATATATAGCCATGGGGCTGTGGACCTCTATGATGTAACAACCAATACCACCTTCAAAGTGAATGGCCAAAGGGTTAAACAATATTTTGGTGAAAATGTGGTAAGGGACAAAACCACAATTGAGCTTAAAGATCTCTAATTTGAAAGAGAAAGTCTGGCTGCAGACTTTAAAAGCAAGCGCTCTTGGGAGGCACCCCAAGGATTCTAACAAAATTTTTATGTTTATTTTCTATGCAGGAAATTAGGATAAACGCTGTAGCGGTTGCTTATAACAACAGCGCTGTAGCGCTTGTCTTAAATCAGGGCTGGTTGTGGTCAAACAAAAAAAAATAAAAAGATCTTGCTCAGGATGAGCTGGCACTGTATCCTCATCCCTATCCTGAACAGCACGTGCACCTATTCACCTGCAATTGTCAAATCAACAGTTTCTTTTTCTCTCTCCCACTTCACTCACAAAACCGTAACTTTAATATCCACAACTCCCCACGCTACCATTCTCTCTCTCTTTCTCTTTCCTTGCTCTCTGAAACTTCCCTCAACCGTTACCAACCTACCACTCATAACCTTCATTCTTTCTTCTTCCTTCGTCCCAACACACTAACATTTCCCAAAACACCCAGAAACAAATACGCAAGCTTTTAACCAACCATGACTAAAAAGCAAGCCGCCCTAAAACGATCTGGTAAGGGAGCTACTAGGAAACCAGAACCCTCAAATCCTACCAAAAACACCATGGCTAAGGCAACTCAAGATCCTCAAAGGTTTTGGAAGATGGATTTCATAGCTGAAAGAGGATTCAAGACAGAAAGTGCTCCTGATGCGTTTTCAACCGCTGTCACAGCGTTGGGATGGGAGAGCTTCATTAAGCATCGCAAAGACTACATGACGTCCTTGGTACGGGAGTTCTACTCTGGCATTGAAGAGCCTAAGGAGGGAAAACCTCAAACCCATTCACTGGTAAGAGGAGAAACTGTAAACTTCAACTCCAGAACAATCAATGATATTTTCCATCTGGGCTATCATGGAAAAGCACTGGAAATGAAAGTTCTGAACTGGGGAGACGAAGAAATGGAAGCTGTTAAAAGAAGGATTTGTGTGGAAGGATCAACATGGGACAAATTTGGAGCTGAATACAAAATTAAAAAAGCCTATCTGTGTGAAGAAGCAAATCTGTGGTGTAGTTTCATCAAACACTCCCTGCTGCCTACATCTCACACAACATTTGTGGAAAAAGAAAGACTCATAGTCATTGATGCAATAATGCTTGGAGAAAAAATAGACGTAGGAAGATTGATAGCAAGGGAGATAGAGAAGTGCAGAGTTAAAAAGGGAGGTAACTTATATTTTCCTTGTCTAATTACTGAGTTGTGTTTGGAGGCTGATGTAGAGGTAGAAATGAAAGAAGAAAGAAGATCCCCTCTTGGGGCATTCCCTTGCATTTTCAAAGTTAAGCAGAAACCTGCCGCTGCAGCGTCTACTGACTCTGCAGCGCTACAGCGCTTAGAGCTGAAGCAGCAGGTCCTCTGCAAATTTGTGAAAGAAAAATTTGACTGGGAAAAAGCAATGTATGCCCAGATATCCAAAGGAAAAACATCAATTCCCCCTCCTCAATTCCCTGATTGGCTACTGGAAGAAGAGCCAATTAAAAAACAAGAGAAAAAGGGAGTTAGGGCAGAAAAGAAAAAGGCTGTGGCTAGCCCAGCAAAGAAAACAAAGCCTAGCCCAGCCAAGAAAGTACAAAAAGCTGTAGTAGAGGAGGAAAGTCTGGATTCTGATGACATTGAAAACATAAGTGAGGAAGATGAAGAAGAAACAATTGCAGTTATGAAAGAGATGGAAAAGCAGGATGATGAAGAATCATCAGGAGAGGAGAGTGATACTGATGAAGAATCTGAGAGTGAAGAAGAGGAGCAAGCTGAAGAAATACAATGTGATCCAACCCCAAGCCCAAAGAAAGGAAAAACCCCTCCTGCCAAAACAACCAATCCACCATCAACCCCCACCTCCATCCCTGAACCAACCAAATTAACACCCAAGAAAACACCTGCCAAGCAAGTAACACCAAAGAAGCCTGAACCAAAACAACCAGCAACAAAAGAAAAACCCGCTGAGCAGCTGAAGAAAATTTATCAGTCATACACAAAGGCTAGAAGAAACCCAGGTGTCAAACTGGCTGAGTACCCAGAAGAAGGTGTTCAGCCAGTAGGTGCTGCAGCAACTATGTCTGCAGTACCTAGTGACCCATTGCCTGAGGTATTTCTGACAGAGGAGGAAACTGAAAAGGAGGCTGCTGAGGAGCTAGTGAATATGCAGGATGAAACAGAGCCAGAACTGGAAGAACAGGAGCAAGAGCAAACAGAAGAGGAAGAAGAAGTGCAGGAATCAGACGCTGCAGCGGCAGCAGTACAGGAAGCAAGCACTACAGCGCCACCAACCACTGTAGCGGCTGACAAGACTGCTCCACCTCAGCCAAAGAAGAAGAAGGCAACCAAAGGAGCCCCAGCCCCTTCAAGAGCCAGTAAGAGGCTCAAGAAGGCCTAATAAGGCAAGATTTGTTGGCTTCTTATGCCGGTTATGTACTTTGAACTTTATTTTGTTGTTGTTCTAAGGCCTCTCCCTTTCTTGTCAAGCAAGCAGTGAGGACACTGCCAAGTTTAATTTCTGGGGGACGACCTTATGGTTAATAATGTTTTAAATTAAGTACAATGATGTTTTTAAATATTTAGTATAATTATGCCATGTTTTGCATGTGTTGCATGTTTTTGAATATTTTGTATGCTTAAATAGAAAGTATGATTAGCTGCATGTTTTAAATTTCTTAGTAAGCAAAAGCTGATTCATATAGCCAAATATAAATAAGAATTTTTGAGTAAGGCAGCATTGTGTAAACAATGAAATGATGTTATTGCTGCTTTTACACAAAATCCAAGCTTAGTGAAGAACCTAGTTAGCTAGGAGTAATCTAAGGATAAAGTTAAGTTTTGGATAACCAAAGGGTTAGTCAAGTTTTCATTAAAAATTGAGAGTTGTTTTAAAAGCTAAGTTTGGGGGAGCATCGGTTATGTTAAGGCTAGGAACAAAAGATGATAAATTGGTCTTTGCAAAATGAAAAATAAAAATGAATGTGGTCTTGAAAAAGGTTGCAAAATATCTTAAATAAATTGCTGAGCTGTTCCAAAAAGCATAAAAAGAAAATGCAAATAAGGAGCTCAGTAATGAAGATAGCATCTAGTTTTAATCATCAAAATCTAGCGCTACAGCGTCTACGGACTTTGAAGCGCTACAGCGTTTGATCACCAGACCAAAAGTTTATGCACTGACCAATATTCTGAAAAATGCCTAATTAAAGCCCTTTGCTGTGCTTTGAAGCCCCTCAGATCTTGTGTGAAATTGTTATTCCACTCTTCTTTTTGAAAACATTCTTTGCCTAACCCAAAAGAAATCCATTCTTCCCAAACCTTGGAGAAATTCTGAAACTAACTAGGAACTAAGTTAAGCTTTGATATCACACACCCACAACTGAGCAGTAATGATTCTATTTGAATTGTGGACCACTATGGTGTGTGAAAATGATAAGAATTAGCTTATGCATAAATCCTGTTTAATTTAAAAGCTGCAGCTAGTTATATGAGCATTTTGTCTTGTTCAAGTGTCATTACTTGGGGACAAGCAATGGTTTAAGTTTGGGGGTGTGATAACCTTATTTTATATAGGTTATTTATGCTCCTAATACTTAAGTCACGCTTATTTCTCAAGTAATTCTAGTGCTTAAATATGTGAATATATGAATATTAGAATAAATATAGGTTATAAGTCAATTCCTTAAACCTTGGGCATAGTCAATGCCTTTGTGAATACGTTTGATGTTTTGCTTTAGCGCTGCAGCGGTATGCTATCTAGGAGACGCTACAGCGTTATATGACGGCTGACCATTGAGATATTTGTGTGGCCACTTGAGGACATGATGAGTCACCACCCTTATCTCTTCCTCTCAGCTGGATATTTTGACTTTCAAGTGGATGCTAAATTACACTTGGCGCCTCCTAAATGGAACCCATGTGATAGTTGTTGTATTCCATCATTAGCACTTTTTGTAAAGTACTTTAAGGATAATATCTAAGTCTAGTAATCATCATGTAATATTATTATTCTATTAAGACTTAAATATTAATTAGATTAATTAAGATTGCTTCACCAAGAGGTAACGTACGTAGAGGCAAGTTGATATAACTTGGAAGGAGAACTACACAGATCATATAGTAGCTATTCTCCATTGATACACTACCTTTTTAAGCTTTTAATTTTAGCATAGTTTTCTAGTCTTCATTCAAGGTTTTGCTCACGCCTCAACTTCATCTCTTGTGTGCTACTTGGGATCATTGGAGTGTATCTTTTGCAACCACTCTTCTCTTGTCTTCATACGGTAATACATACTCTCTAGTTGTATTATGTTGATGGAACTTGTGATGAGCTAACTTTGTTGTAGTTGGATTGTTCTTGGTATGTAATGAACCTTGAGTAACTTTTGTATAATATTATGATGTTTGTGTTTTATTCCTTGTGTCATAATACTTTCCATCTTGGTTTGGGAATGATCAACTAAAACAAGGTAACTTTGTGGGTACAGACATGGTTCACAAAGAGAACTCAAGGAATAATATGAATGAAAACCCTTTAAAGTCATTTAAAGGAAGCACTACTTAACCCTAGACATAGGGGAGTAATAGTTCATAAGGCAAATGTTGTAAGAGCTTAATATACAGGGGTAAAACTTATTTAGAGCCTAGACATAGGAGTCTTGTAACATAGCCCTGACGAAAGTGACTGAAAGGCACGCCACCAAGGCGCTACAGCGTCTACTGACTCTGCAGCGCTACAGCGCTTAACGCTACAGCGTCTAATATTATCTGAACATTACTCTTGGGGACTTACATAACTATTGAGCTATCCAAGTCACCTTTAATTACTTCAAACTTAATACTGTTTTATCACAACTTATAATGTTTACAACTCTTCACCTTCACTTGTTACTTAATTCTTTTCACTAAGATTCTAATCACTTAAACTTCTAAGATTAATTGCAATCCCTGTGGGAACGAACTTTACTTATCAATATATTACTTGTTGCGATTGTGTATACTTGCACATCACCTTTTCGCACAACAGTGCGCTGTGTTGCGTGTGCGTTGTGTTGTGCTGGGCGCTGGGCGCCAGGCGCCAAGGGCGCCGTGTGTGTGTGTGCGTGTTGCGTTGTGCCAGGCGCTGGGCGCCAAGGGCGCCAGTGTGCGTGTGTGCTGTGCTGCGTTGTGCTGGGCGCCAGGTGCCAGGCGCTGGGCGCCAGTGTGCGTGTGTGCTGTGTTGCGTGTGTGTTGTGTTGCTGGGCGCTGGGCGCCAGGTGCCAGGCGCTGGGCGCCAAGGGCGCCATTTTCAGGATGTTCCCAAATTTTTATAAAAACTGTTTTCGCTATATCTTTTGACTCGGGCATCCGTTTTGAACGTTTCAAAAAGTGTTTGGAAACTTTTTCAATTGTCTACCTGTGTGTTTTATTTTTTTAAAATAAAAACTTATTATTTTCTGGTGGTTTCTGGGCGCCCAAGTGGCTGTCCCCGGTGGTCATCCCAATGACGTTGTAAAACCGTATTGAGTTCTTTAAAAATCCTTCTTGCGTATAACCAACAGTTTTAACGTTTTAGTGTCAAAATGGGTGATTATGACTATGATGCCCTTAGTGGCTAGTTAAATGACGTTTTTGCCCTTAGTGGCCAATATTATTGATGATGATGTGTAAATGACGATGATGCCCTTAGTGGCTAGTTAAATGACGGTTTTGCCCTTAGTGGCTATTGTTTGATTGATGACGTTCATGTATAAGTGACGATGAGGCCCAAAAAGGCTAAGCGACAATGATAATAAGCGACGATGAAATATAGCGATATTGTTGTGTGTAATTATGAATTGACAGGTGCTGTGCCTCTTAGTTGGCAAATTGCTAAGTGACGGGTCACATAGTTGACGGTGGTCGTGTGTATGTGTGTGGTGCATATCATAGTGTCTCATGTATTCCATGTGCATGAACCCAGCGACGATGAGGCCATAAAGGCTAAGCGACGATGAGGCCATAAAGGCTAAGCGACGATGATGAAAGGTACCTCATGCATATGCCCGCGAGTGGGTTGCATTTCATATAGTCACATGACATCGTGATGAGTTGTTGTAATGACGTAATTGCTGATTCTGATGTGGTTACTCTAGTGCTGTGACTTTGACTTATTGCTTATCATATGATTTATTATATGGATTGAATTGGACTCACCCTTCTGTTTGAATGTTACCCCTATGCGGTAACGTGCAGGTGATCACGAGTGAAGACCTAGGTATCTTCACTAATTTTGAGTCGGGTCGTCATGCTCTGATACGTAGCACTCAGGGGGGAAGCGAACTCGATGTTTTAAGACTATTTTGGTTGTTATATGTTATTTGATGGTTTTCTCTTATTTATACTTTCCGCTGCGTAGTTGGTTTTATTGATGTCACGGTTGTGGTGACGATGACTGATGCTTGAGCTTTTCCCCATTGGGGGCGTGTTACGTATTGCACACTTATTGACGTTGAGCTGTTTTATTGAAGTACGATGTTTTATTCGAAGCATGTGTAACATTCCTTGCGATGAGAGAAATTTTGAAACTCTGATTTTTACAAACAATCAACGGGTAGAAAAGGGGTGTTACATGGTGGCCCCGATGACCACGTCGTTGAGGAGGTGAATCATATCGACGAGGCCGTGATGGAGGAGGCGCATCCCAATAGGGGCGAGGGAACCTTTCCAGTGATCGACTTCTGGACCGAGTTTGTGACCCAGACGATTCGTATGAAGATTCTTGGTAGGACTCCTCCTCGGGCCAGTATGTGGGGTCGATCGAGGAGAGGGGGGTCCGGGGTCGTGGCTGTGGATACCTGTGTTGCAGGTTATCAAATATTGCAGGATTAGTTTTGATGATGAAAAAGACAAAGCCAAGTTGATGGCCAAAGGAATGAGAGTGTCAAAGCAAAGCTGATAAAAAGTATCATATATTCAAAAGTCACAATCCAAGTCAGACAAGCCCAAGAATTGAAGATTCAAGTTTAAGGGTAGTCCTTAAATATAAGGGTAGTCCTTAGGGTTTGGGTGTGTCTTAGGAAAAAGTGTAAGCTCTTTCAAAGGTCAGCTCGTATCTCAAAGTATCACACACTCACAAAGTTTTTTAAAGATGCATGCATACTTATGTAAACACTCTTATCACCTTTAAAATCATAAAATCGATTTCCTCATGCATAAACATATATCAAAATCGATTTTCAGGTAAAATCAGAAAAGGAAGAATCGATTAACAGGTCATGTAGTTTCATTGCATAAATCGATTTTCAGGACAATCATTTCCAAACAAAGAATCGATTCACTCTCTTTTAAACTTAACTGAGAATCGATTCCCACATGTCTCAGGCAAGCTAAGAATCGATTCATACATATTTTCACTAAGTAAAGAATCGATTCCTAGCTCTCCATGGTACTCAAGAATCGATTGTCCCTATTTTTCAAACAAAGATAAATCGATTCCTCACTTAAATAAATCGATTCCTAGATCAAATGCATTCAACAAAGAATCGATTCCTACACTATTTTCAACGTAAACTTGATTTCCTCATAGCCTATAAATAGGCAGTGCTTCACGTTCACTTTCACAGAACAACCCATTTCACGAAATCAGAGAACTTTTGAGAAAAACTCTTTACGCTTTTACTTTTGCTCATCACGCACCGTTGGTCCGTCTGAGCTGATCTGTTGCTAAGAGTTAGTTGGGGTTGCATTCTTCAAGTTGTAATATCTGCCTTCATTAGAGGTATTTTTGTCTTTACAATTGTTTATTATTTAATTGTTTGTGATCTGTACTAGGGAGTGGGGTATCTCTCTAGGGTAGCTGTTTGTACTAGGAAGTGGGGTATCTTTCTGGGGCAGCTGATTGTAACAGGGGTGGGGTATCTCTTGTTATTGTTATATTATATTTGAGGGCTCTCCATAGGTGGGGTATCCTAGGAGGAGAGTGCCTGAGTCTGTAAAGGTTTTCCAAGGCACCTGTAAGCCTTGTTGTTTTGGTTAGTGGAAAATCTCACAAGGGTGTGAGGACTGGACGTAGGTCACTAGGAGGTGACCGAATTAGGATAAATCTCTGCGTGCTTTACTGCTTTCCTGCTTTACTGTTATACCGCTTTACTGCTTTATAATCTAATTCCTTCGCTTCCACTTAACCTGCGCGAAATTGATCTAAGTCATTGAAAAAGGGGAAAAACGTTTTCGAAAGATCTGAAAAGTTTTAAATCTCAATTCACCCCCCCCTCTTGAGACTGAAGCCACTTGGTAACAGTGGTTGGGCCACTCCTCGCCTTCTTGGGGGCGATTGGTGTACTAATAGCCTCCTCGGGGGAGATCTATGCCTTCTGGAGGGGTTTCCTCTCGGTCTAGATGATTCGTCGTCGCGGCGACGTTGTTCTGGCGCGGTGTATGCTCTCCCAGAGGCGGCCTGATCAGCGATGTTTCCGTTTCTAGTTCTCAACAACTGGCGTAATTCCTGCAGTGAGTCTATCTGTGCTGGTGCTGTCTTGGGGGCTTGGTGCAAGGTATTGAGGTTGTCCTTGTATGAAGGCTGGTCGCGTGCAGAGCTCCCTCGGGGTATACCTGCGATGGCACTCCAACGCCCAAGTCAGTGGGGTGATCTTTAGTATAATAGTATTGGTCAAAAACGTACCTTTCATGTGATGTCAGGGACTCTTTATATAGTACTTGGGGCGTTGTAGGCGACCGTCGGATCCTGCGAGAATTCCTCTCCGCTGTAGATCTTCCGATCGTGGGCATAAGGTGGCGCCTGGTCGCTATTGGGCCGCTCGCACAGGCCCAACCTTCTGAACGGGTCGCGACCCGATCCAAATCGTCGTGTAACGCTGATTGCTTACTGGGCCGCTCGCCCCGGTCCAATATTCTTCACGGGCTGCGGCCCAATCCAGAACACTTGGGATATGATGAATGCATGAAATGCGAATGTGAATATGATACAAATGTAACTTTGATGCAAACGCTGTGGTGAACAAAAGGAAGTGCATAAATGCATGGTGCGATGATATGATATGATTTATTGGGACGTAGAAAATGCTTCTCTTTTTTTTTCAAAGTCGAGATGCGAGACTTTTGATGCGAGAAGTAGAGGTGAATATTAATCATTCCTTGGAAAAATTAGATTTGATTTGACTCAAACTCCGACAATCTCAAGGTTGTTATCTTTAGACACGGTGATGTACAAAAGTATTTGACTGCATTTGCAAGCTCGTTCACATTGTTCTTCCATTTGATTATGATGTCCCACGAAGACCGAATTCTTGGTCCACAACGTTAACCGAGTGAATTTTTAGCGTCACAATATTAACTTGTGTCCTCTCTCTTTGAAGCATTGTTTTAGTAAACACGCATACTAGTGCAAATATGGATGAATGAGTCAGTTAACTAGGGGTTCTATGGACTTAGGGTATGGAAAAATGTGGTACATGAAGGGATGAATGACAGGTTTTTGCCAAAGTCATGAAAGGTAGGTTTTCCCCAACTCAAGAAATGTGGGACTGCCCCAATTTACACTTTTTGTGATTGTGAGTGAACAGGTTGCCCCTGTCTAGTGATGACAACGACTAAGGGTATAGAGGAAATGATGAACTGGGAATGTCCTGACTTTGGACTGAAAGGTGGAAAGCAAGAGATTTTGTCTCAACTCATGGAGTTTGGATTCGGGAGTCGATTATGCATAGGGAAGGGCGAAAACATAATTCCACTACACCCCTAGTACATCTATCCTAAGACAGTTACCCTAAATCTGATTGTGCAAATATTAATAAGTCGTAAAATATTGTTAATACCCTAAAATAATATTGAGTAAAATATAATTATTTACAAAGAGGAAAAATAAGACTAATTTAAGAAAATTTAATTTTAACTTGACGGGGAAGCCCCGCTCCTACGTATCCTCGGGTGCAATGAGGAACTCAAAAGTCACGTAATTCTTGGTAAAAAATGTTTGTGTGTTGGTGTTTTTTTTATATAGGGGTTTTAGGACTCTTGAGTTGTGTAGCTCATTCATCCTAAAACGATGAGTAACCCGACTGTACAGTCGACTTAGTCCCCTATTTTCTGAAAATGGAGTTTTTTTGGGGTTTGAAAAACGGTTTGATGTGTGGTGGTTTGATTTTATTGGAATAGGGATTTTAGGACTCTTGAGATGTTCAGCTCATTCATCCTAGAACGATGACTAACCCGAGTGTACAGTCGACTTAGTCCCCTATTTATTTTTTTTTTGGGAAAAAAAGTTTTTATAGGGGTTCTAGGACTTTTGAGCCGTACGTCACGTTCATCCTAAAACGATGACTAACCCGACCGTACGGTCGACTTAATCCCCTATTTTGGTTTTTGACGAAAGAAAATAATTTGTATATTTAAAATTAATGAGAAAACTAACATTTAATAAAGAGTAAAGTAAAAATAAATAAATAAATTGCTATGCACATAAAAAAATAAATAATAAATATATATACATAAATAAATAAACTATAAATAGATAATAAATTATAAATATGGACAACATTAAATAAATAAATAAAATACAAAACTAACCTTAAGTTGATAAACGCGATGACTGCCGAACTGGACCGAGCAGTCTGACCAGGTCAACTGCGAACTGGACTCTTATCCGGTCCGTTTTAACCCCAAAACCGTCTTGTGCAAAAACCGTTTTGAGAGCCGAAAAGCCGACTCAAAAACGTACAAAATAATCAAAGACAGATTTTTAGTGTAATGGACTGCAAAGGCTAGCCCAAAATAACACTTAATCCGGCAATGACCCTCCTCTCCAAGTCTTTGGCTCTCAACCTCTTTTATAGCCAATTTTTAGGTGGTTCTTGTTTCTCCCAAGCAATGTGGGACAAAAACAAGATAGAGAAAGCAATTCCCGTTTTCCTCAAACCAGCCACTGTAAAAGTGCGATTCGGGATTCATTAACCTTTGGATCGTCTTCGTTTTTTGACAGCAGGTTCGTGAGACATATATCTTCACTTTCACCGTCGGATCGTCGAAACGAGGTCTGAGGAGAGAGAAATTTCTTTCACAAAGTAGCTGTCGTTTTAGTTATTTTGGTCTATTTTTGTATTTTTGTAACTTTGGCATTTTTGGGCCAAGTCACGTACATGGACATTCTCTTTTTTTGTAATACTCTGAATTAACATTTTTTTATTATTTTTGTTTAACCACTAAAAAAGAAATAACAACGCAAAATTGGTAAATGAGCGCGAAACGACCTATTCGAGGGATTAAGAAGCGAATATACGCGCAAAACATATTTTTTGTGATTTTTTCTAAAACAGTGAAAAAATACCAGTTAAAACTGGGTGTTCACATCTTGACATATTATTCTATTCATTATGTTCATCTGTAGACTATGAAGCTATCAAATATGAGAAAAAGAACAAAATGCAGGATTCTTTCTCCTTTGGATATTCAGCTGCCACCATTGCAGCAACAATTGATGCTGTGTGTTCAAAGGAGGTGCTAATTTTAACAACTGTGTTTTGTTAAGAGTATAAAATGTTGTGTCACTACAAAAAAATTGGTTATTAGCGACGGAAATTTCCCTCGTAAAATGACGAATTTCCGTCGCTAATGACCGTTAGCGAGGGAATTTGCGAGGGACCAGTTGCGTCGGTAAACTGCTCCTCATTAATGGGATTAGCGAGGGAATCTGAGTCTGTCGCATATTAGCGACGGATCATTCCGTCGCTAATTCCCTCGCTAATTGCAGCCACGTGGGAAAATTCTGACAGCCACGCGTCCACGTTCCCTCGCTAATGCCTAGCCACGCGTCCACTTTCCCTCGCTAATGCCTAGCCACGCGTCCACTTTCCCTCGCTAACGCCTAGCCACGCGTCCAATTTTCCTCGCTAATTCCCTCGCTAAAGCCCATCTGATTGTATTTTTTTTTATTAATTTGCTTTTATACCTGTTTATTTTATTAATAAATAATAAAATCTAAACTATGTAAAACAGTTTAAATTTGAAATGTTATAACAAAAACGTTAATCAACAACACTTAATCAACAACACTTCAATAAATAAAAATTACGAGAATGAAATTTTAATCCACAACACTTAATCTGAAATGTTATAACAAAAACGTTAATCAACAACACTAAAAGCTGCCACCATCAGACTCCTCAGCTTGCTCCTCATCTTGCTCATCATCTTCCTATTCATCTTCCTCCTCATCTTGCTGCTGATTTTGCTGCATGTTCTTAAAATACTTTAACATCATCGTCTGCCTACGGCTCACCTTCTCAAAGTTTTGCTGCATCTTTTTCATCGCCTCAGAAGAGGTCCTGACCTCCTGTCGAGTATCGTGCAGCTCTTGTCGAGTAGACTGCAACTCCTGTTGAGTAGACTGCAGCTCCTGCTCCATCTGCCTCACATGCTCTGTATCTGCAGGAGTAGAAGCTGGTCGACTGCGTCTTCTGCTGCTCCCGGCCCCAGACTGGCCCATACATGGAGCCAAGGGCCCCGTACCATACAGGCGACCCTTAGACCAACCAACTGTCTTCTCCCAATATTGATTTGCCAGATCTATCATCTCAGGAGTAAGTTGGCCAAGTGCTTCAGGGTCCCAGCTCCCCTGAGTTAGCTGAGTCATGAACTCATTTACTTGCTCCTGTTTTGAATAACCACAAATTAGCGCTCCATTCTAACAAAGCAACATTATATATAATACAAATCAATTTGTATATTTACCTGAGTCATCTTGGAGCGCTCATCAACATACTCGCCAGTGCCTTTCCTCACATGGGTGGCTCTATGCAGCTCAGGAGCAGTGATAGGGCGTCCTGCCTTTTTACTCTGTAAAATGAAACACATTTTCAAATAATTAGGCCTAAACCCCCATTGATACAAGTGTTCCCTGATTTCATTATCGGTCCTAATAGGTACACCGTCGCATTTTAAGCATGGACATCTAACCCCCTTTTTCCCGTTTAGCCAATTCATGTCGCCACGTTACCACAAGAAACTGTTCAACCCCAATTACAAAAGATTCCTTCAAACCCGCTCTTCTCGGATATAACCGATCATACACCCATTCACGATTAAATTCATACAAATTCATCTACACACATTTAAAAAAACGTGTTAACATTCCCAATAATCTAGCAAGTTAGTGGCATCGATATGATCTCAGTGGAGATGATTCCGAGCTGAGTATGGGGGTCAAGGACAGCACAAAACCCTTTTCCATCCAAGTAGTGAAGGAAGTTATTTCGTATAACTCCCAACCTTACTGTTGATAGTATCGCCTCGCAATTATCTCAATGGAGATGATTTCGAGCAAAATATGGGGGTGAGGGACGGCATCACCTCACCCTTTTCCATCAACAACACACGATCATCTAACCTAGGGTTCATGAAAACAACAATTAATTTATTTTGGAAACTAACCGTTATGAGATTGAGGTCCGGTGCGGTACGTGGTTCGGTGACGGTGCACACTCCGGTGCGGTTGTGAGACTTCAAACACCAACAATTTCAATCCTAAACCATTTCAACCTCAACTTCAATAACTAACTTCAATTTCAACTATTAATTTCAACAACAACTTCAATATCAAACTTCAATTTCAACTATTAATTTCAATTTCAAGCAAAAAACATAAATCAATTCACTATTAATTTCAATTTCAATAAAACAACTTCTTCAATTTCAACAAACAATTTAAATTTCAACAAACAATTTTTATCCTACACAATTTCTATAAATCCTAAACTTAATCCTAAAACCTAAAACACAATTTCAATTTCGACCCAATTTCAATTTCTAATCCTAAACACAATTTCACTAAAACAATATCAAAAATTAATTTTACAATATCACAAAACTAAATTCACAAAAATTACCAAACAACAATATCACAAAATTAATTTTACAAATCCTAACAAAACAATATCAAATAAAATAAGTTGCTAAAAAAAAAGAGTAAAATCAGTAAAAAAACCTCCAAAGTAGAGCTCCGGTGGTGAGGAGGGCGAGCTCCGGTGGTGGCGAAAACGGAGAGCTCCGGTGAGAGAAGTGTTCGCGTAGGAGAGAGAGAGAGGAGAGAGAGCGACGTCGCGTAGGAGAGAGAGAGAGAGAGGAGCGACGGGTGAGCGGTGGTGTGGTGGCGGTGGTGCGGTGGTCGTGGGGTGGTGGTGCTGGAAAGGGTGTGGTGGGGTTGGGGTCGTGAGAAAAGAGTGAGGGAGTGAGAGGAAACAGAAGAGGAAACAGAGAGAGGAAAAGGGATCTGATTCTAATTTTAATTGGGGTTAGCGACGGAATTTGAGAGGGACTATTCCGTCGCTAATCCCTTCATGCTAACCAAGGTGGAACGGTCAAAAACATTAGCGAGGGACCAGTATTTCCGTCGCTAATCGCTTCGGTTTCTGTGCTGTTCAGATTTCAGTTTCCCTCCAAACAATTAGCGACAGACGGTTCCGTCGCTAATGCACTAACTTTCGTCGCTAAATTTCAAAAAACCGAAGACCCTTATTCCCTCGCAAATTCCGTCGCTAAACAGTTTTAGCGAGGGAATAATATTCCGTTGCTAATGTCCGTCGCAAATAACGTTTTTTTTTGTAATTATCTTAAATTTTCTCTTTTTTACCAAACGATTTATTTATATTTTTTGGTGTCATAGTGGTATTGGCTTATTATGGCTTTGAGAAATCAGATAAATAATGATGAAATACATTCAACACGGATATGGAGATGGAATGGTTTTGTTATTCAGGTATTCAATTTTATTGGTTCATAATCAATGCTTGATTTCCTATTAAATTCCATTTTCAAGAGACCACTTAGTTTTCTTTTCTGCATGAAATAAGTTAAGAACATGAAATGCTCTGTACAACATAAGTAAATTGGATACTTTATTGGTTAAACTACTTTTCTTAGCATACAGTTGCTGGTGAAGATGGTCCTCCGTAGTCCTGGTTATATTGGCATTATTCTATTTTACTTGAGGCTACAAATTCTAGTGATAGTTAAGAAATGTTATCCAAATGTAAGTGTAAATTTTGTTGCTAATCTTTAAATCTCATATATTTATTTTGCATTGCGTTAACGGTGCCTGACTCTACGGCATTTTACTTTGCAGAGAGTTGAAAGAGTAGATGATTGGCTCATAAATGAAATGCTAAGAGTATCCTCTACTTCAATAATCTAAATTATTTGTACTGCATTGGGTTTCATATATATATATATATATATATATATATATATATATATATATATATATATATATATATATATACTTCGTTTTGACATCTCATTTACATTTCAAAAGTCTTGTCATCTCGGTGTGCCTGTGGTCCTGAAAAGCATCTTTAACTTTAATCTTTACATACGTCTTAACTATCTTCTTTAGCCTTAATCTTTACATACATGTATTATATATTAAGTATTGTTGGATCACCAAAAAGATGGAATCATGTGAACTATAATAATTTTCTGGTATAGCTTATGCTGTTATTAATTTTGCTATTATCAGAGGATGAAAGATCCAATTTCTAACTCCGATGTCACGGTTTTGGGTTTTCCTACAATTCTATATGCTTTAGGCACCAACAACCAGATCCTTCAATTGATACTAGAGTTTGCAAATGACTGATCTATCATTTTCTATTGATAAATTGATATACTGTTTGTTGGCTGTTGTCAATGTTGATAGTAATTGATAGAACAATTCAAGAGTATTGATATATTGATCTATTAGAGAACAATTTCACTCGCAGCCAATGCCAAAGTCTGTTGGGGAATTTGATGATGGATTGACATTTGCTACGTCCCCTAATTTATGGAAGTTGGATTGATATACGGATCTATTATTTGTTTGTTTTGAGGTTGTTTGTAGATTGTGTAACCAATGTGGGGTTGGAACTAACGGTGGAGGCAATTGGAGAATTTATTACTTGATAGGGCTGTAGAATTATGTTGGTAATAGTTGTTTATATATGTATTGTCATATTGTTTAAATATAATTTAATTTAGTTTAATGAAAATAACAACTTTTAGTGACGGACAATACCGTAGGTAGAAGTCAAAATTTTTACCAATGTTGAAAGATATAGTGACGATGCAAAACCGTAGGGAAATGTATTTAGACGTAGGGAAGCATGGCGAGACGGCTAACATCCTCTACGGAAAAAGTGGCCATGGGTAATGGTCAAAGTTACTTTTACCCACGGATATTTCACATTTAGTGACAGTTTTTTGTCCGTGGATAAAAGTCGATTTTTTTGTAGTGGCTGAAGCCACGGAGTGGTGAAAGATAGACCAAAGGATTCTATGCGTAACATATTGGAAGTAAAGTTCACGGAAAATGAATTTTTATTAACTGCTAAAAGTGTAAAGCCAAATGCTTCCCCAAGTCTTGACACAATGCCAACTTTATTTCATCATCAATTTTGGGGTATAGTTGGTAAGGATGTGACTTCTTTTGCTTTGGAGACTCTCAATCATGGTTTTAAAACTCAGACCGGACCGACCAGTCCGATCAAGAACTGGATTCCTAGCCAGTTCGGTCATGTCATTGGATCGTACAAGCATGCGATTCGGTCAAACTCGTTGAAACTCGGCCTAACTCGGTTAAACTCCAGTTGGCTTGGTCTTACCCATTTTCTAATGCATTTACGAGTTTTTCTTACCAAGTTGCGTATTTACTCGAATTCCTACTCGTACAATGCACGGGGATATAATCTTGATGGATTATATGAATCAATAATTTTATTTGTACTATGTATAAATTTTGTATAACGTTACATGTATACCTTTTTTTATTAACTGTTGTATATATTATTATATAAATAGGTTATAGCTATATAATATATTATTCAATGTAAATTATTTACATCTGA
Organism: Astragalus membranaceus; assembly: GCA_039519185.1. NCBI lineage: Eukaryota > Viridiplantae > Streptophyta > Magnoliopsida > Fabales > Fabaceae > Astragalus > Astragalus membranaceus. The sequence continues at coordinate 23,295,817 of CM076852.1, forward strand.
GTATTAATCTTACATGACTACTAAAGTCATTTATAATAAAGTAATTAAATACTTATATAGATATCAATTGTATACAAAAATTGAGAAATCTTTGTATAGTTTATTTAATTTATAACTATTAATAAAATTAATAAATAGCTTGTAATAAATATTGATTAATATGCACATAGCAGCAAATCTTGAGACAATTTTAAGAAGGAGTCGAAGCTGCTAAATAAAATATATTTCACCACTATGATAAAAAATATATTGATTTCTTTAGTTTGACATAATCTTTTATATGCGTAGTGTTGTGTTTTGACCATGTTGGGGATGGAGGGAATCTAGTTCGATCCTGTTTGGTTTAATTTTTTGGCAATAAATAAAAATGAAGTGCGAAAAATTCTTCTGCATGGTTGTATCTTTAGTTTTGTTTCTTGCAAAAAAATTACATAACCAGTGCGTTCTTTAAAGAATTAGAATATGAGTGGCAAATATAATGTATATAAAATAAGACTATACAAAATAATTTTTTTTATTTAGAATTTGTTTTTGTCCTATTATAATTTCGGTTTTTCCAAGCGAGATAAATTTTTAATTAAATGAAAAAATTCACATGAGATTATTAAAACTCTATTGGGAGGAGTGTAATATCCTATATTTTAGTCGACAATAAAATCTGATGTCTTACTTTTTCGCAATTCAAAGATATGCATTCAAGTTAGGATTAGTAAAAATTGGATAACACATATCCTTTAAAGGACTCAAGATGTACTTAAATACAAAACATGAGATAAAAACTTTTGACCATACATCGGTTCAATACATCCCTTAGATTCGGAATAATACAGCTTCATCCAAAGTATGAGTGCATATGACCTAATACATATTAAAACTTGGGTCTTCAAGAAAACAAAACTTCAAGAATATGAGTTTTTTTTTTAGAAAATTCATCACTCATAAACGTGTATAATGATTTGAAACAGCCCGTTAAACTATTTTTAACAAAATTATAAACGTTAACTTAAATAGACTGAATGCATAAATAAAGAAATAAGTATTGCGATATAAATGTAGTTAGTGCTGATTCTAAACAAAAATCTTGGGAAAGTTACTCGGGATAGTTAAAACTCACATGACAATTGTTAGCCTGCATTTTCGACAGGATTAATTAAATGCAGTCAACGAGGTTTGACTTACTAATTTCAAGAGGAAAGATGTTGATTTCGACAGTGAGAAGTTTTCCCAATAAGGTTCGACGCAGTGCTTAACTTAGTGGAAATTGAAGAATTGAACCCAATGGTTCGACGAGAAGAAAGTTAGTGATAGATCAGAAGTCAAGTGCTCGTTGTTGAAACAGTATACGAGTAATTGTGGTCGATGACATGGCAGTTACCATTTTTTAAATTCTATGTACAGTTAGTTAGTTATTGTGTTTCCTTCCTTGTATAAATAGTAGTTTTTCATAGGAAAAACGGGTCACAAACTCACATACAGAATTCTGAAACTCAAACTTCCAACATCACAGAGAAAACGAGTCAGAGAACAATGTATGAACTTGTGCACCATTCTCTTTACAATTAATGCAATTTCACTTTTACTTTCTTAAGTTTTCTGCATTTTATTTGTTTTCACTTTGCCTCCTACTCAAAATTCTCCCTTCTGGAGATAACTTCGATGGTTATCTTCATACTTTCAAGTTTAAACCGCAAGAACACTCATAATTTTTGGAAAAACTTTAACACAAATGTTATAGGATTTTCTAGTTGATCCTGCAAGCAACATTAATTCATACCTAGCGGTGTTTACCAAAAAACACGGTAAACAAATTGGCACGCCAAGTGGGACATTTGTGCTAAATTTTAAATTTTTTTCGTTGAAATCTTAAAACTTATGATTTAATCTGTGCATGCGTTTGAGGAGTGGTAAACATCTTTCAAAGATGGCGCACTCTAATGTAAACAATACTTTTGCATCAAATGCATAAAGTTCACAAGAACAAGCGTCGGTAAGTGACACTAACGCTACGAATGTCGTGGGAGTAACCGCTTCCATGCCTTCTTCGACAGTTATGGGCGTAACCGCTGTAACTGCTCCTGTAATTACTCCTGTGTCGATGATGACAACGCCACCATTGAAACAGACTAACGCGATGACTTCTGTGCCACCAATATTAGGACCAACAAGTCCTTTAATGGCTAATCCAATGATTGGAAATATGCCATTTAATTTGCCTATGAACAGTAGGAGTTATCCATATGGCATGCCAACAGCCTTGATGGCAGGCCTTCAGACAAATTCGTCTACGTATGCAGACAATGCAATTACAGGATTTACGCCTACACATAGTTCATCAGAGATCATTTTTAGTCGAAATGTTCAACCTTCATTGACCACATCATCTTTGCTGGCATTAAGGCAACAAATGGATGATAGTAATCATGATATGGTTAATATGTTAACACAACAAATTGATACAGTGTTTAACCCTCTAATACAAAACACAAATAATAGTTACCAAATGTTAGCAACACAAATGGGAAGAATTGCTGATTTCTTTGGCACTCCACCAGTGCATAACCAGCAAATTTCTCAAATTCAGAATGTTAGGCCTGTTGAAATCCCCATAGAAAGGCCCAACAATGCAGTTCCCATCAATCAAGGGCAACAACTTGTTGTAGAAGAGCGTGTTCCTGATGTTGTGTTAGTCAATAGGAACCAAAATGCTGATGAAGTGGTTAGGCAAGTCCAACAAAATAATTTTGGAATCCAAAACAATTTGGCTAATCTTGTCGAAAATATTCTAGCCCAAAATGGTCTTAATTTAGGCCTACATAGGCCTAATTTTGTGTCACCTTTGTCGGATTATATATTCCAAACAGAATTTCCCAGGGGATGGAAAATCCCTAAGTTCACAAAATTCGCTGGGGAAACTAGCGAATCTACTGTCGAACATGTTTCCCGTTATTTAACTAAGGCTGGTGACATAGTACACAATGAGAATTTAAGAATGAAATACTTTCCAAATTCTCTAACTAAAAACGCTTTTACTTGGTTCACCACTTTACCTCCACATTCCATTTTTAATTGGAATCAGTTAGAAAATGCTTTCCATGAGCAGTTCTATATGGGCCAATGCAAGATTAGTCTTAAGGAATTGGCTAGCGTCCGACGTAAAGTGGCGAAGTCAATTGATGACTATCTCAATAGATTTAGACTTGTCAAGGCAAGGTGCTTTACTCAAGTGCCTGAACACGAGTTAGTCGAAATGGATGCTGGTGGCCTAGACTATTCTGTAAGAAAGAAATTAGATACTCTGCACTTAAGAGATATGGCACAATTGGCTGAGAGAGTTCGACAGGTCGAAAGGATTAAAGCTGAAAAGGTTAGGACTAGTAGGTTCAAAAATAAAAAAGAAAAAGTCGCATATATTGACACTAATGACAGCGACCAGGAATTCGACATATCGTATGAGGATGTCGAAGAAGAGGTTAATATTGCAGAATTAAAACCTGGGCCTCCTTATACATGTAAAGTGTTAAAACCATTAGATGGGAAAAATCCTGTCGAGCCTAAAAATGATAAGTTTGTTACAAAACTTTACACCTTTGATGTTTCTAAATGTGATGAAATATTTGATCTTTTGGTTACTGATGGTCAAATTTTGGTGCCTAAACGCTTGAAAATACCACCGTTGGAACAAAGAAAGAAAAGGGGTTTTTTGTAAATTCCATAACTTTTAGGCCATAACACTTCTCGTTGTGTTATTTTCAGCGATTTGGTCCAGAAAGCTCTCTCAATGAAGGTAGGCTGAAATTTGGTGACAAATCAAAGCCTCCAATGCAAATCGACACTGATCCTCTTCCAACAGCAGAGGCAATGTAAGCTGAAGTCGACATCATGGTTGTCGAAACCACTAGAGTTGTTGTTGGAAATGATAATTTGACAAAAGATACTGAAGTTTCTAAGGCTAATGTCAAAATGGTCACTGAAGACCAATATGCCGAGAAAATGAAAGTTGCTTACCCAAAAGCAGAAGAGGAATTAATTGATTTCCTGAATCGTTGCAAGATAAGTAACACAGAAGTGATGATATGTCCAAGATGCAGTTCTGTCTTTGACAAAGAGGCTGCAAAGAGCCTTGAAGGTTATCGACCTCAATTGAAGCGGAAAGGAAAATGGGTCGACAAAAGGCCAAAGTTCAGTTTCAACAAAAGAGGGATACCATACAAAGTTACTTCGACAAAGCATACTCAGAAAGAGCAACTTAAGACTTATGTTCCATCAACAAAGTCTCCTGTAAAGAAATGGGTGTACTCCGATGGAAAGAATACTGGATACTTACCTGTGAATTCCGGTGGGAAAAGTGTTAGGTATCAACCAAAACCCATAAAAATGGTCAAGGGCAGCACCAGTACTACTGGCCAAAACAAGGCACTTGAATCTAACAAGTATGCCTATAACAACAATTACAAGGGGAAGAATCCCATGACTAGAACTCAATGGCGCAGACACCAACGCCAAAAGAAAGCTATTGGTGCAGGACAAGTAGAGAGTTCTAACAAAAAACAAGGTAAGCAAGTGGCTATCGAAGTGGCTAGAAAACCAGCTACCGAGAGGATATTTCCTCCACTCTCAGCAATCAAAGAAGGCTTTGATTTAGACGAAGAAATGGAGTCTGATTTTGCTAATTCTGGTTCGTAATTTGATGTCTTATGCAATGTGGTCTCAATTCTACCAATTGAGTATGATGTAGTTTCCGAAGTGAATGATGTCGAGGAAGATTTCGACGAATAGACTACTTATAAACCAATTTGTTACTATGTGCTGAAGAATGGTTGTGTCGAAGAACAACATGCTGTATTTGAGAAACCAGATTGTGGAATGATGAACAACCTTTGTTCATTCAAGCTAAAGTGAACAACCTAGGTGTCAACAAGATTTTGGTCGACGGTGGTGCTGCTGTAAACTTGATGCCACAACATTTGTTGAGGAAAATTGGTAAATGTGATAGTGATTTGAGGCCACACAACGTGGTACTCACAAGTTATGAAGGCAAAATTGGCCACTCACTTGGGGCCATTGAAGTCGAGTTAGCTGTGGGTAGCACCAAAAGTTCAACGTTGTTTCTTGTAGTTCCTTCTAAGGCTAACTACAACTTGTTGCTAGGAAGAGAGTGGATACATGGCGTGGGGGAAATACCATCAACTGTTCACCAAAGGCTCATTATTTGGAGAGAAGATGGTTTGGTCGAAAACATTGAAGGTGATTAGAGTTACTTCAAAGCGGAGGTAAATACTATCACTAAGAAAACTTTCGACAAACAATTGGCGAACATTGCGCCATGTTCTTCTTCTGATCTTGGTTATGTACACCAAGCTAATGTGTTTTCCTGAATTACTCTTCACCCAAACTATGGATTTATTTGGGAGAGGGAGGTTATGGATGAGGATAATCACCCAAGAGGCTTTTGCAAGCCTACTGGGTGGGATGGACCATAAATAGTTTATTTATGTCTAAGCCCAATGCATGGGATAGAATTACGGCCTATGTGGCCGAAAACAAAGAAAAAGCGGCTTTGGAAGCCAAGTTACAACAACAAATGATTGCTGAAGCCAGTGACAGTAATAGTGAGGAAGACTTGGTCGAAGACCAAAGGCTTGATTGTGTATATCATGATGAGCCTTTAGGTTTTGAAAAGGACCCAATGGGTTCGACCAAGAAAATACAAGCACGAGATCCCTTGGAAGAAATTGACTTGGGAGATGGCTCTGTAAAAAGGCCAACATATATTAGTGCAAAGATTGACAAAGCTTTCAGGGTGCAAACTGTCGAACTTTTGAAGGAATTTAAAGACTGTTTTGCTTGGGACTACAATGAGATGCCAGGTTTGAGTTGAGAAGTAGTGGAATTGAAGCTGCCTATACGACCAGAAAAGAAGCCAGTGAAGCAGACACCAAGAAGATTTGCACCACAAATCCTGTCGAAGATCAAAGCAGAAATCGAAAGACTACTCAAGAGCAAGTTCATCAGAACTGCCAGGAATAGAGGTCGCGTAGTGTTGGATGAAGAAATGAAGCTTCGCAAATGGAGTTCTCTGGTGCGTAAACGCTGGATTTTATAAGGAAGAAGAAGAGAAAGGGTTCGTTGAAGCAGAGAGAGAGTAAAAAAGGGAAAATGAAATGGAGAAGTTGCTTTTATAGCTATTTTAGCAAGAGAGAGAAAAGGTAAACCTTTGGGTTTTCTTTAGAGAGCAGTTATTTGCAATAAGTAGAGGGGAGTTACAATACAAAATGTGGCCCACTAAATCTGAGATAACGGCGCCATAACGTACCTTTACTGGAAGTGTCTTTTCAATTCTGAAAACTGATGGTAGTGACGTCATAAGATTAGACATAAAGCTGTTGATTGTAATTTCAAAAACGTCATTTTCTGCCTTCATTTAAAACTCAGTCGAAAAAGACATTTTTGGGGGGCAATTTGTTAGCCTACATTTTCGACAGGATCAATTAAATGCAGTCAACGAGGTTTGACTTGCTAATTTCAAGAGGAAATGTGTTGATTTCGATAGTGAGAAGTTTTCTCGAGAAGGTTCTACGCAGTGCTTAACTTAGTGGAAATTGAAGAATTGAAGCCAATGGTTCGACGAGAAGAAAGTTTGTGATAGATCAGAAGTCAAGTGCTCGTTGTTGAAACAGCATAGCAGTTATTGTGGTCGAAGACATGTCAGTTACCATTTTTTAAATTCTATGTACAGTTAATTAGTTATTGTGTTTCGTTCATTGAATAAATAGTAGTTTTTCATAGGAAAAACGGGTCACAAACTCACATACAGAATTCTGAAACTCAAACTTCCAACATCACAGAGAAAACGAGTCAGAGAACAATGTATGAACTTGTGCACCATTCTCTTTACAATTAATGCAATTTCACTTTTACTTTCCTAAGTTTTCTGCATTTTATTTGTTTTCTCTTCGCCTCCTACTCAGAATTCTCCCTTCTGGAGATAACTTCGACGATTATCTTCATACTTTCAAGTTTAAACCCCAAGAACACTCATAATTTCTGGAAAAAATTTAACACAAATGTTCTAGGATTTTCTAGTTGATCCTGCAAGCAACATTAATTTGTAACTAGCAGTGTTTACCAAAAAACACGGTAAACAACAATAAAAAAATTTGCAAAAGAAAGAAAATCCGTTAGTTACCAACACAACTGACTGTTTTGTGCCTCTTACTTATCCCCGTGATGGTTAACCCACCCCAACTTAGTTCAATATTATCTCAAAACATAATTCTGATAATAAAACGGTTAAGGAAGAGTGGTGATACAAAAATGAAGTCTCAAGAATGAAATTGGGAAGACACCGGTTTTTATAAAGTTGAATATTCACAATCATGTTTATAAAACCGAAGTGAGGAAGTAAAACCGTTACGAACTAAGAATCTTAGCTATCTATAAAACAAAAGGTCCATAAAATGTTTCTCTATTTCATTAATTTGATAAGCGTGGTCGTCATCAACCAATTTATAGATAGTGTATCATGATGAGATAAGAAAAGAGCCTAGAATATTGATAAATGAGTAACTTTGAATCGAGAAAGAATTAGGGATAGATTTGGTACCCAAAAGGATGTAAAATGGAAGTTTGAAAAATTTGGGGGCTGAAATTTAGTCATTCCTTTGGTACCCAAACTTTCTCCAATCAATCTTCAACTCAAATGTACCACCAATACCACCATGGACAATCAAAAACAAGTATTCAATCAACAATACAATTTATTTACAACCATTATAGGAACTCAATTTAATCACTTCACATTCATGGAATTCATGGTAAACATATCATAATTTACAAGTTCAATCATCAATTGGAGTCACACATATAGATTCCAAACTTACCATTTCACTCCAATGTATTATCATCAATATTTCATCACAACACCAAGTACCTACTAGCTATTTCAACTTCACAGTTTAAATCTTAAACCAAATGCATGCCAAATCTAAGAATCCACAACAAAAATCCCTTTAAAGGCAACGCATGCAAATACTATACTTCAAACTTTGGTAGATAGGATAGGTTAAATATGATTCTTGGAGGGAATTAAAAACAGAATAACGATTTATTTAAAATTGTAGAGCTTTTCGTTAGCTTTCCAACGCATCCAAGAACACTCGAATCAGAGTACATCAAAAGATACGAACAAAACAGTTGGAAGGCTATCGAAAAGAGCACAACCAGTGCGTGTACTGCAGATTCCAAAACTCTGTTTTTTACGTTTTTAGCTCACTCCTATAGTCTTCCAACCAATCCTAACTATCATACAATCAATTTCAACATTTTAAATCACTTCATTTCAACCCAACTAACTTCTCATTCAAACATTTAATCAAATAAAGAAAACAAATTAAAACACATGCATTCCATTCTATTCAGAACATGCCCATTCTTTTGACAAAATCAAGCAAAGGACACATCATAAGTTCAAGAACTCACTTGAATTATCAAGTAGGCTTGCACAAACACAGTATAACACCCCAAGAATTCACCTACAAGAACCAGAATATTAACCTTCCCAAACAAGAATCATTACCACGGTAGTGGGATCTCATATAGGAACCAGGGCTTATGGGACTACAATCCAATCAAATCTTCACTAGTGCAAAATTAGGAAAAGAATTAGACCTTTAAAGTCGGGGGCTCAGATATCTGACTTAAAATGTAGACGCGGTGGCAAACTTCTAATTAAGATGAAAAATCTATCTGGCACGTGCGTCTATAAATCGAGCCAGTATATTTCCAGACTTTAAAAGTACTTATATTAGCAAAACAAACTAAAGAGCGCTCTCTCTCCCTCGGATCATTCATAACCTCGCTCAACCTAGCTTTCTGTCTTCCACGCTCTCAACCTCGCTCGCTTCTCTCTCAACGCCGCTCAACCTTCCCTTTCCTCTTCACCAAGGCAAGTATTTGATCTCTCTCTCTCTCTCTCTATATGTGTGCCGCTCTCTCTCTATCATTCTCTCTGATGGTCTCTCTCTGCTGCTCTCTCTATCTGTCGCTCTCTCACTCACTCTCTCTCTCTCTCTCTCTAGGGTTTATTGTGTTTACTTTTTATTGATTGTATAAATATTAGGTGGCCGATTTAGGGTTTATGAGGTTTTAAAAATTAATTTAGGATTATGATTTAATAGATTCTCTGTATTAGGTTTTTTGATTTGGAACAAATCTGTATATAGTGAAGCTGTTTGCTATTTGCTATTTGCTATTTTGGTGTTTGTTTAATGTTTGTCATTCCTTTCAATGTATATAGGGTTTATGTGTTTTCAAGTTTTGGTTAGATTGATACTTGTCTATAATACTTGTAGGTTATATGAGATAAATTGTTTAGTTTTTCTTATTTGGGATAGAAACCTGACTTTGGTGACTAATAATTGTTAAACTGTACGTCATTTGCAGAAATATAGAATTGCAACTATCTCAGCACTGCAGATTTTTGTCACCAAACCAATGTTCTACTCAAGCAAAATAGTGACCCATGTTAATTTATTAATTCAAAAAAAAATAGTGATCCATGTGGTGTTAATGACAGCTACTTTATGTTAAGTTGTCCTTTTATGAGAATATTGTGGTCTGGCCTGTTAAATAGAGACGAAGAATAGAGAGACGATATTGGTCACGCAGTTCGGCCAATGTTTGCCTACGTCTGCGACTACAGAGTAGCTGTAGTTCCGTCTTATTAACTGTATATGTTGTTGTGTGTTAAGAGTACAAGCACTAATGTGTTTAAATAGACTATACTATATGAAAACCTAACGGGCCTGGGCCGAATACACATATAAATAAATCTACTATTTACACCACATCTCAACACTCCCCCTCAAGCTGGAGCGTATAGATTGTAGGCATCCAGCTTGTCACATATGTAAGTTATCCTTGGTCCTCGAAGAGCTTTTGTGAAGATGTCTGCCAATTGATCATTAGAACCAACAAATGAAGTAGCAATGTCGCCGGACACAATCTTCTCACGAACAAAGTGACAATCAACTTCAATGTGTTTGGTTCGCTCATGAAAGACTGGATTGGACGCAATATGTAGGGCTGCTTGATTATCACAGATGAGACTCATAGTGCCTATTTTACAAAAACGCAACTCTTGGAGAAGATGTTTCAGCCACGTGAGCTCCTGAGTGGTAAGAGCCATAGCCCGATATTCAGCCTCAGCACTGGATCTGGCAACAACATTTTGCTTTTTACTTTTCCATGAAATTAGATTTCCACCAATAAGAACACAATACCCAGATGTGGACCTTCTATCAAAGGGGCAACCAGCCCAATCAGCATCTGTGTAAGCGACAATATTTGAATCACCTCTATCCGTGTAAACAAGACCTTTTCCAGGAGCTCCCTTGATATACCTCAGGATTCTAACAACGGCATCCCAATGACTGTCACAAGGAGAATTTAGGAATTGACTCACCACACTAACAGCATATGAAATATCTGGTCTCGTCATGGTCAAGTAATTTAACTTTCCAACTAGCCTCCTATACCTTCCTGGATCTGAAAATGGCTCCCCCTGATCTGGTAGGATCTTGACATTAGGATCCATAGGAGAGTCAATTGGCTTGCAATCCAGCATTTTGGTTTCTTCTAAAATATCCAAAGCATACTTTCTCTGGGAAATAGCAATCCCTGCCTTAGAATGAGCTACCTCAATGCCAAGAAAGTAACGTAACTTTCCAAGATCTTTGACCTGAAAGTGGTGGACTAGATGTTGTTTAAGTCCTGCAATCCCATCATGATCATTACCTGTAATGACAATATCATCGACATAGACAACCAGATAAATACATTTGTGAGAGGAGAACTTATAAAAGACAGAGTGGTCAGCTTCACTCCGAATCATGCCATACTCTTGAACAACACTACTGAATCTCCCAAACCATGCTCGAGGGGATTGTTTAAGACCATACAAGGCTTTGTGAAGTCGACAGACATACCCACGACACTCCCCCTGAGCAACAAAACCAGGTGGTTGCTCCAGATAAGCTTCTTCTTCTAGATCTCCATGGAGAAACGCATTCTTGATGTCTAGTTGATACAATGGCCAATGTCGCATTGCAGCCATAGAAAGGAATAGACGAACAGAAGCCATTTTAGCCACCGGTGAGAAAGTATCACTGTAATCAAGGCCAAAAACCTGAGTATAGCCCTTAGCAACGAGGCGTGCTTTCAGACGATCAATACTCCCGTCTGGACCAACTTTGATAGTATATACCCAACGACACCCAACAATAGATTTACCAGGAGGAGGCGGCACAAGAGTCCATGTCTGGTTAGATTCTAAGGCTGTCATCTCATCAATCATAGCTTGTCTCCAACCTGAATGAGAAAGAGCTTCCTGCGTGGACTTGGGAATAGTGATGGAAGAAATAGCAGAGACAAATGTATAATGCGAAGGTGATAAGCGGTGATAGCTGAGGAAATTATAAATAGGATGAGGGTTACGGGTGGAAGAGGAGTGGCTTTACCAATGCCGCTAGCTCTGATACCATCTTAGAATGTGTGGTTTAGGCCTAACTCAACCCCACAAAACCGGCTTGTAAGGTGAGGGATGCCTCCCACTTATAAACTCTTTTATAGGCCATATCACATCCGATGTGGGACTCTTAATACACCCCCCTCACGCCCAGGACTGGACAACTGGAGCGTGACCCGAGTGGCCCGATAGCGGGTGGCCCAGCGGATCTTGGATTGGCTTTGATACCATGTTAAATAGAGACGAAGAATAGAGAGACGATATTGGTCACGCAGTTCGGCCAATGTTTGCCTACGTCTGCGACTACAGAGTAGCTGTAGTTCCGTCTTATTAACTGTATATGTTGTTGTGTGTTAAGAGTACAAGCACTAATGTGTTTAAATAGACTATACTATATGAAAACCTAACGGGCCTGGGCCGAATACACATATAAATAAATCTACTATTTACACCACATCTCAACATGGCCATTCCCTTGCAACAACCCACTTGAGAGCGTGGGGCATCCGGGAAGCTACTGTGATCTAAGAGTGGAGTGTTGTAGTGGCTGCACATGATTTGGAAGCTCTTTAGAGAAGTTATATTCTTACGTGGTAGCTCCGGTGTGACTAGGCCTTAGTTTTAATCCAACTGCCCAAGTAATTATCTAATTATTTTTTGATTTCTGGGGTATGTTATCTAGGTGCTGTATGGCGTGCTTGTTATGGCATGTGATTGTTTGTATATATTTTGTGATAGGGAACACACTTTTTGTGAGGCTGCTGTAACTTTGACTCACTGTGCCCACTCCTTGCCGGTGATTATCAGTAAATTCCTAACTCATCGAGAAAAGAAAGAATTGTAGGGTGAGTTTGGAAGGTACTAGAGAAGGTGTAAAAGGACCATTGACTATTACTGCTAAGATATTTGAACTCACACCTTCTTTAGTAGTTTTGGAATGGTGTCGTGGCTTTTAGTTGCTGGCTGGGACTTTCGTTACCAGATTCAGAGGTAGCAGAAGCTTTAGCTATGATAAAGAGTTTTGAATTAGCAAAATATATCTTTTTCTTGGATCTTATAGGGGAATCAAATGCTTCAAATGTGGTCCTGGCGCGCTGAACGCTCATAAACAATCTCCCACCTAAGTTGGTCCTATTATTGGGATTGTGTCAATTTTAAAGTTGCCTTCATAGTTTAAATTTTTTACATGTTAACCATTTGGCCTACCAAGGTACCCGGTATTTCGCTAAATATGCTCTTAATAATCCAAATTGCATGTGGATATTTAAGAGACTCTATCTCATATTTCTGATGTCTTGGCCTTTGATTTATTCCTAAAACTTTGTTAATGAAATTAGCTTTTGCGTAAACAAAATAATAATATTATTTGCTGTCTTATTTCATTTCATTACCATGATGATCATAGAGTACAAAGCAAGAGTTAGAAGGCCGGTGAAATTAGGAAAAGAAAAACAATTTGAAAAAAATAATCTAATTATTGGATGCCAACACAGTAGCTTTTTTTTTTTGATTTAGGACCATTACTGGCTACCCACGGAGTGTCCCAACGCTTTCAACGAATGACTAATCTCTGCTCGCTACTTGCGGCAAGGATTTCGCTGGCCAACACGCCTTTTTAACGTGGCAGTAGCTAAATGACAGCTCATTAAATATTCTAGTGCAAGAACCTCCCGATAGGAAGTTTGTGTACTCTCTTGGGTCTGGTACTCATAGAATCCATTTCATAGTCTTCATCACATACACAATAGCGATTAATGCACCTCGCCTTAATAGGAGGCTTGCATTTATCTTCTGGACAATCTAAATCTTGAAAACATTGAAGAACTGTTGTAATGAAAAAAGAAAATAAAAGAATGTCACTAAAACGAGATAGAAAAATTCAGGTATCTGGAGTAAATAAACAATTTTGAAAAGAATTGATGCATTTGGATAAAAAGCAATAATTTTTTATTTCGAGCATAAATGGTGGATGAGATCTTTGTTTGAAACAACATTAAAAATATGTCGTGGAGATAGTTTATTAGTAAAGCACATAGAAGATTAAATTATACTATTACAAACTATTAAATTTCTAAGTTTTCATGTATTTGGTTTGAGTACCCTAGTACTTTCTATTACTTAACTTTTCATATAAAAAACATTTACCAATTATTGTACATAGAAATTAAAGAAATTTGAAAAGGATGAAAAAATGGCTTACCGTAACCGCTAGTTGGAACAAGAATTAGGGAAAAAAATAGAACCGTAACATAAACAAACTTGGGAATTACAGTCATATTCCCCTTTGCATGTAACAAACATAATAAGATTTTATCACTTCACGATTTAGGCCTATAATTTATAAACGTCATGCTCTCCTAACATCAATTAAATAATAGAGTTTAAAAAAACTCTTCCTATAATTAAAATCATTATTAAAAGCCTCTTAAGGACATAATGTCTTATGGGTACCAATAATGGTTGGTCTAAGTGGTAACTGGACTTGGATCTCACTTCAAGGTCTCGAGTTGAATTTTGGGTGTGCCACTGTTGGGAGGAGAGAACCACACGGGCCGACAAAGCCGGGTACTCCTGGCCAGCCAGGTTCCTCGTCGTAGATTAGTAATCAGTAAAGCCGGTGGAAACTGCGCACGAAAAACATGGTAACCAAAAAAAATAATGTCTTACGGGTGCGTAACACAGTCAGTAATGAGGTAATCTTAAGGATTCATTATTTTTTATTAACTTTCCACTATTTTTAACCTTTCATGGTAGAAAGGGAGAAATCTTAAAAGGGACCATGGGAAATTTATTGGTAGAAATAATACACCAAGAATTGACAACATATTTATGCCTAAATTGAATGTATTATAGAATTAACTTTGTACATAAGCTCTAATTGTGTCTTGTGAGTTATAACTACTGTATATCTTGGATTTAAAATCGGTATTTCCTCAAAGAGAGCACGACACTAGTGAAAAAATGGGATTCAAAGTCGGACCTTTCGGACATTTAAAGTCGGACATTCACCCGACTTCTATCAAAGCGACTTAGAAAGTATGTTTTTTTAAAGTCGGATTAAGGTCCGACTTAAAAAGTACGTTTTTAAGTCGGATTATTAGTGCGTCCGACTTTAATTATGGCCTGTGGAAAACCTTTAACGTCGGGTTTTTTCTGAACTCCGACTTTAATTATGGCCTGTGGAAAACCTTTTAAAGTCGGGCGCTAGTTGCGCCCGACTTTAAATGTTCCTTTTTTTTTAAAAAAAAAACCTATTTGGTGCTTCCCCTGAATTGCAGAATATATTATTTTCCATTAGTTACTAAAACCCCTTCTTACACTTGAAGTTGCAATCACAATCCAAATCTCCATCCACAAATAATTCCCAAATCTTTAAACAAGTAGAAAAATCAGCAATAATTCCAACAAGATAAACACTTCATATTAATGATCCGGAGCCCAGTGTAGGTTAACAGCAGATTCATGATTCATCCTATACACTCTCCAATAGAGCACTAGCTTTTTCTTGCAAAATCTGCCAAGCTCCATTGACATGTCTCACTTCTGTCAATGGTGCTCCTACTGTAAAATCTGCCAAACTTCCAACTACCTGTGTATATAATTCATTGCAAATTTTTTCATGACATGCTAAGAACATTAAATACAGTAAGTAATTAAGATAAGAAGACATTCTTATGCAGTTTTTCCCAAAAGGAAGAATACCTTGAATCTTATGTCTTGACCAACAAGCTCCTCAAAATGAGCAGCCAATGCAATGTCGTTTCTTATGTGAGTTTGCAGTCCTTCCAATCCGTAGAATCGCATCACCATCCACAGTTTTAATGATCTGGAGCCCGGTGTAGGTTAACAGGAAAGGTTACATATCTGCTGGTAAATATGAATCTTTAATGTGTACAGAATTTTTTATTAGAATTAGAAAGAGATAGTAATATACTACAAGTACCAAGGATTTAATAAAAGTCATGACATATGAGGTTCTTATTACCTCTTAAATGGGGGGAAAGAAGAAAAAAACCAGTAGACATACAATTCCATAAAATTTCAAGAAATATTACAAATCACGATCACATGCAAATTAAGAATTACATATGTATCAAAATGGATGAATAATGCTAATTTATGAGAGAGAGAGAGAGAGAGAGAGAGAGAGAGAGAGAGAGATTTGAACACCATATACAAACATGTATAAGGAAAATTTCGAAAGACACACCTAAAGCGGCGCCCAAGAGGAATTTGCCAATCTTTGTAGTCTATGACCAGGTTTCCTTGAGAGGCCTACAAATTCAACGCCATGAGCACACAATTAGACAAGGACTTAAGGTGATTCAATAGTTTGAAAACTTCTCACAGCAAAATTTCAATAATAAAAGCATGTAAATAGGAAAAATACCTTGTTTTTCAGAAATTTGGGATTTGTAGACAGTGACTGAATCAAAACACTCCTGTCCTGTATCAACTCATCATCAATTATACTCATGCAATATTGGTTATGAATTAAATTGAAATAATACAAATAAAGTTTTAGAAGTGACATTGAGAAAGTGCATTATGGATACCTTAACCCAAAGTAGTGAACAGTCAAAGTTTGTCATAAGCCATTTATGGGCATTCATGTTAAATGAATCTGCTTCTTCAACCCCATCCATGCAGTGGCGGTACTCTGGACATATACAAGCACTTCCAGCATAAGTAGCATTTCTTTTGTATACGGCTTTCAAATTATACACCAATTAATTTTCTCATGTAACTTACCAAAATGTTTCCCACTGTAAGATTGCTGCAAGAACTTGATGTTGTTCTTATATCTATGCATCGTCTAGATTCCGTAGGCTCCGTCTTGATGTTGTTCTGTATACTGAACAAACTTATAAAAAGTTTAAGACTTTGTACAACATGTTTAAGAAATGCAAAATCAATTTTCTGTTTTGATTAAAAGCATAATGATTACCATATTCTGAACAGAGCATTAACACTTTAATACAAATGACTAAAATTGCTTAAAAATAATGGGTCTGTAGCAATAGCACCAAAAGTAAGGGGATGAATTATTACCTAATGCAGCAATCATTTGACAATTGAATAGCTATGTAATTGATCAAAGTAATGGCTCTGTAGCAATAGCACCAATTAGATTGACGTATTGAAACAAACAAATCACTTTAGCAACTCCTTTCAACAAATAATTTCCCTCTCACCTGAATAACAAAGAACAGGGCAACAAAAAAAGGTATTAAAACATAGAAGGTTAGTGATGAAAAGACAAACAATGGATAAAACCTACAAAAAATAAAGACTATGTGAATTGAACAAAATAGCAAAAAATAGAACTCAACTTGCAGGTAATATGAACAATATAATCCCTTATAGTGATAACCCATTATCCAACCCGAAGTACATGTTTCCTTTTAAGAACTTTTCTTCATAATAGGGAAAGCAGAGCAAGGAAATCATTATAGTGCATGAGTGATTTAGCAGGCAGGGTCTACAAAAGGGAAAGTGAAAACTTCAAATAGGGACCAGCCAGGTTAATTGTGCAGATTCAGGCATTGAGCATTAAAATTGCAAAGGAAAGTCATAAAGGAAAGATTAGACAGAGATGAAAGAAAGAATATAATTGGAGGTACATAAGTTATGCTTACACCATTCCAACTGTGAAGTATGAAAGAATCAAAAGGTTATTAGGGAAAGCAAGTCAAGATAATCGACAAACTTCATCTGATTCAATAAATATATAGTTGGGGAAATGAAATTTGTGAAGAACACATGACTAAATAGAACCCCATAGAAGGTAAATAACACTAAAAACGTAGAGCACAATAATACAAAACCTAAGAACTCATATATCCTCTTCAAGCATGACCAAGAACTCATATATGGGTCCTGATTGTAACCACTGCACACAAATGATTATCAAGTATGTATGGGTCCTTAATTCATATATGCAATCATATAAGACCCTGCAATAAAGTGCATCATAACCTCCACCTTATTAGATTTTTGGATGCTATAATGGCTTTAGTTTTGTGAATCATATACGTAGGATATGCATCCAATTATGCAGCACCAGGGGAATTGAAACTTTCAAGCTTCTTCTAGCTTAAACTCTGACATTTAGCAATATACTCGATCTATGAGCCTATATTTCAGAAATCATTTATACTCTAGCTTAGTTTACTCAAGAAATATCCGTTATCATTTATATACATTCATGTACACCTTGAGAACTATATATGCTTCTGACACATGAATATTAAAAGGAAGCAAAACATAACTTCTAATGCCAAAACTCCAATTACTACCTTAATCTCTATAATAGCCAGCTGCCCTGTGAGGAATGGAATTTGAAAGAAGCATACACTTGTGCAGCAAGCTGGTGGATTGTTTAACTGTATATTAGTTGAATAACAAAGACATATCTGTACAAAATTGAAATATGTAATTCACCAGTGAGAACTTACAAGCTGGTGGATTGTTTAACTGTATATTGATTTCACTCCCCCTATCAAAATAGAAAACATTTAATTAAATTTAAAGCATCAAATTGTAAAGAGAACTTACATGTAACAATAAAGAACTCAAGTACTCAACACTAATGAGGAGTTTGATAACTAATGTAAGACTAGAATGAAATACAGAATAATTAGTTGCCACCATAAACCAAATCACAGCAAAATCTATAACCAAGTTTCATGAAGCCTGGCCAACAAAGAGAAATTGTTATTACTTTCTTGCTGTCTGTGCAAACATGTTTCATGAACTGAGATATTGTTATTATTGTAGCTATGCCAATAAGGATATGAGCAAGCAACTTTGGAGGAACCATATCATCCACAATCTACATGATGTGTTTGGTCAAAGAAATCATAGAAAATCCTACTAGAACTCATAACTAGATTTCGTTTCAGAAAAAAAAACATACTTTACACACAGGTGCAACAAAAATGGCACCATCCCACGCTTTAGGTTGTTTAAAGTGCATCTTTAAAGCAACAGCTCCACCCATAGACTGTCCAAAGAGGTAGCTTGGAAGAGAATTGAATTCTGGGTTTTCTACTACAGAACAAACCAAAACTTTTGTAAGGATATTTTATATCAAAATTGAAAACTCCAATTTCATTAACATGTGTGCAATGTAAAACTGCATTTTTATTAACTTGTGTGCAATGTAACGACAATTAAATACATCACAATTTGTAAAGAATGAATTCCACTGTTTACATGCAAAGGAGACTATAATAGATATACACCAGAATGCCCCTTCCATGTGAAAGTTTCAATTAATCAGAAACAAAACTTAGTATCCAGATTGATCATTAGTTAATATAACTCCAAGAAATTCTATTTCACACAACTGCTAAGTGACAAATCCACTTTACTTACTTCCTAAGTAGAAAGATATAAGGGTATTGAGTATTGACCATTGACCAATATGAAGAATAAGGTGGTAAAACTTCAGCACGAATAATTCCTTTTGATAAAGCTCAAAAATCAATAGCATTCATTTTTTGCCATTTCAAGTATTTGTAATTACAGTAATGAGATAAATAGTCAATATTTGATATAGCTTTTGAAAGATGACTAAGGTCCCTGTGAGTAAACTACAAGGAAAATACTCTACTGTGTGTCTCAATTGGATCACACTAGGTTGTATTTATAATAGAATTGCAATAAATACAAGAAATCATAACATACTCCATAGCCATTTAATTCTAAAACTACCGGAAGAACAAAAATTTGTATCCACCTAATATGGATGGTTGGAATTGGATGCAACCCTTTCCCCACCCTCCTAAGAAATTCCCCTATATATTTAATTTGACACTTTCAAACCTTTAATATGTTTTCCCTTGACGGAACTCAACCATTTTTTCTTTGGAACCTTGAATGTTTTAGTTCTAATTATATATCCTCTGGCCTAACACCCCCATATGACATAATGCTTCAGTTTTACTCTCATTTTTTATATTAGTCTCCACTAATCTTTCAAAGATGGAGCATTACTTCGCATAGACTACTTTCTGAAGGAAAACTGCAGTAAGATATACAAACAGAAGAAACTATTCAGCACAAAATTCCTTAACTCCGCACCCGAAGTACTCATGCCACCAAGGTATGCTATTATAGTCCCCTTCCTGACGAGAAACTAATTCTACCACAGCGGATTCGTAATATTCCGATTTCAAGATGGTGTTAACTGATCATTCAAGACACAGTTCAATGTGAGTTAAGTTACCTTTGATTTTGGAGTAAAGCTCAATGACATCATCAACAAGCCCATCAAAACTAGGAATATAGCAATGGAGACCTTCTGGAAGACCAAATCCTGGATAATCCATAGCAAAAACTCCATATCCAGCTGATGCCAATTTTCTAGCTATTCCTGCAGAAAAAACATTCATGATATAATTGAGTCAGTAGTCCACAACCTAATCTAGTTACTTAACTTACTTGTAGCAACCAGAACTTTATAGCAACTACACGCCTTCAAAGAAAAAAGTGCAAGTGTCTCCATAACCATGACAGTAAAATACTGCTGCTTTGGGCCTAGCAGCTTCAGGAAGCCAACTTTTATAGAAAATCTCTATGCCCTTTGAGTTCACCTCATATGACTGTTGCAAAGCACATCAAATAATGCAACATCAGATAAGGCATAAAAAGTATTATTAGTTTAGCAAAGACAGGGTGACATTGATGGCAATTCAAAGTAATACTAAGCCAATTCAAAGACAGGGTGACATTGATGCCAATTCAAAGTAATTCTTATGAAGATCATTTTGGAGTTTTGGAATAGAGTTCATACCTCCTTCATTTTTAGTCCATCGCACGGAGTCTGCAAAGCATTAAGGAATTGGACTTAGAATAGGCAAAATCTTACAACTTTAAAGTGTTGAGACCAAAAGCCAGAATTATGTAACTGTCAAGAAATACTGTACAAATTTCATTCTCCACGACTATATGTCAGGGAAAGAAACATTAAGTTCAAGAAGTAAGAACTACCTAACCAATTCAACCATATATAGTTACTCTAATTTTGAATAGATTGTTTAGAATTAGAAATCATGCTTCATTGAATATTTACTTTATACATATATGTTTTAACTCAATAAACCCTAAATCATGATCCCAAATTAAGTTTTAAAACCTAATAAACTCTAGATCCTCCACCTAAAATTCATACAATCAATAAAAAGTAAACACAATAATAAACCCTTGAGAGAGACAGAGAGAGTGACCGAGAGAGAGAGAGAGAGAGAGAGAGAGAGAGAGAGAGAGAGAGAGAGAGAGAGAGAGATGAAGTGGATACTTGCTTAGGTAAATTTGTTCTTGAGCGACGGCGACGACAATGAAGATGAAAGACGAGGTTGAGCAAGGCTTGAGAGAAGCAATGTTGAGCAGCTAGGGTAGAGAGAAGCGATTTAGGAATTCTGAGAGAGGGAGAGAGCGCAAGCGAAGTTTATTAAAAAAATGTTTTGCTAAATACCTTTGAAGTCGGACTAAATACCAGCCCGACTTTAAAACGTGAACATTTTAAAAGTAATTACAAGTTTGCCACCGCGTCTATGTTTTAAGTCGAATATTTGAACGTCCGACTTTAAATGTATAATTCTTTTCCTGATTTTCTACTAGTGCGAAAAGTTGATGATCAATGATGTAAGTTTGGATTGATGAAAAGGCATGTAGTATACCATCCAAAATTTCTAAACCCTATAAGTGAAGTTACTCTACAATCAAATCTATTGGGTAATTTTCCTAAATTTTAAAAGAAAACATTTATTTGAATATTTAGTAGGATAATATACTTTTTTCTAGGTGATGCGTTTGTTTTTAACCTTTCATGATAGACATGGAAATAATCACAAAAGACACCATGGAAAAATTATTGGTAGAAATAATGCACCAATAGGTGACAAGATATTTAGGGTAAATAGAATATATTGTAGAATTAACAGTGTACATTAGCTGTGTTTGTGTCTTGTGAACTATAGCTTGGATTCCAATATCAGGAATATTTTCTCAAGAGAGCACAAAAAGTTCATGATCGGAAATGATGTAAGTTTGGATTGATGAAAAGACATGTAGTATAACATCCCGAATTTCTAAACTCTGTAAGAGAAGTTACTCCGCAAGCCAATTTATTGGGCAGTTTTCCTAAATTATAAAAGAAACATTTTATTTGAATATTTAGTAGGATAAAATATTTATTTTTAGGTGATGTGTATTAGATGATGGATTCACTACTAGATTTCTCGCATAATTTCCTGCAATTTATTTTGAAAAATTCACATGAATTTTGGTTTCCTGTGAGTTTTTTCTCACTGGTAAAATGTCCGTGGGTTGTAATTATCGGCGAATTTCAAAATTGGCAGGTGAAATTCACAGGAAATTTTCACAGCAAAATCTGCAGGTAAATTTTGAGTATTTCATTGTTAATTCCACAACAAATTTCGCATGTAATTTTGATACAAACATTTTTTACTCGGTTTGTTTTTTTTTTTGATAAGAAATATTAGTGGGGGTGGGGGAATCACTAGTGCAAAAATGTTTTAAAAATCACTATTTTGAATTGGTTGTTTGGATAACCGATTCCAAATGTAGGCGCGGTGGCAATTTTGCAATTAATTGAATGTTTGAGAGACTTTTTGATACATTTGGAATTGGTTGTTGAAACAACCGATTCAAAATGTGTATGTTTAGACTTTTGGAATCGGTTTTGTAAACAACCGATTAGGAAAGGCTTCATTTAGAATTGGTTTTGTAGATACCCGATTATTAAAGTCTTCTTTCACGCTCATTCACGCCTCTCATGCCTCTCACGCCTCTCTCATTCACGCCTCTCATTCACGCCTCTCACGCCTCTCTCATTCATGCCTCTCATTCACGCCTCTCATTCACGCCTCTCTCAGTTCGCGAGAAAATAACCTCAACCGGTGTGTGAGGTTGAGAGAAGAGGATGAAGAGGGAACAAGAACATCAACAAGAGCACGATGTGAGTGGTGATAGTTGGATGGGAACCGGGAAATCCGGCGTGTGTTGGGAAGATGATGGGGGTATGTACGAGCTTCTCGCGGGGGTATGGACGAGCTTCTCGCGGGGGTATGGACAAAACCTAACATTGTTCCCCACCACCGAGGGAAATCGCTTTAGGTTTTGTTGTTGTTAGGATTTGTTGTTGCTGATGAAACTGATGTTGTTTGTTTTTCTTCTCTTGCGCTCTCTTCAGGTATAACGAAGGAAGAAGAAGAACACAACAGAACACGGAACAGAAATGGCAGAACGAAATCACTCATTTCAGGTACTTTCTAGGGTTTGCTTGAGCTTTGATTTTGAAACCACCAATTTAATACTTTGTAGGGCTTCTTTCAACTGGGCACTATGACCTAACTTTAAAAACGAAATCGCTCTATTTCTGATATTTTACTGCATTTTACGAAGATTGTTGAGAAGAAGATTAACCTGTTGTTGTCAAAGCTAAGCTTATTTCGAAGATTTCTGAGAAGAAGATTAAAGCAGGTGGTGTCGCTGTTGTTCTCACTGCTTAGGGTTTCTGTCTTTTTATAAGTTTCATTTGATGCCTTTATCTATCGAACACGGCTTGTTTTTGGAATTTAATTGGATGTAGTTATTTGTATGGTTTTAGAGTCTGCATCACTGTCTTTTCCAGTTGAGTTTTTACACTTGTGAAAATTTGTTGGCTGGTAAAATTGTGAAATGAGGAAGTTAGTTGTGTATAGGAAGAGAATGAATGTTGAATACAATGTCGTCTCTTTGCTGCCCATTTTGCTCCAACAAAGCCAAATACCTTGCTTATACCAATGATATTCTTGAAAATTTTCTACGCTTCCTCTTGCTTTTGGCATTATAGTATTGAAGAATTTCACTGCTTCTTAGTTTTGGGATTGTTGTGTTGGCAGGTTTTGCCAAAATCAATGGAAATCCAACTGCTTTTGTAAGTAAAACTACACTCTCTCCTCTTCTTTTGTGTTTGTGTTGTGGCGTCTAGTTAATTATTTTTACATACATGGTTGTTTTGCAGTACTGGATTCCCAGGTGAAGAAGAGAGACTTGGTTTCTCAAAGTGGTAATTTGTATGGCCATGAATTTCAGACTTCTGGACCAGCTGCTGGCTCATCTTGGTCACATATGGTGCCAGTTTCTTCTCCTAGGCCTAGTTTGAGTAGTTGTAACATGTTGGATTTCACTTATAACAAGCCAGATCATAGGACTAATCAACTACCAGTTCAAACATCTGAGGTAATATTTAAACATATATATGATGTTATTATTTCTTCTTTCTTTTCTTTTTCCTCATCCAAACTTTCAATTCAACTTCTAATATTATCTATAAGGCATAAGCATATGTATATATAGATTATTTATATCTGCAACATGTTAATCAAGCTAATTTAATCTATCTCTTTCTTCTGCTCTAGTGTAATAGCTCAACTGTTGGAGTTACAAAAAAGGCTAGGGTTCAGCCATCTGCAAGCCAAACACCTCTGAAGGTGACTCACAAACTCTCTCCTTTTTATCTTCTATTTGTCTCTTTACTTTTATTTTTGACAAATATTTCTCTCTTACTTGATTTGTGATATTGTATATATGCATATTTAATTTAATTGATATGTTTCTTGTGGTGGAAGATAAGGAAAAACAACTTGATATACCAGGACAAGCCAAGGTTAAAAACAGCATTAGAAATGTTGAGAACCACCATGAGTCCTGAAGACAGCTTATATAAGGTTTTGAATTGTGTTTTCCTAATAAAACAATTATTCAAATGAATAGTTTTTAAACTGAGTGGGTTTTTGATGGAACAGGTGACACTTCCATTTTTTGTACTACATGGAGAAACAGATACAGTGACAGATCCAGAAGTGAGCAGGGCATTATATGAAAGAGCAAGTAAACCAAAATGGAGCAATAGTCCAAACATGAACCATTGGATGAAAGAGCAGGGCATTATATGAAAGAGCAGGGCATTATATGAAAGAGCAGGGCAATAGTTAGTGATGTTGTTCACGTTTGCAGACTGACACAGCTTTTGTCTTGTTAGAAGCCATTGGATACATCAGGTTCCATCAAGGTTAAATTCTGCCTAGCTGGGGAAATGCTGTCAGTCCCATATGACATGGATGGTCTGCCAATTCGGGATGCTGTGGGACAGCCTATGCCCATTCAGGCTTTGGCTACAGCACTAGCAAATGCTCCCCTTGAACAGCAGACGAGAACTATGCTTGGGGAAGCTTTATATCCACTAGTAGATCAGCTAGAACATGATGTTGCAGCTAAGGTTACAGGCATGCTTTTGGAGATGGACCAGCCTGAGGTGTTGCATCTCATTGAGTCACCAGATGCTCTCCAGGCAAAAGT
This sequence comes from Astragalus membranaceus, assembly GCA_039519185.1. Taxonomy (NCBI): domain Eukaryota; kingdom Viridiplantae; phylum Streptophyta; class Magnoliopsida; order Fabales; family Fabaceae; genus Astragalus; species Astragalus membranaceus. Next base: position 23,320,712 of record CM076852.1, read on the forward strand.
TTCTGAAGCCATGGATGTGTTGAGGAATGTAGCTCAATAGCAAGGCAACAGGCTGGCGAATCAGCTAGCTTCGCTCTCTCTCAATGACAATCTCTCGTCTTAAATTTTGTTAACCACTCAGCATGAATCATTTTCTGGTATTTTAGACTTTGTCATTACTAAGGGAGTTTGTTATGCTTTTGATACTTAGTGTTATGCTTTCGTTTTTTGCTTGCTACTGGATTAGCAGCACTTCTTGGCTTAGTTTATGAATTTGATGCTTGTTATGGATTTATTTACTTTTTGTTTTTGACTTGCTACTGGATTAGCAACACTTCTTGACTTGTTATGAATTTGATGCTTGTTATGGATTTATTTACTTCAGTGTTATGCAATGTGTTTTACTAAATTTTTTTTTAAAAAGGGTGACATTTCTAATCGGTTATCTAAAGAACCGATTTTAAATGTCTTTTTTTAGTACATTTTGAATCGGTTGTTTATATAACCGATTTAAAATGTTACATTTTGAATCGGCCAATAACCGATTCCAAATGTGCCAAACAACCGATTCAAAAAGCCTTTTTTGCACTAGTGAATATCAGTGGTTTGTAATCCTTTATCTATAACAAGTAATAAAGGGAAATCTAAAAAAGCTGTTAATTTTGGTGTCAGATTTTTTTGACAAAAATGCCCTTTATTAACTCATCGACTATGCGATCAAAATGAGAAGTAAGTGATTGAGGTATACAAGTTAACCACCATATGAGGTTGTGTCTCGAGGAATCAAGGGAGGGTATCTGTAGTACGTAGAAAGACAGTTGGAATGGCGCTTTCTATATCCTTCATTATTGTAACCTCCATATATTTCTAAAACTTGTTCGAAATATAGAGAGACTAACATTTAATAAAATCAGAGTACTAAACCGATTAAGGAATTGAGTAAAACATAACTTGATGGAATATTCCATCACATAACTTCCAATAAGCATGATTACCGAAAGGATAACTTATTGACATACTGAAACATTTACTCAAGTCATTATACAACCATGGTCCAAATCCAAAAGAGCGGTTTAATCTTAGTACAATAACTTTGATTTCAAGGATCAAAGGTTAAAGTCTCCAAAATACATTACTAAACTACTAACTAGGGTGGACAAAGCAAGAAAAACATAGATCTCTAATAATCTCATGAACTAAAGTAACCACAACAGCTGCTACTTCTCCTCGCCTTGTTTGGTCTTACCCTTTCCATCTGAAAATACAACAACATAAACAGTGAGATTTACAATCTCAGTGAGTTCTTTCGGGGCCCCTCACCCTTAACCTCCCGTAGTGTTTTAGTCATAGCTTATCTATCTTAGCGCAATCCAAGAGTAATTGAACGAAGTCAATCACAGTGAATATCCCATTCCTGCCCTGGCTGAATAACAGTCTTGGGCCTTGAACTTAGGAGACATGACCTCCCATTCCAAGTACGCTACCTCATAACTTTTGGATCGTCATCCTATAGTATTTTATAAATAGTTGGATTATTAGTGTCTCACTCGATCAAACATCGGGTATAACTTAGTTTAATAACAATTAAACTTCATTGGATTAATTACATAACTCTATCACATGATGAAGGTTCAACTCATGGTTTTATCACCATCTTATGTCCTCAAAAACATAGAATAATCAAGTTAAATATAGACCATATAACTTTATTTGGACTAATATTAGTATTGGAGAGGAGTTGGTACTCAAAAGGGGGAGAAAAGAGTGAATTAAAATGAAAGTCGGAGAGTGGCACGGGCAGTGCGCCCTGAGTTCCTCATTTTACTCAACTCACAGCAGGTGGCACGGGCAGTGCGCAAGGGCGCACAACCAGTGCCTGCTGTGCAGAGTTTCAAAAACCAGTCCCTTTTAAATGAATTTTCCATTTCCTCTTGCTTCCCGTTCAGATTCAATACTAAAATTAGTTCCATTACTCATCTCAATCCCACAGTAACAACATTATTTTAAACATTGAGCACGCATTATCCAAACAATCAAGCACAATAACTTCATTTACACTTGGATTTGGTTCAGCACATAGCATTTTTTCAACAATCAACAAAAAACTCATTTTCAAGCATTTCAAAATTCAGAATCCAACCCAATGACATGCAACACATTATACTCATATCATTTCTATTTTATTGACACTATCCTCAAAAGAACACTCCTTAGGATAAAGAACTCACCTTATTCAATTGCAAATTCAAATGGAAGATAGGAATCAACTTCTACCCCTCTAAGAGCTCCTATGGCTCCAAGAATCGATTCTAGACCTCAAACCTTCCTCCTAAGATCTCCTATCAACAATGTGTCTCCCAAAAAGGCTTAAACAAACTCCAATGTTGACATGCAACCCCAGAAAAGTAACAATCTCCAACCTCTAACTCTGAGTGTTTTTTCGAAAATGAATGAGGGAAAAGAGTGGGAGATGAAGTGAACCAGCTGAACTTTGAGCTTTTGTTTCTACACTTATAATGAGAATGGAAGAGAAAAATGGCAAGAGGGTTTAAGCTGAAGTTGGGGTTTGGATGAGGGTTTCATTTCTCACTCTCCTCTTCTCTTCTCCCTTCGCAAATCTCTCCTCTCTATTCTCTCTTCTAAAGTTTTTAAAATATATAGGAATGAGAAATTAAAGGGGGTTTTTCTCCTTTGTAGCTTTCAGCTGGAGTGAAAAAAGAATGATGGTCTTTTAGCAAGTTATTGGGCTTGGTTCACTAGGAGCCTTATTTCTAACAGCACCCCTTCACTTTATTTTCATACCCAGCCCCTTCTAAGACCACTTTTAAATACACAAACAAGCACACATAGTATACAAGTTTCACCTATCATCAAGTAAGTCACTCAATCATATTTCAACAACCAATAATTAAATCGTTTAGCAACAAAGTAATTAAATTCATTTTGGGGTGTTATAATTATTCTTTTCACCTTTCTTCATTCTTCTTTATCATATACAATATCCTTTCTCACCCTCTATGATCCAGTTGTGGCCTTGAGCATGTGATCAAGAATATATGTTGCTTCTAAACGTTGAACCCCCAACCAATCACAAACACAAGACCAAATGTCGTGAGTGAAGCTGCAAATCAAGAACAAATGACAAAAGTCTTCGCGATGATCCAAGCAAGACGAACAACCAGCTGTTGTTTCAGTGTGTATAACATGACAGCGGAAAAGAAGATCTCTGGTGGGCAAAGAATCACGAAGTAAACTCCAACCGAAGATAGTGACTTTGGACGGAGTGATTGTTTGCCAAAGCTTCACAAGAATGCGCTTCAAATTGCTTCCATCTGCTTCGGATACAGCGACAGCAGCCTCGTTGCCAGGGACAGCAACAATTTCGGTCAACAACCTGTAGCACGAGCTGACCGAAAACACCTTCGAGACTTCCTGCAACCAGACCCAAGCATCGCGCCCCTCCCTTAAAGGGGAAACATCTTGTAAAATATTGTGTAATTCAGCAGCTTCTTCGACACAAACCGGAACCTGAATAAGCATCCACGGTTCCTCCCAAAGCCAAGAGTCACCAGCCCACGAACCAATGTCATCTACCATGGATGTTTTGAAGGAACAACTTGGATAAGGATTAGAAAAACAGCACAAAGGGGTGAATTTCCAATCCAATGGTCCGTCCAAAAACGAGTGGATGCACCGTTGCCAAGCTTCCTTCTCAAACTCAAACGAAACCAGCCACGGTTGGGGAACTCTCCAAATTATGCAAATCTCGCCACCAAATAGAACCAGCCGACCCGCTATTATAAACCTCCACTGAACCATGAATGAAAGCTAAAGAAACGTCGTCGTATTTAAATAGTAACAACTCCCTCCAACTCGCATCCTCTTCTACTAACATCCTCCACTTCCACTTAGATAATAGAGCCATATTGAACAACTCTAAGATTTTAATGCCGAGGCCTCCCTCCTTCTTCGGGCGACAAACCTTATCCCAAGCAATCCAATACATACCTCTATCACCTTCATTAATACCCCATAAGAAATCCCTTTGAATCTTGACAATGGCATTCAACACCAACTTTGGAGCATTGTAGAAAGAAAAGAAATAAAGTGGAATGCTATTTAAAACTGAGTTGATAAGAGTGACCCGACTTCCAATAGATAAAAAGCGACCCTTCCACGATACAAGTCTCTTCCGAATCATATCAATCACTGGCTTCCAAGTGGCTGCCCTACGCGGATTAGCACCAACCGGGATCCCCAAAAATTTAAATGGAATGGATTCCGTTCGGCAATGAAGAAAAGTGGATGCCGTTGAAAGAAACTCATCTGCCACATTAATACCGATAAGCTTACTCTTATTGAAATTTACCTTCAAACCGGATACAAGTTCAAAACCTATCAAAATAGACTTGATACTCCAAATATTCTCCCTTGTAGCCTTCCCCATCAACATTGTGTCATCCGCAAATTTCATAATAGAAAACTTCAAATTATCATTAACGGCATAACCGTGAAAAGAACCAATCGCCATCGCTTGATTCACAAGAGCCGTCAAACCTTCGGCCACGATAAGGAAAAGAAAAGGTGACAATGGATCCCCTTGTCTCAACCCCCTCTTTACCTTGAAATCGCTAGAAGGGCTACCATTAACTAGCACCGACATAGTACTAGAAGTAACACACGCTTCCAACCAATTGATCCATCTTCTCGGGAATCCCATCCTATACTTCATATAAAATAAAAAATCCCATGATATTGAATCATAAGCCTTCTCGAAGTCCACCTTAAAAAATAAACATTCAGCCTTATTTCTCTTTGCATGGTCAACAACTTCGTTAACAACCACCACACCAGCCAAAATTTGTCTACCGGACAAAAAAGACGATTGACAATTAGAAATAATACCTGAAAGCACCCTCTTCAACCTACTAGCCAGAACCTTCGCCAAGATCTTATAAAGACAACCAATCATACAAATATGCCTGAACTCACCTAAAACTCGAGGGTTGTCGTTCTTTGGAATGAGAGCAATAAAAGACGCAGATATAGCTTTAGGAAGAATAGCTTTGGAATGAAACTCATTGAAAAAAGCAACCACTTCTTGCTTCAACAATTCCCAAAAAACTTTGATGAATCTCATATAATAACCGTCGGGATCCGGGCTCTTATCACCATCACAATTCCACACAGCCTCCGTTATTTCCTCCTCTGTGAAAAGCTCCACCAAATAATCACAATCCGCGTGGGGCACTTGAGAAAAATCAAGCCCATCAAAATTGGGGCGAATATGACTTGGCTCAGCGAAAGCATCCTCAAAATGCTTTCTAACAAAATCCTTCACCTCACTAACATCTTCAATCAAATCCCCATTATCTCTAAGAATCACCAGATTGCAACGCCTTCTTCTATGTTTCATTAAGGAATGGAAATATTTGGAATTCATATCCCCTTCTTTAATCCACTCAGCCCTTGATTTTTGAGATAAAATTGCCTCCTTTGCCCGAATTTCTGTCCAAAAATTTAACGACACCTCTCATCTATTCACAATTGCATCTCCAATCCGCCCCTTACTAAGAGCTTGATCCCACGAATTAAGATCACTAACGAAAGATTCAATCTTTAAATCACGATAGCCAAAAACCTCCCTATTCCAACCTCTCAACTTCCCTTTGAGCAATTTCAGCTTTTCCTTGATGATAAAAGCTTTACTACCCATAACATTGAAAGTCTCCCAACAATCATTGACAAAGGGAACAAAATCAACATGCTCAAACCACGCATTAAACACCCTGAACGGCTTTGGACCCCAATCCTTCGAAGAACGAAGTTACCAAATCGGACAATGATCTGATATATCTCTGTTACCTATCCACTGGCCTGAGATTCCCCATAAATCAATCAACCCATCTGACACTAGAAATCTATCTAGTATACTCATAGAAGCACCACTCCAATTGAACCATGAAAACTTCTTACCAGAAACCGGTACATCAACCAACTCCATATGAGATATGAAATTGTTAAAATCAGAAATATCATTGGATGAACTCTCGCCCCTTCTCCTTGCCCTTTCCTCCGAACAAGACACCGTATTAAAGTCCCCTACAATGCACCATTCGCCTGTGGCTAAATTTTGCTTAAGATTCACCAACTCCAACCAAAGACGTCTCCTAGCCGAAGTGGGGCAAGGAGCATATACATTAATAATATGTATCATCATACTACTAAAAGCCACACTAACACCAACGAAACCTTCTCCCGTGAAAGAGGATACGACAGTTCACACATCATCCAGCCACGTATTTAGGATACCCCCTGATAATCCACTTGAAGGGTTAGAAATCCATTTAAACGAACGATTTCCCCACAAAAGCCCCACCTCCATCTCCAAAAGAACCCCCCTCTCCGTTCTTGAATGCAAATAAAATCAAACTTACTCGAGTTGACAAGAGACGCTAACTGGCGACGTTTACCACGATCGCCCCACCCACAAATATTTAGAGATAGTAAATTCATTGAGCACACATGGTTTGCGCCCTCTTAGAAATCGAAGCCTCATCTCTACTTTCAGCAGCCTTAATCATATCAACATATGTATCGTCCGACAAATTTCCTTGGATTCCCAATTTTTTGGCCTCGTCCCAAACCTGTTGAGCTACAGTTTTTCCTTGTAGAATCCAATACTTGTTATTATAATTTACTATATCCGAACTAAAAATAGAACCATCACACAAAATAGTACCCGCCGAGAACAAAGATGAAGAGTTCTGCCTTGTGTTATTCGACTTAGTCAGCGCCTCTCCTCCAACACCAGACACTTCCGGCACCTCTGCGAGCTCCCTTGTTGCTTTCTTCAACTTGCCAACTTGTAAGGTATTCAAGCTATGATGGGCATCTGATGTCCTCAACATGATATTTCTTATTACCGCCACTTGGTTGGCTACCGTGGCCAAGAGTGGGTGTTGGAAGGGGTTCCACGCAGGGAACCGATGTGCCAGTATTCTAACGAGCTAAAGTTTATAGTCTATACGACGACTTTGAAGAAGATGAGGATCCGTCCTCCGTTCACGCCTTTCTAAGAACAAATGCTCAGGGTGCTTAGATTTGCCCCATCCCAATTGCATCATAATGGGTGGGCCTTTATGAAGGCTTTTGAGACCGCGATGGGTTCCTTGAAAGTCATGAGGGACTAAAGCTAAAGAAAAAATAAAACTTGGGTGATCAAAAGTATAGGTGAATTTTTTTTGAGGGACTAAAACAATAAAACCCAAATTTTTTAGAGACCAAAAACATACTTAACCCTAATTTCAATAATAGCCTATGTTAAAAGACACTACAACAGAATTGGGGATTGGGAGCACTTTTTTTAGGCCATCAGTAGTGCTTTTGGGCGCTCCTAAAGCTTGCGCTCCTGTCGCCAATCCCCCAAAGGTAGCGCTTAAAAAGTGCTACCAATGAACAGGCAAGAGGAGCGCTTTTTAGTGTAAGCGCTCCTTATTCCCGGATGCGCTTAGACCATAGGTAGCGCTTTCTGTAAAAAGCGCTACTTATGGTGTTAGCGCATCTAAGCAAGAGTAGCGTTTTTTTGTTAAAGCGCTCCTCATTCCTAGATGCGCTTAGACCATAAGTAGCGTTTTTTACAGTAAGCGCTACCTATGCCTAATTTTTAAATTTTTTTTTTCTGTTTATTCTCTATTACCAATTCCTTGCTCCCTGCTCATATTCATTACCAACAACCAGCAACCAACAACGAACTTCCAAATGAAATTTCCACACACACACACACACACACACACACACACACACACACACACACACACACACACACACACACACATATATATATATATATATATATCAACATATATGCCAACAAAAATTACATAAATCAACATTACCAAAATATGAATGTCAACATATACAACAACAAAAATTACAACATATCCAATATGAGGTACTACAAAAATAGGATATCCAAAAAAAATTACATAAAATGAACTTCCTAAATTAGATATTAAATTACTTGTCAAAAAAATGGAACAAAATCTGTTTATTTTATATCACCAAATTCAATTTTCTCCTTAAAAATGGAAGAAAAAGAAGAAGAGGAAGAAAACAACTAACCCACAGGGAGTGCGTACCAATAACCAACAGGGAGGACGGCGTGGAAGTTGAATGGAAGGACGACGTGGTCGCAGTAAACGCGGAAGGACGGCACAGGGTTGAGAGCGTACGCGGCGGAGGGAGGAGAGGCGAGGGTGGAGGCGTGGTCGAAGGAGAGCGTACAAAGGAGAGCGTGGTCGAAGGAGAGACGACGTGGTCGAATGAGAGCGTACGAAGCTCTAAGGCGGCGGCGCAGGGTGGAGGAGGGAGGAGAGGCGAGGGTGGAGGCGTGGTCGAAGGAGAGCGTACGAAGGAGAGACGGCGTGGTCGAAGGAGAGCGTACGAAGCTCTAAGGCGGCGGCGCAGGGTGGAGGAGGGAGGAGAGGCGAGGGTGGAGGCGTGGTCGAAGGAGAGCGTACGAAGGAGAGCGTGGTCGAAGGAGAGACGGGGTGGTCGAAGGAGAGCATACGAAGCTCTAAGGTGGCGGCGCAGGGTGGAGGAGGCGAGGGTGGAGGCGGGGATTTTGGAACGTTTTTGCGTTTCTGTACGGGAAGGATGCGTGAGAGGGTTTTTGGGTTTCTGCAACGGGAAGGAGATACAATGCGTGAGGAAATAATATTTTAGAAAATTGAGCATAGCGCCCCTGATGGGGTATGCGAGATTTTGAATGAGGAGCGCTTTTTAGAAAGCTCTCCTGATGGGGTAGCGTGTTTTTAAAATAAGTAGCGCTCCTGATGGGTATGCGAGAGTTTTCCAAAAAAGCACTCCTGATGGGTGCGCTCTTTTTTTTAGCTTTTGGCGTAGTGAGAGTATCATGTATTGGTAAAAAAAAGAGTATCATGTACTTAAGTCTTAGCGTGTCTCTTAAATATCTTATAGAAGAAAGTGTGAGAAAAGTTATAATAGATTAATTATAGTTTACTATACAAATCATACGTGAGATGAATATTTGTCGCTAATGCAAAAATAGAGAAGTTGGAACTTAAGTGAGACAGATCATAGATATATAATTGTAATTTCGTATTACTATTAGGAAATCTAACAAACAAATATTATTATTAGAAAACAGATGTATTAGTAACTTGAAAAGGAAATTATTCCTTTATAGTTTTTCCATTGTTGGATGACCTTGAATAATATTTCTGCCACATCAATTTTTTATTAATCACATTTATTTACTTATTTGGCAAAGTTTCCTCCGAAGTCCTTTAATTTAATTTGAAAATACCAGGTTTGTTCTTTAGGTTTTTAGCTCTTTTATCTCTTAAAACATGTACATCGTTTTCCATTTTCCATCCCTGGTTTTAAAAATATGACATATACATAACGTGAATGATGTAGTTGTAAATGGTGTTAGATACATTGTTCGTGACTCATCAGCGGAGGTTTTTAGCTCTTTTGCTGTTGTAGTGGGCAAAACAACCGCCAGCGGCCAGCTTGTTGCATCGGAAGCGATCTCTCAGTTTTTGATAATGGGGGTGCAGTTTTGTCTTTGTTAATTGGTATAATTATTATTTTTGGTCTAGGGGTCTTTGACCCAAGGCCGGCCCAACAGGAAGTGAGGCCTAAAGCGAGCGCCAAAACGAGACCCTTTATATATATCTTAGTGATAATATTTTTTAAAATTATTTTAATTATATTTAAATTTAATCTTTCTCGCTTTTTGTGATGAGAAATCATTTATCAAAATATTGTAATCAATTTCCTTTAACATTTCTTTTTCAATGATAATAAAGCTAATCCATTTTAAATGATAACATTTTTTAACCAGTGCCACACCGACACAGCACCACCCACTCCAGTAATCAGGGAAAAAGGGCCCTGAACAATCTAGAGTTTGGTTGGGAGGTAAGTAAAACCCAACTCAATTTGTTTCATTGTCAGGGATCGAACATGAGTACTAGATTAAGTGGTATAATTATAATAATATAATGTGACCACTTTATATTTTAGGTATTATTTTTTTGGATACTATATTTTATGTCTTATTATTAATATAAGATTGATGTTTACCCCGTTTCAGTAATATGACGTTCATTTCTGTCAAAAAAAAAAAAGTAATATGACGTTCACCCCTCACCATATGTTAATTTTTTAAATATTTTATGTATTAGTTAAAATAAAAAAACTAATAAATTTAGATAAATATAGCTTAAAATAATTGTTTTAATAAATTAAGTTCAAATAAAAGTGTAACAACAATTAAACTTGTTACCGTTGGTATTTGTCGAGAGGTTGATTGATTGTCTAATAATTCTTGAATGAAGCAGATTAGTTAATTGGCGAAGCAGATTATACTTATCGGTATTTGTCGAGAGGTCGATATTTTAAATTTTTAATGTCCAGGAACTCGGTATTTGGCGAAGCATGAAAAAATGGCTTAGGGTCACCATTAGTTGCAACAAAAATCAAGGAATGAATTAGAATCATAACAAACAAAACTTGAGAATTAATTACAACCATATTTTCCCATCTTTGCATGTAACAAAGAGAATAACAATATTTTATCACCTCACTATTTATGCCTATAATTTATAAACCTGATGCTCTCCTTATATCAATTAAATAATGGAGTTGTAAAAATGCCGTCCTAAAATTATAATCGTTATTTAAAGTCTCTTAAGAACTTATTTTTTATGTTTGCCTCTTTAGCGCACTAAGTAAGGAGGTCACATAAAAAACTTGCCAATCATATGAAATCATGTTTTTTTTACCAACTTTTTAATAGTTTTGACCTTTCATGATAGAAAAGGGTAAAATCTCAAAAGGAACCATGAAAAAGTTAGTGGTAGAAATAATACACCAATAGGTGGTGACAACATATTTGTTCTGTACCTTGCTATCGGGGTCGGACTCCGAGGTTGCATTTGATAGAAGAGCCGGTTGAGATCGGGCTCCCCATGGCTGAGGTCGGGCAGATTCATCCAAAGTCGTCTTCCTCCGAGGTTGGAGCTCGGAGAGGTGTGTAGCTGCAGACACTCCGATGCCAAAGTCAGCAAACAGAAGTGGTGGTGGTGTTAGCCTGCATTTTCGACAGGCTCAATTAAATGCAGTCAATAATGCTGACTTGTCATTTTAAAGAAGAGATGTTGATATTTGACATTGAGAAAAGTGTTGTGAAGAGTAATTTCGACTATGCCTAAGACTTAATGAAACTGAGAGTTTAAAGACAAAGTTTTTGACGAGAAAGACGTTAAAGAGTTTAGTCGAAGAAAGAGCAGTGTTGTTGTCGAAAGCGTGGGCATTTATATGTCAACAATGTTTGACTCGTTGCATTCAGGAAGAAGGCTTGATATTTCGACAACGAGAAGCTGTGTACAGGAAGAATCAACGTAGCACATAACTTAGCGAAAATTGGAAAGCTGAAGCTAGTAGTTTCGACAGGAAGTTGAACAACATTCAGATAACAGGTTAAGTCAAAGAGTGCTGGTAGAAAAGGACAACAACGATGTGGTCGAAAGATGGAGCAGTTATCTAGTCTTATCTAGTCGGAATAGCAGTTATTTTATTTAGAAAAACCGCTGAGCGGTTATTGTTTTTCTTTTATTATAAATAGGAGTTTTCTCGTAGAGTTAAAGGTCGCAATTTCATTCTATACAAACGTTCAGAAAACACTCATACTTCCGCATAAGAGAAAAACGGGTTACTGAAGAACAATGTATGTGATCTGCGTACCAAACCTCTTACATTCAGCAATCTATTTACTATTTCTTTAAAGATTCCTGCAGTTTACTGGTTCTTCTTTACTAATTCTTGCAGTTTACTGTTTTTTGATTTTCTTTCCTTTATTTACACTTTCTGCACTTTATTACAGTTCATTGCATTTCTGCATTTCTTCTTAAACACATGCATTTCTTCATCGTTTTACTCCATTAAAACAGTTATTATCATAAGCATCAATAACTTTAATAAAACTTTAATTCACAAATGTTCTGAGATGTTTCTAGTTGATCTCGCGAGCAACACACACGTGTAACTAGCGGTGTTTACCAAAATTCACTGTAAACAAATTGGCACGCCCGGTGGGACATTTGTGCTAATCATTAAAAGTTTTACTTAACAATTCTGGGTTTGTTATCAAACACAAAACCAGTATTTCACACTTTGCATGCATTTAAGAAGTGGTAGGCGTATTACTGAAATGTCACGCTCAAACATGAATGATGCTTCTACATCAAACGCTCATTCTCAAGCGTCAGTTAACAATACAAACGCTGCAAATATGTCAGGAGTAACCGCTCCTGTATCTGTCCCAGGAGTAACTGCTCCTGCGTCTTCTCCAACCATTACAGGAATAACCGCTCCAGGAATAACCGCTCCGATTCCTTCTACGACAGTTATGGGGGTAACTGCAACAACTGCTCCTACCATTAACCCGTTGTCGAATCTGGTCCCTGTATCATCTAATTTAAATCCGACTATGCCCTTTATGGCAAACTCCGTGATGGGGAATATGCCATTCAATTTCATGAATGGTCGAAATTACCCATATGGCATGCCAACAGCCATGATGGCAGGGCTTCAAACAAATGCATCTACGTATGCAGAAAACTTAGCCTCAAGTTTTTCACCTATAAATAATTCCCCAGAAAATATTTATAGTCGAAATCCACAACCTTCAATAACTACTTCGTCTTTGTTGGCATTAAGGCAACAGATGGATGATAGTAACCACGATATGGTTAATATGCTAACACAACAAATTGGTATAGTGTTTAACCCATTAATTCAGAACACAAATGACAGTTACCAAATGTTAGCTACACAAATGGGTAGAATTGCTGATTTCTTTGGCACTCCACAAATGCACAACCAGCGAATTCCCCAAGTCCAAAATGTTAGGCCTGTTGAATTACCTGTCGAAAGGCCCAACTATGCAATTCCTGTCGATCAAAGACAAATAATGGCTATCGAAGAACCTGTGCCTGAAATGGTATTAGTTAATAGAAACCAAGATGCTGACGAAGTAATAAGACATGTTCAGCAAAATAACTTTGGTAATCAAAATAATTTGGCAAATCTCGTCGAAACAATTTTAGTCCAAAATGGACTTAACTTAGGCTTGCATAGACCTAATTTTGTATCTCCCCTGTCGGAATATGTGACACAAACAGATTTGCCTAGGGGATGGAAAATCCCTAAATTCACAAAATTTGCTGGAGAAACCAGCGAATCCACTGTCGAACATATTGCGCGATATTTGACTGAGGCTGGTGACATAGCGCAAAATGAGAATTTAAGAATGAAATATTTCCCAAATTCTTTAACAAAAAATGCATTCACATGGTTCACCACATTACCCCCACATTCCATGTTTAATTGGAATCAATTGGAAAAAGCGTTTCATGAATAATTCTACATGGGTGTTAGCCTAGAATTTCGACAAGGCTTTTGAGTGGTTAGTTAATAAGGTTTGACTTTTCATTAAAGAACATTCATAATGCCTTCAGAGAGAATAAGTGACATTTATTGTCATCTCAGCATGTTTTCGACAAAAAAGGTCTTCACCATTTCGACAGGGAAGAGTTTTCGACAGGACAGTGTATTCAAGACTTCGTCAAAGCAGTTATTAGCAGACAGTTGTGTCGAATTTCAAGACTACGGTTAACACAACGTGGGCAGTTGTGGCGTCGAACGTGGCACGAAATCCATCATTGGTTAATGAAACGTAGCCACGTGTCCATAGCAGTTTACATTTCAGTCATTGTTTTCTGTATAAATAGTGATTTCTATGTAGAAATTAAGGGTGGCAAATTATTATACCAAACACACAATTCTGAAACTCTAACTTCCAAGTCACAGCGAAAACAGAGCAAAAGAATTCTTGTACAACGTATGTGAATTTGTACACCACTCTCTTTACATTCAATGCAATTTATTGTTTTCAATACAAGTCATTTAACATTTCTGCGTTCCATTTTATCACTTCTTTTACTTTTATTTCAATCTTTATGGTGAATTGTCTCCCTTTTAAAATATATTTGTTGACAAAGTGTGGTGTTTAAAGGCAATTGCTTTAGAGATTTCTGGTTTAATCTCACAAAACTTTTCTAATAAAACCAGTGATTGTTTGCTAAAAACACCAGCAAACAAATTGGCACGCCCAGTGGGACTGTTTGCCTTTAATACAAAATTTTTTCTATGTTCTTTGATGTGTTTGTACTTGCATGCACTTAAGAAGTGGAAAAATGGTTCGTCATACTAATAATGCGTCTAGCTCTAATCCTGTGGTTCCACAAGAACAGGGAACAATAGTAGACTCTGCAAACGTAAATGCAGGGGTGGTTGTGGGAACAATATTCCCGTCATCATCAACAACCGTTCCTTCAGTATCAATGACTAACGTTGGATCAACGCAGTCAAACATGGCATCTATGCCTATGTCTTTGCCGTTACATATGGGACTTCATAGTCCTTATATGGCAATAGGAAGCGGTTTAAATCCACATTTTCATAATGTAAGTTTTCCTGCATTTCCTTCTGGATCATATGGCATGCCTACTGGAATGCCACATATTTCGACTATGTCTCCTGTACATGTTTCTTCTGAAAGTGTAATGGGTCGAAATCCTACGGCATTAACCAATGAATCCTTGTTTGCCTTACGGCAACAAGTTGATGAGAGCAATCATGATATGGTTAATATGTTAACCCAACAAATTGGTACAGTTTTTAATCCATTGATTCAAAATACTGATACCAGTTACCAAATGTTAGCAAAACAAATGGGTCGAATTGCAGATTTCTTTGGGGCTCCAAATACTAGTAATAGGCAGGTGCCTAATACAGTAAATAATGGATTACCTGTTCATACCCAAAGAACAATTCCAGTCGAAGTCCCAGTCAATGTAGGTGAACGACAGGGAATGGCAAATCATGTCCCTGAAGTTGTCCTGGTGAATCGAAATCAGAACGCTGATGAAGTTGTTCGACAAGTGCAACAAAATAATGTTGGCGCTCAAGATAACATAGTCACTTTAGTTGAAACTATATTGACACAAAATGGCGTTAATGTAGGCTTACATAGGCCAAATTTCATATCACCATTATGTGAATATGTGTTGCAAACTGAGTTGCCAAGGGGCTGGAAAGTTCCTAAGTATACTAAGTTTGGTGGTGACACAAAAGAATCTACTGTCGAACATATTGCTCGGTTTTTGACTGAGTCTGGGGATATAGCCCAAAATGAGAATTTGAAGATGAAATATTTCCCAAATTCTTTAACAAAAAATGCTTTTACTTGGTTTACTACATTACCCCCTGGTTCTATTTTCACATGGGGGCAATTAGAAAAAGCGTTTCATGCGCAGTTTTACATGGGCCAGTCTAAGATCACCCTCAAAGAATTGGCCAGTGTTCAGCGTAAAATGCCTGAAACTGTTGATGACTATTTGAATAGATTTAGGCTACTGAAGGCTCGTTGTTTCACACAAGTGCCTGAACATGAACTTGTTGAAATGGCTGCTGGTGGCTTTGATTATTCAATCAGGAAAAAATTGGACACATCTCATTTAAGAGATATGGCCCAATTAGCTGACAGAGTTCGACAGGTAGAAAGGCTTAAAGAAGAAAAATCTACGTCAACTAGGTTTCATAAAAAAGAAAAAGTAGCTTATGTCGAAGAAGAATTCGACACCACATTTAGTGATATCGAAAGAGAGGAGATAGATGTGGCTGAACTCAAGCCTGGTCCTCCTTACACTTGTAAATTACTAAGGCCTGCTAATGGGAAAAATCCTGTCGAGCCAAAAAATGACAAATTTGTGCCTAAAACATATACTTTTGATGTTACTAAATGTGATGAAATATTTGATCTGTTGGTGAAAGATGGTCAGATATTGGTACCTAATGGCTTAAGAGTACCAACTCTTGACCAGAGAAAGAAAAAGGGTTATTGTAAGTTCCATAATTTTTTGGGACATAACACTGACCGTTGTGTGCTTTTCAGGGATCTTGTGCAAAAAGCAATCGAAGAAGGGAGACTAAAATTTGAAGATAGAAAGATGAAAACTCAAATGCAAGTTGTAGATAACCCTTTACCCGAAGCTGAAGCTATGTATACAGAACCGTTCGAAACAAGTGTAAACATGGTAGATGCCGAAATGAAAGATCCTCCAAAGAAACTTAAATCCTCCACCAAGAAATTGGAAGGTTTTATATATGTTGAAGGGAAGAAACAAGAGATAACCTTGAAAGAATATGATGAGAAGCTACATGCTGTGTTCCCAAAAGCTGAAGAGGAATTGATAGATTTCCTCAACAGATGTAAATGGAATAACTCTGAAGTCATGTTATGTCCTAGGTGCAGTGCTGTTTTCGACAAAGAAGCAGCCAAAGCTGTTGAAGGGTACCAGGATCAGGAATATCGAAAGAGGAAATGGCTTGACAATAGGCCATCTTTTGATTTTGGCAACACTGAGCTCCCTGGTTACAAGGCTAATGTTACGACTAAGCCTTCATCTAGCAAGGCTAATGCTTCGACTAAGCCTTCGACAAGCCAAGAAACAGGAAAGAAAGGATCCATAAGACTGTTTGGTAAATCCTTCGTTCCACAAATGAACTCCCCTGTTGGAAAATGGGTTCACAACAATGCAAACGCTCAAGTTGTCCATCAAGGTGATTCCAGCAAGTATAATTATTGGAATAATTATAAAGGTAAGAATCCCATGACTAAAACCCAATGGCGTCGTTTTCAGAGAAACCAGAAGAAAAAGGCTTCTTTAGACGTGAACAAGGTTCCTAGTCACTTTGGAATCAAAGTCCAGGTGGGTGATAAGAAGGTGGCTTCTAAGGTTGAAGCAAATACCAGTGCTGATGTGGCTAAGCCTAGAAGGCCTGCACTTGAAAGAATCTGCCCTCCACCTTCGACATATAAAGGGAAAGAGCCTCAATCTGATTTTGATGAGGACGTAGGCTCTAGTTTTGATGATTCTGACAATGATTTTGACGTCGTCTGCAACGTGGTGTCAATATTGCCATTGGAGTATGATGTCATAACCGTGCCTAACAGTGAAGAAGAAGATTTCACTGAAGATATGGCTTGTCACAAACCCATGTGTTACTATGTGATGAATGATGGCTGTGTCGAAGATCAGATGGCTACTTTCGAGAGGCCAGATACGAGTATGCAGAACCACCTGAAGCCTTTATATATTCAAGCTAAAGTTAATGGCATTGGCATTAACAAAGTGTTGGTTGATGGAGGTGCTGCTGTAAATCTTATGCCTGAAGTGCTGATGAAGAAAATAGGCATATCCATCACCGACCTCAAGCCACACAATATTGTTTTAAGTAATTACGAAGGCAAAACTGGCTACTCTCTTGGAGCCATCGAAGTGGAATTGATTGTTGGAACTATCAAGAGGACCACTTTGTTCTTAGTAATTGCTTCCAAAGCAAACTTCAATATGTTGCTTGGGAGAGAGTGGATACATGGGGTCGGCGCTGTGCCTTCAACAGTACATCAAAAACTAGTGATGTGGAGAGAAGATGGTCTTGTCGAATACATTGAAGCAGACCAAAGTTATTTTCGTGCTGATGTAAATCACATTACCAAGGAAAATTTTGAGAAAAAATTGGCGAACATTGCGCCATGTTCATCTTCTAATGAGGCATACATTCCTGCTGATAATGTATTTGCTTCAGTTAATTTGCATCCAAACTATGGTTTTGTTTGGGAAAGGCAAATAATAGGAGATGCTACTGCCCAACCTGAAGGGTGGTATTCTGATTCTTGAAATGTTTCCTATGTCAGTTCCTAATGCATGGAACAAGATTACGGCTTATATGGCCGAGAATAAGTTAAAAGCGGCTATGGAAGCCGAATTAATTCATCAAACAATGGCTGTCGAAGCCAAAGATCCTGTAGCCGAAAATGGCATTATTATGAATGAAAAACTTGATTGCATTTATGATAATGAGCCATTAGGTTTTGAAAAAGATCCTAAAGATTCAACAAAGCGAATGCAAGCTCAAGATCCTTTGGAGGAAGTAGATTTGGGAGATGGCTCAAAGAAGAGGCCAACTTTTGTTAGTGCATACCTGGATGTTGCATTGAAAACCCAAGTTATCACATTACTGAGGGAGTTCAAAGATTGCTTTGCTTGGGACTATGACGAAATGCCTGGTTTGAGTCGAGACGTTGTGGAGTTGCAGTTACCAATTCGACCAGAGAAGAAGCCAGTGAAGCAGATACCAAGAAGGTTTGCTCCTCAGATATTAACTAAAATTAAAGAGGAGATTGAAAGGTTGTTCAAGAACAAATTCATCAGAACCGCCAGGTATGTCGAATGGTTAGCTAATATAGTTCCTGTAATTAAGAAAAATGGCACTCTTAGAGTTTGCATCGATTTTAGAGATTTAAATAATGCCACTCCCAAAGATGAATACGCAATGCCTGTGGCAGAAATGTTGATAGATTCAGCAGCAGGATTTGAATACCTCAGCATGCTTGATGGTTATTCTGGGTATAATCAAATCTTTATTGCTGAAGAGGATGTTTCGAAAACTGCATTTCGTTGTCCAGGGGCATTAGGTATTTATGAATGGGTAGTAATGCCATTTGGTTTAAAAAATGCTGGTGCTACATATCAGAGGGCAATGAATTGTATGTTTCATGATTTCATTGAAAACTTTATGCAAGTGTACATAGATGATGTGGTAGTTAAATCTTCCTCAGAAAATGGTCATTTAGACCATCTTCGACAGTCTTTCGAAAGAATGAGGAAATATGGATTGAAAATGAATCCATTAAAGTGTGCCTTCTGTGTGCGTGCAGGAGATTTCTTGGGTTTTGTGGTGCACAAAAAAGGCATTGAAATCAATCAGAACAAGACTAAAGCTATAATTGAAACGAAAGCTCCTTCAACTAAAAAAGAACTTCAGTCGTTGTTGGGAAAAATCAATTTCCTACGAAGATTCATATCAAATCTAAGTGGCAAAACTCAAGCATTTTCGCCATTATTAAGACTGAAGAAAGAAGAAGTTTTCAAATGGGAATCCGTTCATCAAGCAGCTTTTGAAGAAATTAAGTCTTATTTGATGAAACCACCAATTCTAATGCCTATTATTAGAAACAAAGTGCTCAAATTGTATATAGCAGCATCTGAAAAAACAATTGGTAGCATGTTAGCTCAAGAGGATGATAATGGTGTCGAAAGGGCCATATATTACCTTAGTAGAATCTTAATAGATGCTGAAACTAGGTACAGTTCTATAGAAAAATTGTGCCTTTGTTTATATTTTTCTTGCACAAAGTTAAAGCAATATATAAAGCCAGCTAATGTTTGTGTTTATTCGCATTCTGATATTATTAAGCATATGCTGTCGAAACCAATAATGCATAGTAGAATTGGTAAGTGGGCTTTAGCTCTGTCTGAATATGACTTAACTTATCACCCTTTGAAATCAACTAAAGGACAAGTGGTTGCTGATTTTATAGTAGACCATTCTGTTGTCGAAGAAACGTTACATTTCGTAGACACATATCCTTGGAGGTTGTATTTTGACGGTTCAAGTCATAAAAAAGGAGTTGGGATTGGTGTTTTAATTATTTCACCAAATAACATTCCAACGAAATACAAGTGTAAGATTCGAAATCATTGCTCAAATAATGAAGCTGAGTATGAGGCTTTAATTATAGGCCTTGAAATTTTACTTGAGCTGGGGGCAAGATGTATCGAAATAAAAGGTGATTCAGAATTGGTTATCAAACAAATGACCAAAGAATATAAATGTATTAAAGAACACCTTATTAAATACTTTATTATGGCCAATTCCTTGTTAAAAAGATTTGACTCTGTTCATTTAGAACATTTACCACGAGTTGATAATCAAGTGGCGAATGATTTGGCCCAAATTGCATCAGGTTATAGAGTTTCAAAACAAAGCCTGGAAGAATTCATAGAAATAAAAGAGAAACTCGTCTCTGATGATATTTCTTCCTCATTATTGTCAACACCAAAAACTGGGGGGGCAACAAATACAGATGAGGAATGTATTGAACAACATCATATTGTTGATGAAGTTGTTTTAGCAGAAGTTTTTGCTATTGACAATATGGCCAATGATGATTGGCGAAAACCTATTGTAGAATACTTGCAAAATCCCACAGGAAATACCAATAAAAAGGTAAAATACAGAGCTTTAAGCTATGTGATAATTGGAAATGAATTGTTTAAGAAAACTCCTGAAGGGATATTATTGAAATGTCTTAGCGAAAATGAAGCATATTTAGCAGTTTCTGAAACACACAGTGGAGCTTGTGGTTCACACCAAGCAGGCCATAAAATGAAATGGCTATTATTTCGACAAGGAATATATTGGCCATCAGTGTTGAAAGATTGTATAGAGTTTGCTAAAGGATGCCAAGAGTGTCAAAAGCATGCTGGAATACAACATGTACCTGCAAATGAATTGCATGCCATAGTGAAACCTTGGCCATTCAGAGGTTGGGCTCTAGATATAATTGGAGAAATAAAGCCAACATCATCAAAAGGTCATAAGTATATATTGGTAGGAATTGATTATTTTACCAAATGGGTTGAAGCAATACCTTTATCCAATGTTGATCAAGAAGCAGTAATACGGTTTATCCAAAATCATATTATTTATAGATATGGAATTCCAGAAACCATAACTACAGATCAGGGTTCTGTTTTCACAGGTCGAAAAATGGTGGAATTTGCTTCTGAAATTGGTTTTAAGTTATTAACTTCGACACCATATTACGCACAAGCCAATGGTCAAGTGGAAGCTGCCAATAAGATCATTATTAACTTGATTAAAAAACATGTTGGGAAAAAACCCAGAAATTGGCATAACACTTTAGATCAAGTTTTATGGGCTTGTAGAAATTCACCCAAAGAATCTATCAATGCTACTCCATACAGATTAACCTTTGGACACGATGCAGTATTGCCTGTCGAAATTTGTTTACAATCAACAAGAATTCAAAGACAGTATGAAATTCCTTTTGATCATTATTGGAATATGATGCTTGATGAGCTAATTGATTTAGACGAGGAAAGGTTATTAGCTTTGGAAATGCTTATTCGACAGAAGGAAAGAGTAGCTAAAGCTTATAACAAAAAGGTTAAGTTAAAAACCTTTAATACAGGTGATTTAGTTTGGAAAGTGCTGTTACCTATGGATAAAAAAGATAGAGTCTTGGGTAAATGGTCACCCAGTTGGGAAGGCCCATTTCGCGTGTTGCAATGTTTTTCGAATGGCGCTTATGAAATCGAAGAACTAGGTGATGAAAATAGAATCTTCAAAATAAATGGCAAGTATTTAAAACAATATAAGCCAACATTAAACGAAGTTAGAATCGAGCAAGGATAAAACCATAAATTGGTTCAAAAATGGTAATGTATTCGATTAAAATAATTACATAGCCATTAAAAGAAATCCTATACTAGTACAAGTTACTAAAGGCTTTGAAGAGAATGCTTGAGCCTGTAGAGAATTTTGGTGCCCACAGCAATCGAAGAATCTAGAAAGCTTAACTCTTTATCCAGTTGAGCAATAGTGGCTTGATGTTTTTGAGCATCTTCAAAATGTTGAAGAGCCTCTGTAGCTGCTTTTTCAATTTTCGACTTAGGAATCTCCATTCTTTGTTGCACCAAACCCTTTTGGTATTTAGCATTTGCCAGCTTTGTTTGGAGAATTCTTATCTCTTCATCATAGTGCTGAATTTTTGAATTCCAGTTAGCAAGTTCTTGCTCATCCTTCGTCATCTGAACTTCCAATTCATCAATGGGGGTTTGAGAAACTTTGAAGGCATTCATTTTCTCTTGATGAAGTGCAGCCTCTTGGTTTTTTAACATAGAAGTTTCAGAGCGTTTACTGATGTGAAGTGCGAAAGTTTCAAAGACTGGCAAAAATTCAACCAAGAAAGCGAAAAGTTTCGCATTAGGCTCTGATTGCAGCAATTTTTGAGCGATGTCTTTAATTGCAAAGCTTTCTGATGGGTTTTCTTCAATCTTAGTAAAAAGATTGCCTTCCAAGACCTTAGTTTTTAATTGCTGAAGCAATTCTTCAGTAGACTCTTGAGTAACAGAGGTCAAGGAAGTAGTCGAAGCACTGGAAACCATAGCAGGGGAAGAAGAAGAAAGGCTCAGCAAGTGTTTAAGTGCAGCCAAAGGATTTGTCGCCTTCATTAACGAAAATTCCTGGTCACTCATAGCGCTACTAGTTGACTCCTTGGTAGAAGCCTGTTCTTGAGCATCAATTTCAATCGTTTCTTTGTTTGAAGCCTTAATGCCTGCCACATCTGGTGTGTGCTCGGTGGTGTGCTCAGGTTCTATTTCGACATTCGCATCAGTGGCAATGTCCGTTCCTTCAACGTCAATAACCATAGGAGAATTTTGGGTAGTTGGAATTATTGTGGAAATCTCCATAGGCGTTGATGGTGCAGGTAAAATTTGCTCAGTCGAAAGGACAGTTGGGGCAGCTACAGAGTCGACAACAGGAATTTCGATTGTTGTGCGAAGTCTTTTGGGAGAAGGTCCCTGAGATTGCTCTTGTGGTTCCTTGATCACAATCCCTTTTCCCCTTGCTTGGGATTCGGGTTGCGTTCGCTTTCTTGACCGATGGATAAGAGGCATGTCATCATCATCACTAGCAGTATCCTGTGAAAGAGAAGCATGAGTTGAATACATAATCAAGTGTTAAAAGAGTCGAAGAAATTTGAAACAAAATTGAAGATATATTTGTTACCTCAGAACTGGAAACAAGTAAGCTTTGCCCTATTGCAAGAGAACTTGTTGCTCCAGGTTTCTTCTGAAAGAGGAAAAAGAAATAAAGGTGATGAAATTTGGTCGAATTTTCTACCTTGAGGGTCTAGTCAGTTAACAAAGATATACCTCTATTTGGAGTAAATTAGAAGTAGATTTGACCACAAGTTTCTTTTTTGCTTTGGGTGGTGTCCTTGCTGTTGGCTTGCTTTGCTTTGGTGCTGCTTTAGTAAGTTTTTTCTGTGAAACAGCAGCTGTTCATAATGCAAAAATTTTATCAGGTAAATGGTTTTAAAATTTAACTAATGAAGAAGTATGTTTCCAATTATCTGAGGATACCTGGGGGTTTGTTCTTCTCAGCAATTTGAGAAGGAAAAGCTGAATACAAAATTTTCGAAATTTCTGCATCAGTTTTTCCTTTAAGAGCTTTAGCATAATATCCACCCCACCAATCTTGGAATGCCTTCGTACAAGAAAAGTTGGGTTGAAATTTAGCAGGTTCAAAGAGTAAATCTTTGAAACGAAAATTTTTGAAGACTTGTTGATAAGCTTGCTCTGTTTCTGGAGTGTTGAATTCTCTCCTATGCAAGCAGACCGGAGCCGGTCGAAGTTGGCATAGCCCAAATTGTCTTGAAAGATAGCTGGGAAAATATTTGCTAATGCCAAGATTGTTTTTATTGTTGCTTGGAGAGAGTCTGATCGAAAGAAGGGAGGGCGAAAGATAGGCTTGCCAGATTTGGTTTATTTCTTCAGCATTTTCTGTTGAGTTAGAAGGAAATTCGTTGGTGAACCAAGATGGTCCAAAAGTGCATCTGACAAAAGGCGCCATAGCATCAACGAAAGTAGTGCACTTATTGAAGATGTCGAAGTACATGGAAAACGCTTCTTCATAAGACAAGTTTATCTCCCTATTCTTCAATTGTGCTAGTCGAATTCCTTGGGTTCTTCTAGTTGGTAAAGTTGGTCGAACTTCCTTAGGAATAAACAAGTTCAGCCTTGTTTCAAAAGTGGCAAGGAGCCAAAGTTGCATAAGCCACATAGGACCAGCAATAAGCAGTTTGTCAGTGGGTTCGCCTTCTTTCAATTCAAGAGCAGCACCATCAAGATGTTGATAGAGATTCCCCAAAATCAATTTCGCTAAATTGATATTTTTGGCTTTATGGAGTTGAATGGCCAAAGGAACGAAAACTTTTGCTACTTGAAGAGAACGGGAGCAAAAGACAAAGCACGACAGCCACAGAGTAAGAAAAGCTATATGTTCTAGATCAGATACTTCAGCATTATCAGTATCATGATGATCAGCAATATAAGCACTAAAAGTAGGGTTGTTAAATGAGAAGCCATAATCGTTGGTGGCTAGTTTAGGGTCAAAGATTTCACCCAATGGTTTCAGGCCAGTAATGGCAGCCACATCCAACAAAGTGGGAGCTAGCATGCCACACTTTAGATGGAGACTATGGGTAGATATGTCCCAGAACTGCAATGCTGCTAGAAGCATAGTGCTATCGTATTTGGGTCCATATTTCGACAGCTGGATAATGTCAAAAATTCCCTGTTCTTGCCAAATGGTTTCCTTTTGTTTTTGAACTTTGTCAAGCCATGCAATATAATCACTTTGTTCTACTTTGGGAGCAGACCTAAAAACTCTGTTGGGGTTTTTCAGAAATTCCAAATGAAAAGGAGTTTCTTCAAAAATTCTAGGTTGAAGTTTGCGGTGACTGGGAAAAATCGCTTTAACTTCTTCACTTTCTATAGGGTCAGGAAGAGGACCTAAATAAGCATGGGTAAAAGGTTTACCAGATGGAATAAGTATTTGATTGAAATAAGTTGGTGAAGGTTCTTCAACGAAACCTTCAAAGCCATGCGCAGCAACTGTTTGTTTCTGAGTTTGAGCGCTAGAAGAAGCCATTTGTTGTAAATAATGAACAAAGAGGGTTGCGTTCTCAGTGGAGATGTCGAAACAATGAAAAAGTTTGAAGCTTTCGTGAAGAAGCAAGGTTAGCTGAGAAATTTCAGAGTTTAAGGTTCAAAGGGAGTGTAAAAATGAAGAAGATGAAGTGAAACGTATTTATACGTTAGAGGTGTAACGGTCACACAGTTACGACGCTTCGCACGTTTGAGGTTCTGAAAAGACGTGGTCTACCAACCAAATGACGTGGCCCAATGAAATGGTTTGCTTTATCTGCGTAAGGTCATGATTATTTTTGCCTATCACCATTTAATGTAAAGTTGTTGGAGGTGACGTTTCGAAATCTTCAAAAATATTCTTTTTCTTCCTTAAACATTGTCGAAAAAGCTATTTTTGGGGGGCAATTTGTTAGCCTAGAATTTCGACAAGGCTTTTGAGTGGTTAGTTAATAAGGTTTGACTTTTCATTAAAGAACATTCATAATGCCTTCAGAGAGAATAAGTGACATTTATTGTCATCTCAGCATGTTTTCGACAAAAAAGGTCTTCACCATTTCGACAGGGAAGAGTTTTCGACAGGACAGTGTATTCAAGACTTCGTCAAAGCAGTTATTAGCAGACAGTTGTGTCGAATTTCAAGACTACGGTTAACACAACGTGGGCAGTTGTGGCGTCGAACGTGGCACGAAATCCATCATTGGTTAATGAAACGTAGCCACGTGTCCATAGCAGTTTACATTTCAGTCATTGTTTTCTGTATAAATAGTGATTTCTATGTAGAAATTAAAGGTGGCAAATTATTATACCAAACACACAATTCTGAAACTCTAACTTCCAAGTCACAGCGAAAACAGAGCAAAAGAATTCTTGTACAACGTATGTGAATTTGTACACCACTCTCTTTACATTCAATGCAATTTATTGTTTTCAATACAAGTCATTTAACATTTCTGCGTTCCATTTTATCACTTCTTTTACTTTTATTTCAATCTTTATGGTGAATTGTCTCCCTTTTAAAATATATTTGTTGACAAAGTGTGGTGTTTAAAGGCAATTGCTTTAGAGATTTCTGGTTTAATCTCACAAAACTTTTCTAATAAAACCAGTGATTGTTTGCTAAAAACACCAGCAAACAATGGGCCAATGCAAGATTAGCCTTAAAGAATTGGCAAGTGTTCGACGCAAAATGCCAGAATCTATTGACGATTATCTCAATAGATTTAGACTTCTCAAGGCTAGATGTTTTACTCAGATACCCGAGCATGAGTTAGTCGAAATGGCTGCTGGTGGCCTAGATTATTCCATTAGGAAAAAATTAGACACTTTACACCTGAGAGACATGGCTCAATTGGCTGACAGAGTTCGACAAGTCGAAAGGCTTAAAGATGAGAAGGCGAGAACCAATCGATTTAATAAAAAGGAAAAGGTTGCTTATGTTAATATTAATGATAGTGACCAAGACTTCGACATATCATATGAAGAGGTCGAAGAGGAGGTTAATATGGCCGAATTAAAACCCGGACCTCCATATACTTGTAAGTTATTGAGGCCTTCTGATGGGAAACATCCTGTCGAACCAAAAAATGACAAATATATTGCAAAAACATATACCTTCGACGTCACAAAGTGTGACCAAATATTTGATTTGTTGGTTTCTGATGGCCAGATTTTAGTGCCTAAAGGCCTAAAAATACCACCATTAGAACAACAAAAGAAAAGAGGATATTGCAAATATCATAATTTTTTAGGCCATAACACTTCTCGATGTGTTCTTTTCAGGGACTTGGTTCAGAAAGCACTAAGTGAAGGGACACTCAAGTTTGATGATAAGTCAAAACCTTCAATGCAAATCGACAGCAATCCTTTGCCAACTGCAGAGGCAAATTATACTGAAATTGATATTCTCGTTGTCGAAGCTAGTCAAGACACTGCTGGAAACACCAGTATGTCGAAAAGTGCTGAAAGGTCTGAAACAATTGTCAAAATGGTCACTAAAGACCAACATGAAGATCAAATGCAGGTGGTATACCCAAAAGCTGAAGAGGAATTGATTGATTTCCTCAATAGATGCAAAATCAACAATACTGAAGTAATGTGGTGTCCCAGGTGCAGTTCAGTATTTGATAAGGAGGCTGCAAAGTGCCTTGAACATTCTACTCATCAACAGAAGAGAAAGAATGCATGGGTTGATAACAAGCCAAAATTCAGTTTTAATCAAAGAGGTATCCCATTCAGAGTGACACCTCCAACTCATAAGGGGGCGAAAACATTTGTGCCACCCATAAAATCACCTGTCGAAAGATGGGTGCATTCAGAAGGAAAAGATGCAGGGTACTCTTTAAAAATGGTGCAGGGAAGCTCGAGTGCCATGACCCAGGGGAAAAATCCCATGACCAAAACACAATGGCCAGCAAATATGTCTATAATAAAATTACAAGGGGAAAAATCCCATGACCAGCAAATATGTCTATAATAAAAATTACAAGGGGAAAAATCCCATGACCAAAACACAATGGCGGAGACATCAACGCCAAATGAAATTCATTGCTGTTGAGAGAAGTGGAAATCCAGCCACCAACAAGGGAAAGCAAATAGCCTCGTCTATCGAAGTGCAAAGAAAGCCTGCCGCAGAGAGGATATTTCCTCCTCTTACAGTTGTCAAAGAAGGCCTCAACCCAGAAGAAGGCCTTAACCTGGATGACGAAGAGATGGGATCTGACTTTTCAGACTCAGAGCCTGATTTCGACATCATATGTGTCTTCTCAATACTTTCCATTGAGTTCGACGTGATATCGGAAGTCAACGAAGTTGAGCAAGACTTCGACCAAGATATGGCTAAGCATAAGCCAATTTGCTATTATGTACTCAACAATGGCTGCATGGAGGAACAAAGTACAGTTTTTGAACACCCAAATGGAGACATGAAGTACCATTTAAAGCCTTTGTTTATTCAGGCCAAAGTTAATAATGTAGGTGTTAACAAGGTTCTCGTCGACGGAGGAGCCGCAGTGAATTTAATGCCTCAACACATGTTGGCAAAAATCGGTAAATCAGATACCGATCTAAGGCCACACAACATTGTTCTCACCAATTATGAGGGCAAATCTGGCTATTCTTTGGGAGCCATAGAGGTGGAGTTGGTGGTGGGAAGCGTTAAGAGATTAACCATGTTTATGGTTATTCCTACCAAGGCCAATCTCAATTTATTGCTTGGTCGAGAGTGGATCCACGGAGTTGGGGCAGTCCCCTCAACACTCCATCAGAGGATTTCCATCTGGAGAGAGGATGGCCTTGTCGAAAACGTGGAAGGTGACCAAAGCTATTTCTTGGCTGAAGTTGACCATATCACCAAACATACTTTTGACAAACAATTGGCGAACATAGCGCCATGTACTCCCTCTGACACAGCATATGTCCCTCAGGACAATATATATGCTTCACTTGATCTACACCCTACCCACGGCTTCATTTGGGAGAGGGAAGTGATTGAAGAATCAACTCGTCCAAGAGGCTTATGTAAGCCTACAGGATGGGACGGTCCATAGATGTTGATGATGTCTACACCCAACATATGGGATCGAATTACGGCCTATGTGGCCGAAAATAAGCAAAATGCGGTGTTCGAAGCCGAAATAGAACAAATGATGGTTAATCAAACCACTGAAGTTAACAATGAAGTTAACCTTGAAGATAATATGGTCGAAGGCCAAAGGCTTGACTGCGTCTATGATGACGAGCCTTTAGGTTTTGAAAAAGACCCAATGGGTTCGACCAAGAGGATTCAAGCTCAAGATCCTTTAGAGGAAGTTGATTTAGGAGATGGCTTCATAAAAAGGCCAACATTTATCAGTGCCAAAATTGACAAAAGTTTGAGAGATCGAACCATTGAGCTTTTAAAAGAATACAAAGATTGCTTCGCCTGGGACTATAATGAAATGCCTGGACTACGTCGAGAAGTGGTTGAATTGAAGCTGTCCATTCGACCAGATAGAAAACCAGTGAAGCAAACACCAAGAAGATTTGCACCGCAGATTCTGTCGAAGATAAAAGAGGAAATCGAAAGACTACTCAAAAGCAACTTCATCAGAACTGCCAGGTATGTTGATTGGTTAGCTAACATTGTTCCTGTTATTAAGAAAAATGGAACATTAAGAGTCTGCATAGATTTTAGAGATCTAAATAATACTACACCCAAAGATCAATACCCTATGGCTGTTGCAGAGATGCTAATTGATTCGGCAGCAGGATTTGAATACCTAAGTATGTTAGATGGATACTCAGGGTATAATCAAATTTTTATTGCCGAAGAAGATGTGTCGAAAACAGCATTTCGATGCCCAAGAGCTTTAGGTGTTTATGAATGGGTAGTAATGCCTTTTGGGTTAAAAAATGCTGGTGCAACATACCAAAGAGCAATGAATTCTATGTTTCAAGATTTTATTGAAAATTTTATGCAAGTATACATAGATGATATTGTTGTTAAATCTTCGACAGAAAATGGTCATATAGACCATCTTCGACAGTCATTCGAAAGAATGAGAAAATATGGATTGAAAATGAATCCAATAAAATGTGCCTTCTGTGTACGTGCAGGTGACTTCTTGGGATTTGTTGTCCACTAAAATGGCATTGAAATAAATCAAAACAAGACAAAAGTAATCATGGAAACGAAGGCTCCTTCGACCAAAAAAGAGCTCCAGTCATTATTGGGAAAGATCAATTTCCTAAGAAGGTTCATCTCAAACCTAAGTGGCAAAACTCAAGTTTTCTCGCCATTGCTTCGACTGAAGAAAGAAGACGTGTTCAAATGGGATCCAGAACACCAAAAGGCCTTCGACGAGATTAAAGCTTATCTAGTTAAACCACCTATTTTGTTACCACCTATCAGAGATAAGGTGATGAAATTGTATATAGCAGCATCAGAGCTAACAATAGGTAGCATGTTGGCACAAGAGGATGATAATGGTGTCGAAAGAGCCATATTTTACCTTAGTAGAGTTTTAAATGATGCTGAAACTAGATATCATCCAACGGAGAAATTGTGCCTTTGTTTGTATTTCTCTTGTACCAAATTAAAGCAATATATAAAACCAATTGATGTGTATGTTTATTCTCATTTTGATATTATTAAACATATGCTGTCGAAACCTATATTGCACAGTCGAATTGGTAAATGGGCTTTAGCCCTTTCTGAATATTCATTAACGTATCAACCTTTGAAAGCTATCAAAGGGCAATTGTTGCAGACTTTATTGTTGACCATTCATTGGTCGAAGTAACAATTAATCATGTGAATATTCGACCTTGGACATTATATTTCGACGGGTCAAGCCATAAAAATGATTCTGGAATTGGAATATTAATTATTTTGCCAACAAAAATACCAACGAAATATAAATTTAAAATTAAAGGACTTTGCTCTAATAATGAGGCCGAGTATGAAGCCTTGATAACAGGTTTAGAAGTTTTGCTAGAGCTGGGGGGAAAAGGCTGTCGAAATTAGAGGTGACTCTGAATTAGTGGTGAAGCAATTAACTAAGGAGTATAAATGCATTAAAGAGAATTTAATCATATACTTCGTCACTGCCAATGCTTTGTTGAAACGCTTCGACTACGTGAACATTGAGCATATACCTCGAATTGAAAATCATGAAGCAAATGACTTGGCACAAATTGCTTCAGGCTATAGAGTTTCTCCAACAAAATTCAGTGAATTAATAGAGATCAAGGAGAAATTAATTTCGACGGATTGTTCTGAAGATGAATTGTCAATGCCAAAACTTGGGGGGGCAGACAAGTCAGAATTATTATTTCCTCCAAGTGAAAATGGCGAAATTTTTGCCATTGACAATATGTCGAATGATGATTGGCGAAAACCAATTGTCGAATACTTAGAAAACCCAACAGGAACAACAAATCGAAAAACCAAGTATAGGGCATTAAGCTACGTAATTATTGGAAACGAGTTGTTCAAGAAAACTCCTGAAAGAGTTTTGCTTAAATGCCTTAGTGAAAATGAGGCATACTTAGCAACATCCAATACTCATGGTGGAGCTTGTGGGTCTCACCTAGTAGGCCACAAGATGAAATGACTCTTATTTCGACAAGGAGTATACTGGCCAACTATGCTAAAAGATTGCATAGATTTTGCTAAAGGATGCCAAGAATGTCAAAAACACGCAGGAATACAACACGTACCTGCAAGCGAATTACATTCAATAGTAAAACCTTGGCCGTTTAGAGGTTGGGGCTTAGACATAATTGGTGAAATTAAACCAACGTCGTCGAAAGGTCACCGTTATATATTTGTGGGTATTGACTACTTCACTAAATGGGTCGAAGCTATTCCCTTAGCTAAGGTAGACCAAGAGGCAGTAATGGATTTTATTCAAAACCATATTTTATATAGGTTTGGGATACCAGAAACCACTACCACAGATCAAGGCTCAGTTTTTACTGGTCGAAAAATGGTAAATTTTGCCTCTGAAAATGGATTTAAGTTATTAAGTTCGACACCATATTATGCTCAAGCAAATGGTTAAGTTGAAGCAGCCAATAAAATTATCATTAATTTGATTAAAAAACATATTGGGCAAAAGCCTAAGAATTGGCACAAAACTCTTGATCTAGCATTATGGGCTTGTCGAAATTCTCCTAGAGAATCAATTAACACTACTCCATTCAAACTCACCTTTGGGCATGATGCAGTATTACCTGTCGAAATATATCTACAGTCAACCAGAATTCAAAGGCAATTCGAGATCCCATCAGATCATTATTGGGACATGATTTTAGATGAATTGGTTGATTTAGACGAAGAAAGGTTGTTTGCATTTGATATCCTTACAAGGCAGAAAGAAAGAATAGCTAAAGCCTACAACAAAAAGGTTAAATCAAAAACTTTTGTCATTGGGGACTTTGTGTGGAAAGTTATCCTACATATGGACAAAAAAGATAGAGCCTTAGGTAAATGGTCACCAAATTGGGAAGGACCATTTAAAATTTTACGAGTTTTCTCAAACGGTGCTTATGAAGTCGAAGAGTTAAGCGCTGATAATCGAATTTTGCGTATAAATGGCAAATACTTAAAAAGATATAAGCCAGTGTTGCAAGAAATTAAAATAACGCAAAATTAAGAGAACGGGAGAATATAAATATGGCACTCATGCCAAAGAATATTGTCGAAATACAAATTGAGTAAAATGCTGTCAGAATACAAATGGAAAATTAAATTACAAAAGAAACTTTAAGCCTCTCAAAGGCTGCTCTGGCATGCCTCAATCTAGTATTTAAGAGGGATTCTTCCTCAGTTAGCCTCTTAACTGCTTCATCATGTCTCTGAACCCTCTCCAAGTGTTCGATAGCCAAGGTTGCCTCAGATCGAAGTGCATTCTCTAAAGGAATTGAAGATCTCTGTTGAATAGAAATTTTCTTCTTTTCTTTCGCTTCAATCTTCGACTGCAACTCCTTGATTTGAGCCTGGTATGCTGAAATGTTCGCATGACAGTCAGCTATCTCCTTAGAATTAGTTGCTGTTTGAATTTCCAGGGTTGAAATCTTTCTTTCTGAGGCTTCGACAGCAGCACTTTCTTCTCTCAGAAGCTCAAGCTCACGCTCCTTGTTCACAACAGTGCTCTTCCTTTTCTGTATATCTCTGGAAATCTGCTCCAATAAAGGCTCAAATTCGACAATGAAGCAGAAAAGAGATTCACTGGAGCCAGAATTATTAAGTTTGTTGAGCAAAGATTTGAGTTTATAATAGAGCATATGATCTGCTTCGATAGCCTTGAACAGATCTATCTCAAAGAGGGATGCTTGAAGTTCTCGAATCAGATGTTCTTTAGGACCTCCAGAGGAATCGCCAACAGAGGCAGTCGAAACACTTGGCTTACTTTCTGTTGAGGATAAACCACTCACCATTCGCTTGAAAGCCTCAAGAGGGTCTTTACGTTTTAGATCCAAAAGTTCTTGTTCTTGAGGGCTCAGAGTGGTGTCATGTGTCGAAGGCGTAGAGCGTGGAGGATTAGCTGCCTCAAGTGATTCACTTTTCCCGTCATTGTTACTGTCGTCCTCACTCTCCTCCTCGTTGTACTCTTGTTCTTCCATGTTTGGAGAAGAAGATATGCTGATCTCAGCTCCACTTTGGCC
Organism: Astragalus membranaceus; assembly: GCA_039519185.1. NCBI lineage: Eukaryota > Viridiplantae > Streptophyta > Magnoliopsida > Fabales > Fabaceae > Astragalus > Astragalus membranaceus. The sequence continues at coordinate 23,353,585 of CM076852.1, forward strand.
AGCATCAGGGCTTTCATCGACGTCCATAGGAGCATGCTCTGGGCCATGATCAGAAACTTCCTTTGCAGTTTCAGCAAGAGGAGTTGTTTTGACCAGCAGTGTAGCTTCGACAACAGGTGTTTGCTCTTTGTCTTCGACACCTTCTCCACCAATAAGTATTTTAGAGGCATCTTGAGAATGTTTTGTCTTTCTTTCTCTTTCTGCTTCAGGAACTTGAACCTTGACAGGTTTAGTCCTGAGTAGTGGTGTCTCATCAGACTGAAAAACGCAACAATCATATAAGCATAAGCAAGAAAAAGAAAGTAAATATAAATAGGCAAGATTTTGAGAGTTTCGACCTCTGAATCGCTCACAACTCTTGGTTTAACCATTCTTGTTTTCTTTGGATTGGAAGTTAAGGAGCTACTTGTTCTTTTTCGACTCTGCAAAACAGATAACCGATCAGTCAAAGAGTATAAGGAGATGATACAAAGAGTAAATAAAGAGGTACCCACTTTTTGTTTTTCTTCTTGAAGAGGTTGTTTTCTTGTTGACGAAGCTTCAACATCTTTTTTCTTCTTCTTCATTGCTGCGCCATCTGTCGAAGACGATGTGATAGGAACAATTACAAATATTCGACAAACAAGTGTTAATACAAAATACACAAAGGAGAAATTTATTTTTCCCTAAGAAGTCTTGTGAATCACCTTCTCTAATGGAGGACAAGATTCGAATATGTTGAATATCTAAATGAAGATGACCATCAAAAGTGTATATGTCCTACTTAGTCGAAACTACTTTCTCAGCTGTTTTATTCGAAAAATCAAATAGCGCCTTAGTCGAACCACATACAAACCATTCTGGAATGGGTGACCAAAATGCCAAAGCCAGTTCACTGGTTGGTAAAGGTGGAAATTTAATTTTGTTTTGTGTTAAAGCAAAAAAGTATTTATCGGGTACATAAGGTGGAAAAATCGTAGTCGGAATTTTATCAAGGTTTTTTTGTTTAAAAACCTTTGCAGCTTGAGAAACAGTTCGACGGAGATTAGTTGGATCATATACAGTTTCGAAGTATTGTTGAAATGCTCGAATTTCTTGAATATGTATACCTTTCGACTTGGTCTTCTTTTTCTGCGAAGAAGGAAAAGTAGATATTAGTTTGACCTATAGAGTAGCCTCTTCGACACCAGTGAATTTCCTGGTGAGATACTCTGTCCACCACTGAGAAAATTTCTGGGTACAGGAGAAAGTTGGCTCAAAAGGGACGGGAGTAAGATGAAAAGAATCATCAGAAAAATTGTTGAGACGATTTATCCATTCCTCCTCATTCTCAGGAACCAACAGTTCCTTCTTAGACCTGAAAAAAGGGCTAGGTCGAAGTTGACACAACCCAAATTTCCGTGCATGTAAACTAGGATGATATGGGAATACACCAAATTGGTTTGATGATTTCCAAGGAGAGATTCGAGATGATAACAATTGGGGAGTTAAAAATGCCTTCCAAATTTGGTTAGTCTCTTGCTCTTCATCAGGGTTATCACCAGGGAATTCCCTAGTGAACCAAGGTGGTCCATAAGTTCTTCCAGCAAAAGGGGCCATGGAAGGAGAAAATTCGGTACAATTCAAAAACATGTCGAAAACTTGTGAAAAGAGATCTTCGACAGACACTCCTATTTGTTTAGGTTTTAACAAAGCAAGTCGTACACCTTCGACCCCTCTGTTAGAAACTACATCGAGACAATCACCAGGGATGTACATTGTTAATTTTGAATTGAAAGTGGCAATGAGCCACAATTGAAACAGCCAAATTGGTCCAGAGACCAAATATTTTCCTTCTGGTTTAAGTCCTTTCAAATCAATAACCCCTTGTCTCAAGCTGTCGAACAGAGACCCTAAAATAAGGGCAGCCAAGTTGATGTTTCGACATTGATGTAATTGAATGGCCAGGGGGATGTACATCTTAGCCACTTGAAGTGACGAAGAACAGAATACATAGAAGGATAACCAGAAAGTAAGAAAAGCAATGTGCTCTTCATCGGAAACATCCTTCGACCCGGTAATATGTTTCTCTTCAATATACCCTTTAAAGCTGGCTTTCTTGAAGTCAAATTCACAATCAGTACGGGTAGAAGGGTCAAAAATTTCCCCTAATGGTTTCAAACCCGTTATAGCTGCCACATCAAGCAAAGTGGGGGCAAGCATGCCGCACTTTAAATGAAGACTATTAGTGGTGATGTCCCAAAAATGTAGAGCAGAAAGAAGCATCGGGCTTTGATATTTAGGCCCATATCTTGAGATTTGAATCAGGTCGAAAATTCCCTGACTCTTCCAAATATCTCCTTTCTTCGACTCAATCTTGTTAAGCCAGTCGATATAGAGTGTGTTTTTCTCAGTTGGTGGTGAAGATCGAAAAACCCTATTCGGGTTGCTCATGAAATCCATCACATGTGGACCCTCACTGAAGATCCTGGGGCTGAGTCTATGGTAACTAGGGAAAACGTCCCTAATCTTAGGTGAATCATCACCAGCGAGAGGAAGGGGGCCTAAAAATGCATGCTTTGAAGGTTTAGAGAAAGGGATAAGTACCTGAGATCGGTAAATTTGTGTTTCCTCCAAAGTGAGAGCAGGTTCAGAAATAAGGGTTTTCTTCTCAGAGGTTACAGTATGAGGTTTTATGGTGGAAGAAGACGCCATTGTTAGAAACAGAAAGCTAATGGAGAAATAGAAGCACTTCGTAGTGTTTGTTTGTTTCGTGAAATGAAGAAGAAGAAAACACAATACTCGCAGAAGAAGGTTTAATGGAGGTTCGCAGGGAAGAAGAAGAAGAAGATGAAGATTCTGAAAAAGAGAAATGAAAGGGTACAGCTTCTTTTTATAGCCGTTTTACCACGTTTTAAAAAAAAAATATGTTGGTAATCGCGGCTTTAGTGGGAAACGTGGGATTGTGGAAAATCTCAACAGTTAACTTTGCGTACGTGGCGCACTCTCGTTGGAAGAAGGCGCCAGCAAGCTATACTTTTGCCCAGAAACGTCCCCTCATATTCTGAGAAAAGATATGAAATGATAACATAAGATTTCATGGGATAGTCGAAAGAAATTTCAAAAAGTCATTTTCTATCTTCATTCAAGAATTCAGTCGAAAACGTCTTTTTGGGGGGCAATTTGTTAGCCTGCATTTTCGACAGGCTCAATTAAAGGCAGTCAATAATGCTGACTTGTCATTTTAAAGAAGGGATGTTGATATTTGACATTGAGAAATGTGTTGTGAAGAGTAATTTCGACTATGCCTAAGGCTTAATGAAACTGAGAGTTTAAAGACAAAGTTTTCGACGAGAAAGACGTTAAAGAGTTTAGTCGAAGAAAGAGCAGTGTTGTTGTCGAAAGCGTGGGCATTTATATGTCAACAAGGTTTGACTCGTTGCATTCAGGAAGAAGGCTTGATATTTCGACAACGAGAAGCTGTGTACACGAAGAATCAACGTAGCACATAACTTAGCGAAAATTGGAAAGCTGAAGCTAGTAGTTTCGACAGGAAGTTGAACAACATTCAGATAACAGGTAAAGTCAAAGAGTGCTGGTAGAAAAGGACAGCAGCGATGTGGTCGAAAGATGGAGCAGTTATCTAGTCTTATCTAGTCGAAATAGCAGTTATTTTATTTAGAAAAACCGCTGAGCAGTTATTGTTTTTCTTTTATTATAAATAGGAGTTTTCTCGTAGAGTTAAAGGTCGCAATTTCATTCTATACAAACGTTCAGAAAACAGTCATACTTCCGCATAAGAGAAAACCGAGTTACTGAAGAACAATGTGTTGTTGAAATTGCTGATATGGCTGTAGTCGAATTATGCTGACTGCAGTCGAAATGCAGTAGAAAAGTTTCGACTGATGCTGTTGAGTGGCAAGGACTGCTGCGAACCAAGTGTGCAGAAACAGAAGCTGTCGAAGTCGAAGTAGCTGCTGTCGAATTGTACTGATGCTGTCGAAAATGAACCTGCAAACACAGAAAATGTTAGATAAACAACCGGAGGCGTCTTGCGACTGCCCTGAAGAATTTATCCGCCTCTACAGCGCAAATTCCCCGAGGTACAACCGGGTCTTCTCAATCGCAGTAGCGAAAGAGGTATCAGAACTAGCAAGAAGAACTGGATCTTAACAGGAGAGCAACCCAGAGCTCTTTTTCAAGAAAGGTGGAAATGAATCTTCTGAGATATATTTTCAAGTGCAACTCGAAATTGTTTATATAGGCTTTAAGAAAAATAGCTGTTAGAGACATAGGCTCCAGCAATCAATAGCCAGTCAAAAACCGTTTCGAAAATCAATTGTAATCAAAATGTTTAACTCTGCGGTTACGGAATAAATGGGTTTAAAAGAAAAGAAGCCGTTGGAAGAAACTGACAGTTACAAAATAAAAGGAATTAAGTTTCAGTTTTCGACCAAATCTTTTCACCAGTCATTTCGACCAGATTGCTTTGCCAATCAGTTCGACCAACTTGCATTTTTCGACTTGAGCTTTCCGTTACAAATTATTTCATAAAACATTTCGACCCATGATTGGGCGTATACGGATAGGCTGATAAAAGTAACATTTCATTTAATAAAATTAGTACAAAGCCAGTCGAGCGCGCAGGGGGGGGGGGGATCGAAAGATTCGCACTGAACCAAGCCATGTTGGTCCCTGCTTGTGCGCGCGAAGGAGTCCCTTCTAGTTGCTTGTTTACTAGCTCTCATTAAGCTTTAGTATATGAAGACTTTGGCGAATCCAAAGCCAAGCAATGTGGGACTTCTCACTTTTGAAATATCTTTTTATTTTCAATAAAATACAACACAATGTATGTGATCTGCGTACCAAACCTCTTACATTCAGCAATCTATTTACTATTTCTTTAAAGATTCCTGCAGTTTACTGGTTCTTCTTTACTAATTTCTGCAATTTACTGTTTTTTGATTTCCTTTCCTTTATTTACACTTTCTGCACTTTATTACAGTTCATTGCATTTCTGCATTTCTTCTTAAACACATGCATTTCTTCATCGTTTTACTCCATTAAAACAATTATCATCATAAACATCAATAACTTTAATAAAACTTTAATTCACAAATGTTCTGAGATGTTTCTAGTTGATCTCGCGAGCAACACACACGTGTAACTAGCGGTGTTTACCAAAATTCACGGTAAACAGGTGGAGTGGTACTTTATGAGAGAGCATACCTGGGTCGAGCCTTGCCTAGGTCGAGCCTGGGCCGTTGGATCGATCCGCGTCAATCCTGGCCGATGATCTCGGTGTCGCCTTGCTAGCCGATGTTGGGCCGTATCCAGTGCAAGATTGGGCCACGCTTTGTACAGATTGGGCCGCTTGGCCCAGTCTGGAACAATATTGATGCATAAATTGAATGTATTTTGTAAAATTAACATGGCTTATAAGTTGTGACTGTGTCGTGTGAGTTATAACTACTTTATATCATGGAATTCGATTGATTTGCATTTTCTCAAAGAGAGAACGAAAAGTTTATGAATAGTAATGATGTAAGTTTGAATTTATGAAAAGGCGAGTAATATAACATCCCAAATATCTAAACCGTATAGGAAAAGTTACTCCGCATGTCAAACTATTGGATAATTTTCCTAAATTTTTAAAAGAAACATTTTATTTGAATATATATTAGGATAATATATATACTTATTTTGAGGTTATGTATATATTTTTAACCTTTCTTGATAGAATAGGGAAAAAACCTAAAAGATACCATGAAAAAATTATTGGTAGAAATTAATATTGTATATTAGCAGTGATGTGAGCTATAACTAATGCATATGTTGGATTTCAATATCATCACTGGTTTCTCAAGAGGGCAAAAAGTTCATGATGAGTAATGATGTCTGTTTTGATTGAAGGAAAGACATGTAGTGTAAACCCAATAACAGAAGTTACTCTGGAAGCCTATCTGTTGGGTAATTTTCCTGAATTATAAAAAAAACACTTCATTTGAATATTTAGTAGTATAAAACATGTAGTGTTACTCCGTGTATTATTTGATATGTATTATAAAACATTTAATTTTAGGTGATGTGTATTATAAAACATTTATCCGCAAATAATAGTCTTGACCACGCAAATCAAACCTTTCAGATGTTTGCCTATTGTGATCCTACAGGGCGTTCCATATTTATTGTCAAAGGAAAGAATTTTGTTCCTCAACTATGGGTTCTCTAACTACTCCAAAGAGTGTTAAAATTAATATTTGAGTGGTTTGGTTACCCTTAAGCTAGAGACATTATGAAATGAACGTAAAAACTTCTTGAAAATAGCTAGATTGTATTTGGTTGATGTTGTGTCTTTGAATATTCAAAAGCAAGATACTTATAATTACACTGAGAACTTGATCTCGACTAATAATAACCTTCACTTAGCTAATTGGGTGCAATGTTTCTAAAAATTCACCCACTAACCACTTTTAGCGCACAATGTTAGATTTTATCCACTACTCCTTGATTTTACACTCATCAACGTGCTCTTCACCATTCTCGTTAGCTACGCTTACAAGTCGGATGAACCCGTACTCGGCTGAGCACTTAGCCATTTTGGGTGTTAACACTTTCCAATTCTTTTTTCCTCTATCACACACACTCTCTCTGTCGGTTTTTTATTTTCTACCTGGTTTCTCTACTCTCCTTTTCTTCTTATCTAATTTTAAGCATGCAAACTCTTTTACTAGTGTGTCTCAATGAGAATATAAATTCAATAATAGCCTATGTTAAAAGAGTATCTCGTATCTGAGTCTTAGCGTGTCTCTTATAATAGATTAATTATAGTTCACTATACAAATCATACAAGAGATGAATGTTTGTCACTAATGCATAAATTGAGAAGTTATTCTTTGGAACCTGATCTGTACCTTACTCAAGCTCGAGTAGTCTAGGTTGAATAGTTGGTAGGGATCTTGAGGAAGTCGTGCCTCAAAGTCCAAGTCGGGGGTGGTAGCTACAATGACACTCTGGCGCTCAAGTCAGTGTTGGGAAGTCAAGGATGAGGTAGAGAGAGTGAGTGTGTATCTAACCCAGGGGATGAGCCAGTAATCATAGGCGCCAGGTATGCTGGAGGCATTTCTAGTGCATAAGTGACATGATGCGTCGTTGTCTAACGGGTCCGGTTGTGTGCTCTCAGTCGTTGATAACTGCAGCGCACGAATCGACCAGGTGAGCAACCTGCAGTGCGCAAAACAACAAGAACTACTTCGCTCGCGTGCTTGGGTAGTTGGTAGGTCCAAATTCGGACCCGGAATTCGCGGCCCAGTGAACAGTTTCCCCCCAACCCGAGGTCACTCTTGGGATGGCCTCGGCTTGAAGGTATCTGTTGAAGTCGTTCGTTTAGGGTTTAGGGTTTAGAGCATTCCATGAGTTTAACCTTACAATGTTGTCTAAACACGGGTGGCGTGTCATGTTGTTTACCGTGAATTTTGGTAAACAACCGCTGGTTTAGAATTTGTTACTTGCAAGATCAACCAGTAAATCTTAGGACATTTGTGCTATAGTTTTCCAGAAAAAATTATGAATGTTCTTGACGTTATTTGTAATAACTGACAATTTCAAAGTTGTTGAAACTGTCGAATTACCTTACATATCTTTTGAATTCGATCAAGTGCAGAAAACAAGTAGATTGCAGAAATATTTAAGGAAACATAAATAGATTGTGTTGAAATAAAAGAAATTGGTACACAATATCATACATCTGGTTTCTATAACTCATGTTTCTCTGTAACTTGGAATTCTGAGCGTGAGAAATATGTATGAGAGTTTGTGACCCCTTTTTTCTATGAAAAACTACTATATATACTATGGAGAAACTGTAACTGCCTACAACGGCTATATATAACTGTACAAAGGAATTTAAAAACAACAACTGCCGTATCCTTCGACGGCGTAACTGCTACGTTCTTCAACAATGCTGCTTTAGCCCTAATATGTTACTGGACTTTTATTCCCCTTTCTGTCGAAGTATATATTGCCTTCAAGGACTCAATTTCACCGTCTTTGTGAAGTAGTCGAAAGTCGAAGATCACCTTTGAATTACCATCAAAATGTCGAAAATCAACATTTCTATTTTAAAGTGACAAATCAAACCTCATTGACTGCATTTAATTGAGTCTGTCGAAAATGTTGGCTAACACATGTATAATAGCGATTTGATGGTCCCACAATGTTTAAAGGCAAGTTCCGAATCAGGTGTTTTTCTTAGATCTTATAGCGGAATCAGGTGTGTTTCAAATGTGGTCTTGGCAATGAAAGTTCATAAACAATCATCTCCCACATATGTTGGTTCTATTATTGGGCTTGTATTAATTTTAATGCACTGAAAGTTCAGATGTATTAATTTTAATAATTTAAATTTTATACAAGTTAGGCGTTAGGCCAACCAAGCTGTCCATTATTTAGCTAAATATTCTCTTTATAATCCAAATTGTATGTGGATATTGAAGAGACTCCATCTTATATTACCGGAGTCGTGGCATTTGATTAATTGCTAAACTTTCGTTAATGAAATTACCTCTGACGTAAAAAAATATATAATATTCTTTTCTGCCTTATTCCATTTCATTGCCATCATGATCATAGAGTACAAAGCCATAGCTACATGACAGCAGAAGGGATATTGCAAAGATCTTTTGTTAAATCCCTTCTTCTAGTGCAAGAACTCTCCTACAGGCAATTTTGTTCTCTTGGGTCTGGTACTCATAGAATCCTTGTCATAGTATTCATCACATACACAAGAGTGATTAGTGCACCTTTGTTCACTAGGAGTCGTGCATATAATTTCTAGACAATCTGAATCTCCAAAACAATCAACAGCTGTTGTAATGAAAAAAGAAAATATGAGAATGACACAAGAAAGAGATAAAAGATTCATGTCTATGAAGTAAGTAAACAATTTTGAAAAGGCTTAAATATATGTCTGGTCGCTGCAAATATGGCCATAATCCATTTAGGCTCCTATTAAAAAAAGTTTTAAAATGACCCTTACAAATATTGACCATTTCTAGTTAGGTCCCCCCATGTTAGTTTTTGTTAATGCCGTTAACTCTAGGCTGACGTGGATGTACACATGGGCATAATACGTGGGAAGAGGCGTTGCTTCTTGCCATTGGAGAGAACGAACGAACGAGAAGAGAGAAGAAGAGGCGTGTTTCAGAGAGAGAAGAAGAGGCATGTTTCAGAGAGGGAGGAAGATGATGATGATATAAGCCCTACTCTGCCACGTATTATGCCCATGTGTACATCAACGTTAGCTTAGAGTTAACAGCGTTAACAAAAACTAACAGTGGGGGCCTAACTAGAAACGATCAATATTTGTAAGGGCCATTTAAATTTTTTTTTTTACAGGGGCCTAAATGGATTATGGTCATATTTGCAGGGGCCAAACATATATTTAAGCCTTTTGAAAATAATGAAAAAAATATAGTAGGCTGGCACATACTTATGTGATGCATTTATATAAAAAGAAATAATGTTTTATTTCATGAGTAAATGGTGGATGAGATCTTAGTTTTGAACAACGTTCAAAATATGTTGTGGAGATAGTTTATTAGTAAAGCAACTAGAAGATTGAATAATACATCCAAATGAATTATTCAATCTTCTAGTTGCTTTATAAACTAGTTAGTTTCTAAGTTTCATTGCATTGGGTTAGAGTACCCATGGACTTCCTATTACTCCACTCTTCATATAAAAACTATCACCCATTGTTGTATATAGTAAATAAAAAAATTCGTAAAGCATGAAAAAATGGCTTACGGTCACCATTAGTTGCAACAAGAATTAGCGAATGAATTAGAATCATGACACAAAAAAACTTGAGAGTTACAACCATATTTTCCTTCCTTTGCATGCAACAAAGAGAATAAGATTTTATCACTTCACAATTTGTGCTTATAATTTATAAACCCCAAGGTCTCCTTATATCAATTAAATAATGGAGTTGTAAAAAGCCTTCCTAAAATTATAATCATTATTTAAAGTTGTTTCTTAAGAACATAATTTTTATGGACACCAAAGAACATATTTTTTATGGTTGCCCCTTTAGCACACTGAGTAAGGAGGTCACATAACAAACTTGTCAATCATATGAAATCACATGGTGTTTTTTTTTACCAACTTTTTATTATTTTTAACCATTCATGATAGAAAAGGGAAAAATCTCAAAAGGGACCATGGAAAAGTTATTGGTAGAAATAATACACCAATAGGTGACCACATATATTTATGCATAAATTGAATGTATTGTAAAATTAACATGGTTCATAACTTGTGATTGTGTCGTGTGATTTATAACTACTATATAACATGGAATTTAAATTGATTACCATTTTCTCAAAGTGAGCAAGAAAAGTTAATAATCAGTAACGATTTAAGTTTGGATTGATAAAAATGCATGTTGTATAACATCCCAAACTTCTAAACCACATAAGAGAAGTTACTCCGCAAGTCAAACTATTGGGTAATTTACCATATATTTTAAAGGGAATATTTTATTTGAATATATAGTGGGATAATATACATACATATTTTAGGTTATGTGTATATTTTTAACCTTTCATTATAGAAAACGGAAAAAACATAAAAGAGACCATGAAAAAGTTATTGGAAGAAATAAGGCACTAATAGGAGACAACATATTAATTTATGCGTAAATTGAATGTATTGTAGAATTAATATTGTATATCAACTGTGAGTGTGTCATGTCAGTTACAGCTATTGCTTATGTTGGATTTCAATATATCATCATTGGTTTCTCAAGAGGGTGAAAAGTTTATGATGAGTAACAATGTAAGTTTTTATTGAACGAAAGACATGTAGTGTAACATTCCAAATTTCTAAATCCTATCACAGAAGTTACTCTTGAAGCCTATCTATTGGGTAATTTTTCTAAATTATAAAAGAAACATTTCAGTTGGATATTTAGTAGTATAAAACATTTATTTTTAGGTGATGTGTATTATACTATTATTTGATGTATTCACTACTACATTTTAGAAAAATTAACAGGAATCTTGCTTCCTGCAAATTTTTGCTCACGGGAAAAACAGTCGGGGCAAAAATTTCCAACGGTTTTCAAAATTAGGAGGTGAATTTCGCAGGTAATTTTGGTAGCAAAATCCGCAGGTAATTTGTGCAAACATTTTCAAATCGATTTTTAACAGGTAATTCTACAACAAACTTCGCATGTAATTTTGATGCAAACATTTCCAAATCGATTTTTAAATCTTTATAAATTATACCTCTATTCTTATTATTATTTTTATTATTTGAAATTGATATATGAAATATGACAATACATTTAGCATAAAAAAGTAAATTTCAGAAATAGTTGTTTTTTAAAATAATTTTTATAGAAGTATTTTTAATCAAAAAGTAGAAAAATTACTGTAAAAACATCAAGAAGGAGAAGACATGGAAGGAAGTCTCATTAAAAGCTTCTGATGCAAAAACATCAAGAAGGAAAAAGAGTACTTTTCCTTACTTTCATTAAAAAGAGTTAGAAAAGAAAGAGGGCTGAAGAAAGCCCTGAGGGGACTAGACCAATACCCTTGGCAATAAAATAAGTTGTAATCAAACCCAGAATAGGGAGCCTGTTACGACAAAAAAACCATAATACAATAGATTGGAGGACTAATTTACATTACCTAGATGAAAAAGAAACAGAGACATAATTTGTTTGGGAATTGGTATTATAACCAACAATTTTCTGGAACAATTCCATTCTTTGCCGAAATTTCTTCTTCTCGGTCTTTGACACATCTGATTCGAAATTATCATCACGTGCAAGCTGTCATTTATCCTTCCGGAGAATGCACTAAATGACGATTTGAGGTGGGTCATAGTTTTCATTTCGTGGCAACCGATTCTTTCGTTTAATCTTTTCCATAAGCACTTCAACCTTGCTTAAAAATTAATCAGACCCATTGTCATGCTTACAATTTTGGAGTGAATGCATTGACAAGATTTGAAAAACAAAGGAACACATTCATAGTCTACACTAATGATAAAATCATATCCTTCCCTCCCCACTAATAGTTGATCGTTGTAGAGTTCTTGTTAAATCAACATCTATTGGGACTTTGGAAAAGTGCCCAAAAGTTCTCCTTGAAGTGGCTACATCCAACGCAAATGGGATTCCTAAACTGCCACTAGTCTCGAACGAAATTTTTGGCCTCCCATATTCACGCGAAAGACATGTAGTCGGACCCAACTTTGTGCAATAGTCTGTTTTGTGGAAAAAAGGGATCAAAACCAGGCGTCCAAGTCGATAGATGCAATACTCGTGATTTAGATTACAAGATCCATGTGCCCATATATGCCGAAAATCTTCCAATGAGGATAAAAGGAATACAAAGAATCCCTTAACCATGGACCAATTAGCCACAAGATACCAAAGATTTTAAATTTTTGACTCCAAATCCTTGATATGATAAGGCTTATCTACCTTAGATAAAATAAGTCTCACATGTAATCTTTTTTTTTTTGCAATCATCAGTACGAACACGGTATTCATTCTTAGATATTTTAACCCCGAGAATCCCTTGAGACATGGTTTTGGCAAATAATTCATACGGCTTTCAAAAAAGGCAAGCCCTAAGTCCTTTTGCTAATTCTGTAATCCTTGTAGATCCATTAATTTTAGTAGGCTCGTTGCAACAAGAAAATGTGTAAGTTGTGTCGCATCAACTACAGGTTCTGTGTTCTTTTCTTTCATTAGCATCTCAGCAGTTCCACGAGTACACAATTCAGGGAACAAGAACAGGTCATCACATTGCAACATTGTTGTCGTTGTAGGGTCACGCAAGGGGACAAGTGTTCTTGTTGCTGCAAGAACATTGACATGACCCACAACTAGGGTTGCTGGTACTTGCGCATGATGTAATGCCCTAATCTTCAGAACACTACTAAGTTAATACTTCATTAATACTTGATGATGATTTAAAAGTAGTTTAAATACAAAAACACCAATTAATTTTATTTTCTAAAGAAATAGACAAGTGCATCAAAATAATTTAAAAATAGTAAGAAGACCGACATATATAGAAAAGTAGATGAGTTTAGTCATAGTCAATTTTTTCAAAGTAAATATAGACTTGATGATGATTATGGACTAATAACATGCACGCAAGCGCGGTATTAAATATAAACATAACAAAAATTTACAAAATGATCAACGAGTCAAGCCCCAAGTCAACCACCACACAAGCCCATCAACTAAATGAAGCCTAAAAAATAGTCATGTATAACCGTCAGCATCCATAAAGTGTGAGGTTGTAGTAAAGAAATAGAGGCAAGAAAGTAGAAGTAGCAGTAGCAGCATCAGAAAGGTGGTGTGCTAAGATACATGGTAAATCGTCACAGTGAATCTCATCAGTCAACTAGTCAAAGAAAGGGTTTAAGCTCCCTTGACTACACTCTCCCAAATTTGTCCAAACATAAAAATCCGGTTAGTAGATAGTTCTATAGACGAAGATTGGAAAGTTTGTCCTCCACGAGGAACTCAAAAGAAATCCAGATAGTCTCTATAAAAGGTGGTGATATCTTGATAAAAGTACATACACAAACAAGAATAAACATAGCAAGGGTGAACTTCTTTTCGACAAGTTTATCGCAGGTTAGTCGCAACAAAATTAAACATAGCAAATACATTTATCATCGGTGGTTAAAACACCCGATGCTAAAAGTCCCCTCTTACTTTTTTTCTATTCCATTGCACACTCTCTCGCTCTCTGAACTCTCTCGATCTCAACTCTCTCATTCTGTGAACTCTCTCGCTCCCTCTTTGTCGCAAACCTACCTCTTCCTCACAATGTTACCCTAAGCTCCTGTCCCCCTTCCTCTCACACTCACAAATACCAAAACCCTACCCTCACAAATCAAAAACACAAACTGAATTGAAGAAGAAAGGAGAAAAACCCAAACTCAGAAATACCGTCGCCGTCGCCGTTCTTTGCACGTCGTCGCCTTTGCTCGCTCGTTCGCCTTTACCGTTTGCAGTACCCACTGCAAAGATCTTTGAAACCCAAATTTTTCATTTTCGCCCCCTACTGTGAGAGCGGTAAGCATCTCTGAAAATCAGTGTTTTTGTTTTTGTTTTTCTTGTTTAACAGCGAAAATCAGTGATTGTTTTCGTTTTATTTTGGGTAGGTCTTCACAAAAACCCTAAGTTGCGCGACTCCGTCCTTGCTCTGAGATCCTAATTCGTGCTCGTGCTTCAGCTTTCCAAATCAAGGTGCTTAATCTTTTATGTCTCTACTTTAAATGTGCTTGTATTTATGCATTGTTGATTATTATGAACTGTTGTTTATTTTCTCTTAAGTGTTCTTGAGTGAATATGTGGAAATAATTAATGGTTTCTGCTTTTAGTTTTTCAAAATAGAAAACTTTGTAGTTTCAATCTTTGAATTTATTTTGATATCCAGCATATATGTCTCCATGCTATTGTGTAGTGTTCAGTACTGCATGCAAAATTCTAAGATTGCCTTGTTCTTGATGCTGGAAATGTTGTAATCCGTTGATGTGAAGTAGTAGATAATTTTTGCATATCTTTATTAGGAGGAGGAGACTTAGACGACATTGTGTCTGGTTTGAGTTGCATGTCTTTATTATGCAAAATTTTAAAAAGATGACTCAAAGCATCCCAACAGCCAGTTACAAACACTGAATAATTACACATACCAGATTACATTCTTGGGTAACTTTCTTTTTTTCTAAGTAGCCTATCCAAAATTCCCAATACATTCCATGTCAGAACTATACTCTTCTAAGAGAAAGAATAAAGATAATTCATTCATAGTACTTAGTTCCTTAGCTGCATCAAAATTAACAAACAAGTTCCTCTAAAACTTCGTCTACTAAGAATCCAAATATACAAATCTCAAGTTCACCACAATGAGATAAGAAATCAGTTTATTAAACTCTTGTGGGGTTTTATGTTTGTCTTGGACTAATGACAGGAATACAGCTTCATGAACTTGTTTTTTGAAATCATTTTCTTTACATGATAATTCAGAATATAAATTGCATGAAAACTTTATCTTGTAATTCATAATATGGGTCTGGTTTGAGTTGGTTATGGATAGTGCATTTTTGTCTGCTGTCATGTTATATGCATATGGGAGGGTAATACATTAAAAATATTGTATCATTTGTATGCTTTCAGCGGCAATGCTTATACTTGAACATTAATGATGTATTTTTGAGGTCGGGGATAAATGAAGCTGCTGGAGCCTGGAAGTGTAAAAATTTCACTGTCATGTTTTGACATTTCAGTTTTTCCCTACACTGGAAATGACTATTACTTATGCAAATTTACCTACATGTTTTTTGTTTTTTTTTTCCTGCTTTTTAATCTGCATATCTTTTGTTGACACTTAATGGGGATGGGGATATCAATATGATATACAATAGCTTGATTTGCTAGTTTTGATTTATGAATTTATTTTTACTCTCTTGGTTTGATGTGATAGTTTGATTTTGTTTTAACAATCCTTGGTCTATTATTTTGGAGCGTAGCCATGAATCGTAGTTGAATGCAAAGTAATTGTCAGAGTGATGAGTATGCGAACGGAGTCGAAGTGTTTATAATGTTTGCTCAAGCAAAACTTTGCAAAACTGATGTTCCCAAAACCGGTGTTCCCGAAACTGATGTTCGCAAAACTGTTGTTCTTCCCGAAATTGATGTTCCCAAAACTGTTGTTCTTGTCCTTGTGTGAATCAGGCCCCACAACCACCAAATGTAATATGGGACCATCTCTTTGTTTATGGGATTTGTCCCGGTTATACCACTTGGATATGGCATGGTGAATCAACTGACAACCCAAGTGTGTCCAAAAGAGAGAAAATCGATGAAGATATGGATCATTGAATGGAGGACATGATACGTGCATTAGTCCTGAATCTTTTAAGTGCGTGCATGAATATGATACTTTGTGTAAAGACAAAGAAAAACATGTATTTGGGTTGCACACACACAGTTGTCTGCAACGTTAAAATTCATGAATATGAAGGTGATAAATGGGTGAACTGATAAGGGATTCACCGAATTACTTGAGTTGTTGGAAGACATGCTTCCCATAGGTAACACATTGCCAAAACCTACGTATGATACGAAGAAGATATTGTGTCCGATTGGTGTGGAGTATCAGAAAATACATGCATGTCCCAGTGATTGCATATTGTATCGGAAACACTTTGAGAAGTTGCATAAGTGCCCTACGTGTAATTGTCAACGCTACAAAATGAAGTCGGGTGAATCAAGTTGTGACGACAACAACACAAAGGGTTCCCCTGCGGAGGTTCTATGGTATCTTCCAATAATACCAGTATTAGATGTCATGCAGATGAGAGGAAATGTGATGGACAGCTTCGCCATCTGGCCGATTCTTTGCAATGGAAGAAAGTTGATAATTTGTATCTGGATTTTGGCACTAAGTCAAGAATTCTTAGGCTCGTTCCTGCTTCGGATGGGATGAATCCATATGGTAACTTAAGTACAAATCATAGCTCGTTGCCTCTTCTCCTTGTAATTTACAACCTATCTCCATAGTTGTGCATGAAGCGCAAATATGTGATGTTATCCACGATGATTTATGGCCCAAGTCAACCTGGTAATGACATAGATGTTTGCCTTAGTCCATTGATTGAAGACTTAAGACATATGTGGGATGAAGGCGTGGTTGTGTTTGGCGGGTATTCAAGTGAAACTTTCAAGCTGCGAGTCATGTTATTTTTTACGATCAATGATTTTCCAGCATACAGA
The DNA here is from genome assembly GCA_039519185.1 of Astragalus membranaceus. Classification (NCBI taxonomy): domain Eukaryota; kingdom Viridiplantae; phylum Streptophyta; class Magnoliopsida; order Fabales; family Fabaceae; genus Astragalus; species Astragalus membranaceus. The sequence continues at coordinate 23,370,356 of CM076852.1, forward strand.
AACTTGTCTGGGTATTGTGTCAAGGGGCATAAAGGTTGTCCTATTTGTGCAAAAGGCACGTTCCACCATCAACTAAAACATGGAAGGAAGAATATCTACCTTGGGCGTCGAAAACTTCTCAAACCTAATCACGGATATCATAGGTTGAAAAAAGCTTTTAATGGGTGCCAAAAAATGACATTGCGCTAAATTCCATGACCGGAGAAGAAGTCTATCAAGTTGTTAAAGATATCAAAGTTGTATTCGGAAAAAAGCAAACACCGTCCAAGGAGAAAAGCAAATGGAAGAAGAGGCCGGTGTTCTTTGATCTTTTGTATTGGTCCAATCTTGATGTAGGGCAATGTCTTGATGTGATGCATGTCGAGAAAAATGTTTGTGATAGTGTCATCGGGATGCTTCTCAAAATTCAAGGGACAAAGGTTGGTATAAATTCTCGTCTAGTTTTGCGTGAGATGGGCATAAGAGATTAGTTACATCTAGCGGAAAAAGGTAAAGGCATCTTTTTGCCTCCAGCATGTTATCGATTCCTTGTCAAAAAAAAGAGAAATTGAGCTTTTGCGAGTGTCTACGGGGAATCAAACTGCCACAAAGTTACTCTTCAATGTAAAGAATCTTGTTTCAATGAAAGAACTTGTAACACCCTTTTCTAAACCTCATTTATTTCAAATAAAATCATAGTTCTTCGCAATTTAACTTCGCCATATTGAAAAAGGCGTTACACTTTACTCTAAAAAACGATCTTAATTAATAACGTCAGATAATTTCGAAATCTCATAGCAGCGGAAAAATAATCATCAAAACACGTCTTCACATTAAAGGGTCTTAAAACACAACTCGAAGTCTCAAATACATATTGAAATCTAAATGAATAGTGTTTACGCACCGTGAGTCTGGTTTACAATGAGATAAAAATCATCCGAAACCGAGTTCGGTGGAAAGAGTTATGAACAAAACATTGAACCTATACCCATACGGTTTCATGCAGTTTTTCATATTCTTTTAACCATTTCGTAAAAATGTTTTCTCCAGTTATACTGACTCAAATTTAGCGAAACCAGTGCCTAAAGTGAAGGAAATCGTGTCTACTTTCCAATGAAACAAACCCCACGCAATTCGGGCCAATAATGAAGTCACAATCACAGAAATACTGGACACCTATCAAAACGGCTTCAAAACGAAATTTCAGCACATCAATTCCCTCTTTGCACAACAACCACTAGAAACCAGGTTTTTAACGAATCCACATCACGATATGATCGACAACCACAACCCACCCGCCATTATCAAGAATCAACATCATATATCATCAAAATCAATCATCACATAAAGACAAACACCATTGAAGACTCAATAACAACACATCATGCGAAATAACAACACTAGCAACATCGCACCATCATCAATTTCAATCCAACATCGCAAATAATCCAACCAAACCCTAACTACCCATATACCCTCATCATAACCCATTATTAGTGTTAAAACCCACCCTTACCTCTATTGACGTAAGCTCCAAATTATGAAGAACGAGACACGAACACGAACTCACGAACACACGAACGGAACACGGCTTCCTCCTTGAAAGAAATCGCGCCTCTCCTTCTTCTCTCTTCTCTCCTAGCCGCGCACCACTCCCTCTCTTCTCACTCTCTCAATTTCGCACAATTGTGAAGAATGAGGAGAGTCGCAGTTACTTTGGGGTTTAAGCTGTGGGCCCTCCCGCGCTGGGCTCACAGTTACACCCTCTCATTTTCCTAAATCAACCCCTCCCTCGTCATATTATTTATTATTCTCTTAATTAATTCCTATTTCACCTCCAATTTATTTTTAATAATTTAATTAATCAGTTAATTATTTTTGGGGCGTTACAGAACTCATGTTAGTTGACTTTAAGTCTCATGACTGCCACATTTTGATGCAACAACTACTGCCTGTGGCGATTCGTGGCATCTTGCTGAAAGATTTCTGACATACCATAACTAGGTTGTGCTTATTCTTCAATACTATATGTCCTAAAGTCACCGACCCTCAAAAATTGGACGAGTTGGAAAATGAGGCTGATATTATCTTGTGTCAGTTGGTGATGTTTTGTTCCTCCCTAATTCTTTGATATCATGGTTCATTTAAATGGTCATCTAGTTAGGGAGATTAGATTAAGGTGGATGTACCCAGTTGAGCGACATGAAGATCTTGAAGGGGCATGTGAAGAAACAATATCGTCCTGAAGCATCCATTGTTGAAAGGTACGCCACATAATAAGCTATTGAGTTTTTTTTCAGACTACTTGTTAGAAGTGAAACCTGTAGGACTACCAAAGTCTCATTATGCTGGTAGATGTCAAGGTAAGGGTACACATGGTATATCCATTAAGAACATGGGTCGAGAAGAAGTGCTTCAAACACATTTGTATGTTTTCAATTACACAGATGAGATATTACCTTACTTGTTTCATCATAAAGAGATAGTAAAGGCCAAAAACACTCGAATGAAAGAAATTTTGTTATGAAATAAATCAGAGATTAAGAAAGATGCGAGTGCCTCTGGGACTTTGAGATGGTTCGCACATGACCCTATATTTAATGTCGTGCGTTGGAGCGGGTACAACATAAATAAGTTTTCCTTTTACAGTAAGTCACAAGATGACAAAAGTATCATTCAAAACAGTGGAGTTATGGTCATGGCTTCTTCAGTGAACTTCTCTAGTTCAAAGGGTACTAATCTTGAACTCGCATCCATTGCTTACTTCTGTGTCACTGAAGAGATTTGGGTGCTTGATTACTATAAATTTAGAGTGTCTTTTTTAAATTGTAAGTGGCTTAACAACAATAGTGGTGTACGTATTGACGAAATGAGATTTACACTAGTGAACATTGACAAGGTAAGTTATAAGGATGAAACTTTCATCATGGCTGACCAAGTAAAACAACTATTCTATGTCAAAGATCCTTCTAAAAAAAAGTGGTCAGTGGTCCTACATGGAAAAATAGGCAGTGATGAAAATGAAGATTCAAGTCTTGCAATTTCCGAAACACCTTCTTTAAACACAAGTGCCTAATTTAATTGATGACAACGAAGTTGACGATGAACATGCCACTCTCGATGATCATAATGAAGGGATTTTATACGAAGGAGTTTAGGTTTTTTTTTTTTTTGGAAGCTATCAACTTGTCATGTTGAACTTAATGCCATTAACGAATTTGTACTATTAAACCCGGTGATATTACTATCTTGTTTGATATCTCTTTTAATGCCAGTTATATGATTTTGTACTTTTAACATATAATAATCAGATCTTTAGCCAAACGTAGTTTAATTGAATTTGTTGGGAAGATGACTTGAAGTTGCTCTATTGTAATCTGAGTTGTGATATATCTGGTTGTCTAACTATTATTTTTGTGTTGGAATTTGATAGATTCCATTTTGACTTACAAGGTTTTCTTAGCAATTCAGCATAACAGTTGTTCTGATTCCTTTCCATTCTTACTTGTGTATGCAATATTGCACTTGTGAATATTTTCAACATAAAGTTCATATTTATATTTGGTTGGTGTTTTTTTTCTTTGTTCAAATAGATATCATGGATGATTCCAGTGTCGACCCTCCATAAAACAAAACTAGAAGTCCAACATCATTAAAACGGTTCACTTCTAAGCTGCGAACTGGTCACAAATATAGCGTGGAGATTGATCGTAAAGGCGACCTCATTGATCCGTATGTTGACAAAGTCAAGACCTATTTAGGGGTGGTTGCACGAACAAAAGTAAGCATATTGCCCATGACATGGGGTGCAGTTGATGCCCAGACAAAAAAGATTGCTTGGGATGATGTTAAGCAAACATTTGATGTTCCCAAAAATAAGAAATTCGAAAATACTTGGATGTCTCATATGAATCTTTGTTGGAGATAGTTCAGAACAATGCTCACCTCCACATATGTCTTTGATTGGAGTAGTGCATTGGAAATGCCATCCATAGCTCTTAAGTACGTTGCCCTGCATTCTTTAAGCCAGAGGGCCTTACGATTCACTCATATGATACGTAGAGCTCCAAGACATCTGAATGCAGTTATGTGGGTGTTCTCTTTAGCCACATGGTTGTAACTAGAATGCCAATCCATGAAGGTTGGTATAACATATCTGCCACTAGCATCCCAGATGAGACAATGCACGTCCTCATCACAGTAACCCTTAATACTTCATCTCTTATGCTCAAAAACAAATAAATTTAAAACTTGACATAACAATATAACTGAATATGCATCACATATATAAAGACATAATTTGATGAGATTACAAAAGATGTGGCTATACTAAAACCACTCAAACATATATCATGAGATTGACACACTATCTAAATAAAACCCAGATTCTCTTAATGAGATGCCTAACTTTTTCATCATATTGCACTGACATGCTCAGTGCCTTTACCATCTATCGTGGAAGGAAGAGTATTTCTCTCTGCTATAAGTAGCTCCTCGACTGGATCTAAGCAAAACAAAGAAATATACAAAAGAAAAATATAGACGGCTAAGATACATGTATAAGTCAGAAAAATGGGAAGATAGCACATCAAATCATATTATTTCTTATCTTTTATCCTTTTTTAATAACATATTATATGCTGACTCTGGCCATATCATATTGCCACTAACGTCCCTATTATGCCTCAGCGACGCCGCCCGACTGTCACAATGGAGTCTAATGTTATAAGTCATTCCCTAACAAAAACTGATCAGAGTAATCTAAACCGGACATACCCCATTCGACCGATAAATATAGATACGTTCTACTAATGACCTGGCCCGCACTAGTGGAAAAAAGACATTAAAAAGCATCATTTAGCATCGGTTGTATGTACAACCGATGTTAAATGTTGAACCGATGGCATTTTTGCAATTAAACCCACAACTTAAGTTTTCTGTTAGACATTTAGCATCGGTTGTTTTAACAACCGATGCTAAAAGTGCTTGACTTGGTCATTTAGCATCGGGTATCTTAATAACTGATGTTATATGTATCTATGTCAAACACATTTAACATCGGGTATTAAAACACCCGATGATAAATGTCCTATTAGTGAACCAAAACACAACTTTCATTTTCTGAAATAATCGTGCGCTCTATGCTTTCGTTTTCTGAAATCATCGTGTGCTCCCTTCGTTCTCTTCTTCCTCGCAGAAATCATCGTTCCCTAAGGTTCTCTTCTTCCTCGCTTCGTTCTCTTATTCCTCTCTCTGCGTTAACCTCTCTTCAGTCGCAGAAATCATCGTTTGTTTTCGTCGTTCGTTTGTTCTCCGCTAAGCTCCATGGAGGAACCCTAAGGACGGTGAAAGCTCCGCTCCGGTCATCTGACTTCATCGGTCGTTCTCTTCGTGCGTTTGTTCTCTTGGTTCGTTCTATGTTTCGTCTTCATCACATTTTGATACCCAGTTCAGAATCAAAAAGAACAAAAGAACACCGAACGAAACCTAAAACCTGCGCCCTAACTCTCTTCCTGTCTCTCTCTGAAACTGAACGAAAGAACGAGAAGGACGCCGCCAGAAAACGCAGAAGGAAATCCCCAACTCAGTTCAGGTACTTTCTAGGGTTTGCTTGTTTTATTTAAGGAGAAATATAAATGGAGATTGCGAATATGATTCAGTGTTTCTGTTTTTGGCTACTTGTTGTTGCTAAAGTATTACAAACAATTTGATTGTGCTTTTATTGTGGTACTGTGTTTTGATGCTATTGTTGTTTAAATCATAATGAAGTGCTAAAGTACTGATTGATTTTTGAAAGTACAGCTGGTTGATTGGTTTAATGGTCTGAATTTGATTTCTTGACTGGTTGACCGTGTCTAAAAGAAAATCTCAAATCACATTATATAATGCACTCTTTGAATGTTTCCCACAAATCAGCAACATCTATGTAATGTGTATACTGACTGATATTGGAACAATGCTTTTATGTATATGCGTAGTCAACTTGTCATCTTGGCAAGCTTCATATTTGTGCCATATCAGTTTTGTGCTTCTATAACTTACATATATTACTGTAACTAATATCACGTTTCTCACTCAATGTTCAGCTTCTGGTTCTGATTTTCATACTATGCTTCATTTCAGCAAAAAGACACAAGTGCTGCAGCTATACTATGCCTGGGACTGGAGATGATGGGTAGAAACTATGTATTGGCTTGGAGATTGAGCAAGATGGTTTGGTTCTGAAGACACAAGTCCTTAGCAATGTTCTATTTGTGTCATATTCCAGTCATTTATTGGAAACATTTGTTTCTAGTTTATTGAAATTGGTAAGAGGGTTGTTTGTGGCAGTCATATGTTTAGGCATCTGTGTACTTTTTATACCTATTTTAGTCATAATGATTTTGAATTAGAACATTTAACAATGACAATTTATTTCTTCAGGTTTCCTATTGATGAGAGCTCAACTATGAAGTCAGTAGTTGAATATTTCCAAGAGATGTATGGTTTTACTATTCAACATACTCACCTTCCTTTCCTTCAAGTAGGAAACCAAAAGAAGGCTAACTACTTGCCTATGGAGGTTAGGAAAGTTCTTGGTAATTGAATTAACCAATCAACTTTCTCATAGTGTTTTTGTTTATTCTTGTGTGTTTGGTTTTGGTTCCTCAGGCCTGCAAAATTGTTGAAGGGCAACGTTATACCAAAAGATTGAATGAGAAACAAATTACTTCTCGGTTGAAAGTTACTTGTCAGAGACCTCGCGATCGCGAAAATGATATTTTACGGGTATTCAACTGAACCTTATGTTTGAAGCAAGAATTCTTCCTGCCCCTTGGGTAATGTGCTTCTCCATCTAAGGATATTATGGTTTGTCATATACTGAAAACTTATAATATATCTTGTTCCTTCTATTCATTGATCTAAATCTCTACTCACTGCAGCTTAAATATCATGAAAGTGGGAATGAAAAGAACTGTTTACCTCATGTTGGTCGGTGTAACATGATTTTTTTTACTCTTTAAGTTCCTAGTGATTTTCTGTTATAGCTTGTATTACTGATATCTATTATACTAATTTATTATATGTAGATGCTTTGTTATTTCTTGATATGATTTCCATGTTTCATGTGATGGTGCAGGATCATATAGAGAGGGAGAATATTGACCTGAGCCAACTGAAGTTTAGTGTCCTTGATGAAGCTGATGAAATGCTGAGGATGGGTTTTGTTGAAGATGTTGAACTGATTATTGGTGTGTGGTTTTTATTTATTTGTTCTCAATGCTTGGGTTACTGTTATTCTGTCAAATTTTGCAGCAATTATGTGCTGAATTCTTTGTGAAACTATTTTACTCTTTAGCTTCTAAATTATTGGTTTTGGTTTAGTTAACTCTTGAACTGTTCTTTGTGCTTTTATTGCCCATATGCTCAATCTGTTCATATAGCTCTGACTATGCTTTTTGAAAATAGCCCTGACTTTATGAATGGTCCCTCATTTTTCTTTTGTCAAGTCTTATTATATTGATAAATTGTGCAACATTTTCGATATCACAATGGTCTATTACTTATCTTTGCAGGTAAGGTGAAAGATGTTAGTAAAGTTCAGACACTTCTTTTTAGTGCTATTTTGCCAGACTGGATTAAGCATGTATACCTCTGTGTGATAATTTCTTCTTTACACTGATTGGATGTTATACTTCATTGTCTTTTAACCTAATCTTATTTCCATTTTCGCTAGATAGATGCAAAATTTCTGAAGCCAGATAAGAAAACTGCTGACCTTGTTGGAAATACAAAAATGAAGGCTAGTACAGTACCAGTGTTGGGCATATTATTCTTCCTTGTACTGGTTCTGCCAGGTGATTTTTATAGCAGGTGATTTTTATGATTCAATTTCTGATTCAATTCATGCATGGTATCTATTACAGTCTACTGAACTTTAATCTTCATTGTTTGTGTACATGGTTGTGGTTCAGTGGAGGTCGAACAATTATATTTACCAAGACAAAGGAATCGGCATCTCAGCTTGCAGGGTTGTTGCATGGAGCGAGAGCTCTCCATGGTGACATACAGCAGGCACAACGCGAGGTCAGCTATAAGTGAATTTTGTCGTAGAAATGTTCAAGAAAATGTTGGATATAGGGTGAACCTTTGAAGACTACTGTAACTGGTGTAGAAATAGTAGCTAGAACAGTTTTTGCATTGTCTTTGTTTATTAGTTCGTATATGCAACATTTTTTATGACCACACTTGATAGTATAATCTCACAATAATCATTTGTGTTTATTAAGAGGACAAAGATTTGCATTGAGAGAGGGAGGCAGAACAGTTGGTGCAGGAGTATTCTTATCTCATATTGAATGAATGGCTTGAAGCTTCTATGAATTGATGTTGTAAGTGATGTTTGTGAGATATGTTTAAAATTAAATGAATTGTATGTTGATGTTGTAAGTGTACTGCTACAAAAAGACAAAACTGTCAGCTTCCAATTAAAAAAATAGACATTTAGCATCAATTGTTTTAAACAACTGATGCTAAATGTCTATTTTTTTTTAAAATTAGACATTTAGCATCGGTTGTTTCAAACAACCGATGCTAAATGTCATTTTTTTTTATCAAAAATGACTTTTAGCATCTGTTATTTGGAACAACTGATGTTAAATGTCACTTTCAGGACATTTAGCATCGGTTGTTTCAAATAACCGATGCTAAATGTCACTTTCAGGACATTTAGCATCGGTTGTTTCAAATAACCGATGCCAAATGTCATTTTCAGACAGCAAAAACAGTGATGAAATGGACATTTAGCATCGGTTATCTGAACACCCGATGCTAAATGTCACATTTAGCGTCGGTTAAATAACCGATGCTAAATGTCTGACATTTAGCATCGGGCGATTTAGCGTCGGGCTAAATGTCCAATTTAACCGACGCTAAATGTCTTTTTTGCACTAGTGCCGGTACTTGATCTCATGTGTCCCATACCACACGGCTGTGGACTTACAACAAATATGAAATCTATATGATTCTGAGAGCTGATATCTCGGCGGCTGCTTTCTATGGCGCGTAACTCGATCATTTCGGTCGACCCCTCCGTATGTAGCCCTTTCCGAGTCACCAATCACTTCTAGTATCAGTTGATTATACAATCTTAACTTAGTTTTCTCGATATATTTTCTTATCATATTTTTTATTATTATGTAAAATGAAGATTCTCAACCTAGATACATAAGTAAAGCATTTCAGTAATCCAAAAAATAACCATATTAGGCAAAGAGATATTTCACAACATTTAAAACAATCAAACGAATCAAAATTAGGCAACACAATCAACCGCACTAGAAATATCTCAATCAATCAATCAATTAAATCAGACAAACATTCAAATCACGATATAGAAGTTTTCTATAGTTAACTAATCCTCAACAACCTAAACTTCACTTGTTCTTAACTCCAAAGATTAGTCAAATGATCTTTATATATCACTGACTCTTTAACTCTAGTGGAGTTAGGGTCACCTACACATATTTAAATTAAGACTTTACGCTAATTGTCCCAACGAATACGATATATTACCCCACCTGCACAAAAGTAACCGCTACTCTTCTAACGCTGGCATGTACTTAACCACTACCACAATTACGAAGCGACGTACACAAAATATGGTAAAAGACTAAAGAGGAAAATGGTGGAATATATATATATATATATATATAGTGGCCGAGAGGTTGTGAATATGTGGAAAATTTGGTTGTGATTCCTGAAATGATATGGTCTTGGCTTCGTATTTATAAGGATAAGAATTTTGGGAGGGCATGACATAGCTCTCCAGATATGGAAGGCGAAAGGCGTCCCATCTGACTTGAAAGATTATAAGTTCTTTGTTTATATGATGATATTGTATGAGTTGTTTGTTCAACCTCCTTTCATGCTTTCCAAAAGGAGGTTCTGCGCTGGCTTTGGATTGCTCCCTCAAAACTACATCCCAACTCATGGACATTTGTCCGAGCTTTCGAGATAGTGACCAGGCTTCTGAACCGGCCTTGTTCCCTCGGGCTATTTTTTACTTTTTTTGAAGTGGTTCGTCAAGTGGAGAAAGGTGAAGACGGTATGATGAGGTACAGGTGGGTGAGCCTGCGAAAGATGAGGGGGTATAAGTTCTTCGACACCTAGTCGGAGTTAGTGAAGAATTTTAAGGCCGAATTTTTCTATGTTGTTCCTGTGAATGACACTACAATGAGTGAGGTCGTATCTTACGACGTGGCGGGTAAGATAGATGCCACTCAATTCCATTTTGACCGGTCCTATGACCACTTTCTCGTGAAGACCAACACATATTCCAAGAAGGAGGTCCAGCTCGTCCAATCCGATAAGAGGACCCTGAAGATTTTTCGGTTGTGGACATCGAAGTATATCTTTGGAGAGGGGTAATTTATACCACGGGCTGGTCGTAGCTGATAATCAGAGGGAGATGCAGATAGTTCTAGGTCGGAGAGTGCTCCCCTTTCCTTGTCTTTTTAGTTCTAGGTCGGACTCACTTTGTTTCTTTGCCTTTTTCTTTGCAGATAAGATGGCGTCGGCAAACATCCTTCAGCAGTTGAAGGCATTAGTCAACTCTGAAGATGAGGTTCAGATAGTTGAAGAGGAGGTGCTTCTTCACAAAATCCCCCTGATACCCCAGTCTCAGTGTCAGATTGCAGGACGAGGGTGAGTCCCTCTCCGACTTTAAACGAAGTGCATCAGGCTAGTACCCACAAGTCTAATCTCGGCAAGCTCCCAATGGATGTCGAGCTGCAAGGGAAGTCCCCCAAATTGAAGAAACAGAAACCATCCAGATCTTTCAAGTACAGGAAGTCGAAGCTTTGTGACCCTTCCTCTGCCACGTTTGCCTTATTATCTCGGTTTGACTTCTAGACCTTCCAAAAGGAGCCGTACAGTTTGGTGGTGAAGCTCCGCCACCTCGGCCAGAAGCTGATGAAGCAGGTCAAGGCCAACGCCGCCTTATGGAAAAAAGATAAGGATCTCTATGTCTCTTTATATTGGATAGAGGGAGAATTAGAAGACCGTTAGTCGAAACTTGATTGTTGTCATAATGTCATTATTCCAGAATGAGAGAAGAATGTTCCCGAGCTCAGGATGCAAAGGAGCATGCTGAAAGGGACCAGAAGTCAGCCTATGATAGGCTGAAGTCAGCCTACGATAGACTGAAGTCATCCAAGGAATCCCGAAAAAAGGCTGAGTCCAGGCTGGGGACTCTTCGCTCTAAAAAAAGGAGAAAATTGAGGAGGCGAAGACCAAAGCCGAGAAGAAGGTGTCTGAGCTTTAGGCAAGGGTGGAGGAGTTAAAACATCTGCCAGAGATTGTGGAAGAGCTTCAGGTTAAACTAAAGGCGACGGAAGGCAGTCGTTAGAAGGTTGTGGCCAGGAGGAAGGAGGTCGTAAAAATTGCGGAGCAGGTTGCTGAGGACTCTGTCAAGAACGCCATCGCTCAGGTTGGATGCTTGAATCCTGGTGCCGACTTACTATTGGATGAGCTTGACAAAAAATGGGAGTTCCACAAGGCAAAGTGGTGATGTCTTCGAAGGACCGGTCAAGCTTTGAAGTCCAGGCTGAACCCCGCCCCTAGTACCTATGTATTTTTAAATTTCTTTTTTGGGATGACTTTAAGGTCGGCCTCGAGCTAACTCAGGGTCGGCCATTTTAACTCCAAAACTCGAGGTCCCGGCCGAAATCTAGTTTTTGTTAGTGTCGATTTTGTTGTCTACTGCTTCTTTTATCTTTATTGTCTTGCGCTCTTTTGTTTTCTTCACAATTTTCGCAAAGTACAACATCTCGTCATACCCGGTGATAGAGGCTATCGCCCCCCAAATTAGGGAGGTCGAAGTAAATCCCTTTAGGAAGCTTACGGGTCACGGCCCAGATCGATCTCGGCTAAAGGGGCACGTCCTCAGATGGGTCGTGAGTTGAGATTGGAGGCTGAACCCCGCGTACCTCGCCCGGGTAAGCATATCTAGCTCGTACCGGGAAGAGTGTGTGATGTGAGCCCACATGCATGGCTAGCCTACTCATAAGAGCTTGGATGGAAGTCACAAGTATCAAGACTAAATTTTCTACATCCAAAATTTAGTGATGCATGTGTGGATCACATCAGTGTGGTTATCTATGGGCCACCGCGTTAAAACCGTGCGCATTTCCGGGTAAGGTTGTTATGACAACTGCTGAAGCCGAAAATACTCTGACTTGTTTATTGAATTGAAAACACACGATGGTTAACAGTTTCACAATGTTCACGTTCAAAATCGAAAATACATTTTATTTGTAGTTCAAGTAGGGGAATAGAGCTCGGATCTCGGACTTCTATCCCTACTTCCTGGTTCGAATCTTGTTACAGGCTCCTTTGGAACCGTCGTCTTCTTCTTCCGACTTTAGAGAGAGGAAATGACACCATTTTGCGGACGCTGAGTCGGCGTCGACCGTGATCACTTCTCCTTTGGTGGATAAAACTTCATTTTTAAGTGTACCATGGACGCGACGCTCCCAACTGACCTAAAGAAGGGCGACCGACGATGAATTTATAGATCGACTTGTAGGGTAGTACCCTGGATCGTCTGAACCATAAGTCACCATCAGGTCGAGGTACCCCATTGGCTTTGTCTTCGAACCATTGAAACCTGAGAGGTCGGTACCTCGATACGGGGACAAGTCTTCCTGCAAAATTTTGAGACCTCCCAATAAGTCGGCGAACAAGATGTCTGTCGAACTTCCCTGGTTCACAAGGATCCTGCGGACCTCAACATGCACAATGGTAGCAGTAATCACTAGGGGTATATACTTGTTTGGCTTCTGATCGAGTAAGTCAGAATCGGTGAAAGTGAGGGGAGGTTGTTGCGGGGCGGAACTAGTGGAAGGGATCGTTGAAATGCTTTAGATCTCTTTCCACCTTCTTTTCATGGTCTTCATGGTCTCCATCCCCTCGTCGGGGAAGCCTCCAGAGATGAGCAAGGCTATGGACTGGAGCTTGGTTTGTGTGTCTCTTTTTCCACTTCGGAGTCAGAATCCTCAAGGTTTGAGGGCTTGGGGACTTCGGTAGCACCTCTATATTGTACCATTAGCTCAAAATAATCCAGTGGATCGTCAGGGTCACTGACTCCGTCGTACATGTTGAGCCCAAGCGATTTCTCAAGGAATCGAGTAATTGGGGGAATCGTTGATTCGCCAGGTAAAGGGGTCCTGGCACTGGCAGGTGGGTTTGATCTTTGTTGGCTTTGAGGTAGGAATCCAGGAGGAGTACTTGGTGCAGGTGCACTTTGTGCAGGTGCATTAGAATTGTTCCACCTAAAATTTGGGTGGTTCTTCCATCCTGGATTGTAGGTATTAGAGTAAGGGTTGTTATTTTTATTGTAACCTACATAATTGACAGAGACAGGGTTGCTAGGACATTCTTCATATAGATGGCCTCCTCCACAATACACACAACTTGTAGTTCCTGGAGGGGCTTGTTCTATAGTTGCTGCAGTGTTTTCTTTAGGTGTTGCTACACTAGATGTAGGTGCACTAGTGCACTGTTTGATCAGATTGGTTAAAGTGGCTACTTGAGCAGATAGGGCTGATATATCATTAATCTCATGTACTCCAGAGGTTCTCTTTTGAGCACTTACCCTCTCAGTAGGTCAACTTGAACCATTTGTAGCAATTTTATCAATAAGATCACATGCTTCATTATAAGACATATTCAAAAGAACACCACCAGCTGATGCATCAAGCATCACTCTGGTTTGTGGTTCTAGACCATTGTAAAAAGTTTCCATTTGTATAATGACAGGTAAACCATGATGTGGACATTTTCTTAAAAGTTCTTTCCATCTTTCCCATGCTTCAAACAATGATTCAAATTCTTTTTGCTTAAAAGATGTAATATCATGTCTCATCCTAGCATTTTTAATAGGAGGAAAATATTTGCTTAAGAATTTTTCAGCTAATTCATTCCATGTATGAATAGAATTGGGCTCCACAGAATTTAGCCATGATTTTGCCCTATCTTTCAAAGAGTATGGAAATAACTTAAGCCTAAATGCATCCTCACTAATGCCAGGAATGATAAAGTTACTACAAACTTCTATGAATTGTTTTAAATGTTCATGGGGATCTTCATGTGGAGATCCACCAAATTGACCAATTGTTTGCAACATTTGAAACATCATAGGTTTAAATTCAAAATGAACAGCATCAATTTGAGGTCTAGCAATACTAGTTTGTATGTGCTGCTGGTCATATTGAGCATAGTCTCTCATAGGTCTATCTCTATCATTAATCATACCTATTGGTCCCATTTGAATGAATTGTTGTCTGTGATCTGGTTCACCTTCAGTTTGTTGATGTGAATTAGGTCCTCCTCTTACTGAGGCATCTTCACTGTGGTGAGACATTGTTCTGCAGTCTTGTTGTCTTTGTCTTTGTTGTCTTAGCAATCTCCTAAATCTTCTCTCAATTTCTGGATCACAATCAAATTCTGGTGGTCTATCTCTGGGCATAAACTAGTGTTTCCACACTGAGTGTTTCTGCACTAAGTGTTTCTGCACAGAAAACAGAATACCAGTAGTACTAATAAAACACTAAATTAACAATCTAAACAACAAAATTTTACTATAATCCCCGGCAACGGCGCCAAAAACTTGGTGTGGTTTATTATATGTGATCGTACTTGATCAATACGATAGGTTGTTGTTGATGACGTTGATCGGTCGCTGTGATGAGGGACCGAGTTGTAAGCCGCACGCGGGTGGTACCTGCAAAGACACTCCAACGCTCAAGTCAGAGGTGTTTCAACGGGCAGGGTCACAAGGTGAGTAAAACGTACCTGAAGCCACATGCTGGTGTGGTATATATAACGCTGGCGTGCTAGCCGTTGCGGATTTTACGGGACCGGCCGCATCTTGCGGAGCACGGTAGATGATGGGCCGCGTTGGGCTGGCCTTGGTCGAATGGGCCGCTGGCCCATGTTGCACCTGGTTGCTGCGCGCAGCACCCCCCTTGCTGCAGGTTGCGCTGGACTGTCTCGTTGGGCCTATTGGGCCACTCCAGAACAGTTGCCCCCCAAGCCTAGGTCGCTTAAGAGCGGGCTGAGGCTTGAATCGTTGCCCCCCTGCATTCGAGTTGTGGAAGGGGACTGACGGTCGATCGCTGATAATTTGATTGCGTGGTCGCTGCCACGCGGCCTGGCCACACTGGGCCAGGTGCCGTCTCGGGGGTGATGCCTGACAATAAATCGTGTTGAGTGCTGAGGCGACAGTTACTTTTAATGAAGTGACGTTTAGAGACTCGAGGAGTTTAAGCAATGATGGTATATGAAGAGTCGCGCCTCTTCACTTCCGGCCCATGGTGATGGTTGGCCCATTATATATAGGGTTCACGGGGCACATCATTTGCACTTTCCTCCGAATTCCTCTGCCCTCTCGCTGATCGCTCGCATCAAGCTCGCTTGCTTCTGCCAAACGCTCGCTCGCTACCGTCGAAGCTCGCTCGTTCTCGCTAAAGCTCGCTCGTGATCCTCTTGCTCTAATTCCAGGTAACTGCGACCGCTCTTACTTTGTTTGAGTTTTTATGTTCCACCTGATGGAGGGGGTGTCAGGTCTGGGGACGACCACGTCGCCCCTTCCCACGCGCGAGTAAGACCCTGACTGCTATTCCCCTCCACAGGTTCATTCTGGCGCGGACTAAACAAACCCGCCGTATATTTGGAGTCCCGGCCGTCTCTCTTGCGCAAAATATGACACGACCAGTGGAACAGAGTCCTGCGCACGATGGGTCGTCTTCTTCTAGTGATGAATCTTCTTCCTCTGGGTATTCGACCCAGAACTCGACTTCATCTAGCAGAAGAACGCGGCCGGACAGAAGTGGGGTCCCGTACTCCGAGGTTGTGGTTGCTGATAATGCAGAGAGCAACGCACGGGTTGACTGTGGGGAAGGTGTTGACCATGCTGCGACCGACGTAACCGAGACGGCCGAAAGAGATCAACAGGGCGACCATGGAAAAGGTCCTGAGGTTGCTGCTGCAAATGATATGTCCTGGGTTTCTCTCAACCTGAGGGGTCAGCGCAGCAAGATTCAACGGGGAAGCCAAGACCTGGAGTTTCTTGCGACCGAGCTGAATGAAGGTTGGACGGTAGAAGGTATGGCGAAGGGGGAAGACATTGCGGCCTGGACTGATATGTTAAAATTCACAATGTACCGCATCGTTTTCGAACGCATGGGTATAATTCCACCATTCACCAGGTTCCAACGCCAGGTTCTACGGTATCTTCAGGTCGCCCCTTCTCAGCTGAACCCGAACGCTTGGGCGTTCCTGCAGGCGTATGAAGATGTCCTTGTGGTTCTGAAACGACCGGTCTCCATACGACTGTTCTTCCATTTGTTTGAGATGAGCTATATTTATGAAAAAGGCTCCAAGGGCGCCCGCAAGGAAGCGGTCTCATTCAAAAACCGGTCGACATACAACTTCTTCAAGCCATATCTGGAATCTTTGACGACCGGGTGGAAAAAGGAATTCTTTTGGGTCGTTCCTGAATCGGCCGAGGCCCAAAATGCGATCGCCCAAATGACCAACGATCAAGAAGGAACCCCCCTGTTTCCTACGGTGTGGAGTTTTAACCACTTCTCCAAAAAGCCGGGCCAGTATGCTTTCAAGGACGCTGATCTTGACGACCTGGACAGGGGGACGATCCATAGATTGAGAAGGATTGCGTCCCTAGTCCCTGAGGGTCGCATCAAAGTTAAGAACGTTGTGGATGCTCGTACCAAGAAGAATGTCAAGGCCGCTCTTGGTCGGTGGTTTCTCACATCTTTTATTTTCTGTCACTTTGTTTTGTTAACTAACCATCTGCTTTTGCCTTTGCAGTTAAGATGACCAACATGAATGACTTTGACCTGTTGGAGCAATGGGCGGCCGAGGACGGCGATACTTCACCCGCCCGCGTCATACCTGTGGCTCAGTCTGGGGGTACGCCTCAAACTGATGTGACCGGATCTCAGCCTGACCGTCAGGCTCCTCGGGCGGGCACCCCAGCACAAGCCATTGATCTGAGCAGCCCACCTAAAAATCAAGGAAAATCCAAGAGGAACAGGTCGGTCGATGATGGGGGCGAGAAAAAGAAGCATAAGAGTGGAAAAAGCCACGGGCACAACCGGTCGCCTAACATCGACCTGCTTGGGTTGGGTGATGAAGACTGTGCTCGTTTCAAGGAGGAACCTTTCGAGGTGATGGCCGATGCAATGAAGGCCGTTGGTGTTCTGTTCAAGAAATACCAAGATGAAGAATCAGGTCGCCTGGAAGGTAGGCGCCTTGCCCATAGATATTCATTGCTTGAAGACGACCTAGTCGATAAAAACTTTAAATTGAATTCTGCCTTGTCATTGCTCGCAGAAATGAGGGGCGAGCGCGACGACCTGCTCAAGAAAATGAAGGAGCTCGAACCAAAAGTCGAAGCGGCCGCTGACAATGAGAGGAAGCTTATCGAAGCAGAACGCCAGCTTGTGGCTGCTGTCTCTGCTCAAACACTGGCCGAGTCTTCTCTGGACAAGGCGGTCGCTGACAAGGAAACAACTGAGAAAGAGGTCGAACGCCTCTCTTCCAAGAATAAAGAGCTGTCGAGCCAGGTCGCTGGGCTGAAAACTGATTTGGAGGCAGAGGAGGCGGAAAAGAATAATTTTAGAGGCCGCTACAAGGACGTTCTTGACAAGGCGAAGGGAGCTGCGGAGGGTCAGTTTGAAAATGCGGTCGGTCAGATCAAGATCCTCTACCCTGATCTGAATGTCGATCGTGAGATTGTGCAAAGCAGCCATCGAGCGACCGAACAGAAGATCGTCCGCCCCAAGAAGATGTCGAAAGGGAAGGTCCTTCAAGAAGAGGCAGTTATCTACCAAGCCCCCGGCGACTCTTAACTTGTAATTTCTTTTTTGAATTGTAGTCTTGGCCCGCCTGCGAGCGGTGTTTGAATGGGACGCCCTGGTTTCGACCAAGGCGTCTTTATTTGTAATCAATGACAATTTCTCTATGAATTGCAGCCCGTTTAATTGCTCTATAATTGATTTTCATTCATTTTTGCTCTTAATTTATTTTTGCAATTCGGCTCGGCCAATCGATGGTCTGAGCAGGTCGCTCGTGTGGGCCGTTCGAGGGTACTCTTTTAGGCCGCTCGGCGGCTCTCACTTGGGCCATTCAATGGCACTCTTTTAGGCCGCTCGGCGGCTCTCGCTTGGGCCATTCGATGGCATTCTCTTTAGGCCGCTCGGCGGCTCTCGTTTGGGCCATTCGATGGCACTCTCTTTAGGCCGCTCGGCGGCTCTCGTTTGGGCCATTCGATGGCACTCTTTTTAGGCCGCTCGGCGGCTCTCGTTTGGGCCATTCGGTGGCACTCTAACGGTCGCTCGACTGCTACTCGCATGGTGAGCGACCGTGCATACAATTTGCATGAAAATAAATACACAAGTCGAATTTTAAGGTCGGTCCTCAGTAAAAAACCCCTGTGGGGAAAAAGAGCGACCGCCCGTTCTTTATTGATGAATTGATGTTTACAACTTAGACATAATATTTTCTCAATTTGTCAGCGTTCCATGTTCTGGGGATGGTCGCCCCTTCCATGGTTTCCAACTCGTACGCTCCCTTTCCGGTCTTGCTGATGACACGGTATGGTCCTTCCCAATTGGGGGCTAGCTTTCCCTGGCGAGCGTTCTTATTTCCTACGTCGGCCCTTCTGAGGACTAGCTGCCCAACGGAGAATTCCCTCTTCTGGACGCGGGCGTTGTATCTTGCAGCGACCTTCTGTTTGATGAGTTGCTCCCTAAGTGACGCCTTGGTTCGCAGCTCATCAACCAGGTCGAGTTCTTCTCTTGTTGCTTGCTCATTTGCGGCCGGGGTTGGTGGGTTGGTCGTCCTCCAACTTAGCTCTCCCATCTCAATCGGGATGACAGCGTCAGTACCATAGACCAGTCTAAATGGTGACTCCCCGGTCGAAGAGTGGGGGGTCGTTCTGTAGGCCCAAAGGACCGACTGTAGCTCTTCTGCCCAATTGCCTTTAGCTTCATCTAACCTCCTTTTCAGCCCGCGTAGTACTACCCTGTTGGCCGCTTCTGCCTGGCCATTGGTTTGTGGGTGCTCGACCGAGGTGAAACGCTGTTTCACGCCAAGGCCGGCCAGCATTTCTCTGAATTTTCTGTCAGCGAACTGAGTTCCATTGTCGGTCACCAGTTGTTGGGGCACTCCAAAGCGGGCGAGCACATTTCGACCAAAAAACTTGGATACCTTCGCTGAGGTAATGGTGGCGAGTGGCTCTGCTTCTATCCACTTGGTGAAGTAGTCGATCGCGACGATGAGGAATTTCAGCTGACCTGGTGCAGGTGGAAAAGGGCCGAGCAGGTCCATGCCCCACCAAGCGAACGGCCAGGGTGGGGTCAAGCTGTGTAGTTCTGATGAGGGCGCTATGTGCACGTCGGCATGGATTTGGCATTTCTTGCACTTCTGAACCAGTAACTTAGCGTCTTCATCCATGGTCGGCCAATAATATCCGGCCCTGAGTGCCTTCTTAGCAATCGACCGACCACCTTGGTGGCTACCACAATCTCCCTCATGTATGTCTCTTAGTACATGGTCGGCCTCGACCGACGTAAGGCACCTCAGCAATGGGGATGAAAAGCCCCTTCTATACAGTCTTCCTTCGATCACCGAGTACTTGGTCGCTCGTAACCTCAGGAGTTTTGCTGCCTTCTGGTCGCAAGGTTCTACCCCATCAAGAATATATTGTAGGATCGGAGTGATCCAGTCTTTATCTGAGTCGACCGCTAGGATGGCTAATGGTTGAGCGGGCTTAGTAGACACGCTCGGCCGCGTTAGTGTTTCCTGAATTAGACTTCTGTGATTCCCAGGAGCCTTTGTACTGGCTAACTTTGATAGGATGTCAGCCCTCACGTTCTCTGTCCTGGGGACGTGCTTAACTTCTGCTCGGTCGAATTGCCTGAGCAGCTCCCTTACCTTGGCCAAATAATTCTTCAGGACGTCGTCCTTTGCGTCGTATAGGTCCTGAATTTGGGATACTACCAGTAGAGAGTCGGAGTGAAGTTCGACGCGGTCGACATTGAACTCTTTGGCCAGCTGCAGCCCGGCAATGCACGCTTCATACTCGGCCTGATTGTTTGAAGTGTGAAATGCAAAAGTTAATGACACTTCAACAGTAAGTCCTTCTGTGTTCTCAAGTATCAAGCCGGCCCCACTTCCTTTGCTGTTGGAGGACCCGTCTACGTGCAAAGTCCAGGTAATGACGGCCTGATCATCTGGTATTGGAGTCATCTCAGCGATGAAGTCGGCCAACACCTGTGCCTTAGCGGCCGATCTGGCCTCAAACTTGATTCCAAACTCACTGAGTTCCACAGCCCACTTGATCATACGCCCTGCAAGGTCAGGTCGGTGAAGGATTTGCCTAATAGGCTGGTCGGTCCTTACCACAACCTGATGGGCCACGAAATAAGGACGTAATCTACGAGCGGCCACAAGTAACGCCTAGGCTAGTTTCTCGATCTTCTGGTACCTGATTTTTGGGCCTTGAAACACCTTGCTGATGAAATAGATCGGGTTTTGCTTTAGGTCGCATTCCCTGACTAGAACGGCGCTCATGGCTTCATCCGTTATGGCCAAGTACAAGTAAAGTGTCTCCCCCGGTTGCGGCTTGGTCATGATGGGCGGGTTGGTTAGTGCCGCCTTCAGCTCGTCCAATGCTCGCTGGCATTGATCGGTCCGTTGAAATTCGACCTCTTTCTTCAAAAGCTTGAACAGTGGAAGAGATTTGCACGCTGATTTAGGTATAAATCGTGACAGGGCAGCGACCATGCCATTCAATTGCTGGATCTCTTTTTTCGAAGTGGGCGGCCTCATGTCGGCGACCGCCCTACACTTATCAGGGTTCGCTTCAATCCCTCGCTCTGTTAAGTGGAAGCCCAGGAACTTGCCCGCCCTTACTCCGAAGGTGCACTTCTCTGGATTCAACCTTAAAGAATTCTTCCTTGCTTCCTCAAAGATTTCCCTTAGGTCGTTACTGTGGTCTTGGTCGGTTTTGCTCTTGATGATCATATCATCCAAGTAGACCTCTGATATTCGACCGATCTGCCGCCTGAAAACTTTGTTCATCATCCTCTGGTAGGTCGCTCCGGCGTTCTTCAGACCAAAGGGCATTACCTTGTACTGGAAATTTCCCCGATCGGTCATGAACGCGGTCTTATGCCGATCGGGTGGGTACATGGTGATCTGATTGTATCCTGAATAGGCGTCTAGAAAAGACAGAAGTTTATAGCCCGCAGCCCCGTCGACCAGTTTGTCAATGCTTGGCAGTGGAAAGGCGTCCTTCGGGCATGCCTTATTCAGGTCGGTATAATCGACGCACATGCGCCACTTACCATTTTTCTTCTTTACGAACACGACGTTGGAAAGCCATGTTGTATACTTAATTTCCTCAATGAAATTGGCCTTGATGAGGTCGTCAACTGCCTGGGCGGCCGCCATTGCTTTCTCTTCGTTCTGAGTTCGCCTCTTTTGTGCGACCGGCCTTACTGTCTCATCAACGGACAGTTGGTGGCAGGCAATTTCAATTGGGATCCCGGGCATATCTGATGCCTGCCATGCAAAAAGGTCTGCGTAATCCCTGAGGCAGGTGATGAGCTCTTGCTTGACTTCTTCAGGTAGGTCGCTCCCCAACTTAACTGTCTTAGTTGGGTCGTCCATTAACTGAACATCGATCAATTCCCCGTGGGGCTCAGGCCTCTTGAGTCTATTCTTTAGCTCGCGGGCTAAATCATCGTCGTCGTCCTCAGGGTCGCTATCAGGGTCGTATCAAGCATCCAGGTCGGCCACATTGACCTGATGCCCCTCTCCAAGATTCTGAGGTTTAGCATTCGTCACCTCCATGTCACAAATTTCTTGATAGAGGAAATGGCTCCTCATGGCCGCCTCCATGTCGGCCATCAATGTCACAACTTGGTCGTTTTTACTGTAAAACTTCATCTTCAGATGTACAGTTGAGGCTACGGCTTCCAATTTTCCCAGAGTTGGGCGGCCAATGATACAGTGGTAACACGATTTGATTGGCAGAACTAAGAACGTCGTCCTGACCGTCCTGTATGACGTGCTGCCGCTCGTGTCATCTCCAAAGGTGACAAGTAATTCTATCGTCCCCAGCGGGTAGGTGGTCGCCCCGTTGAACCCGGTCAATGGGGTTGGTACTGCTTGGGGAATAATCTCGCTCCTATCCACATTTAACTTGTCGAATCAATTCTTCGAACATGATGTCGGCCGAGCTCCCTTGGTCGACCAGTATTCTTCTGACCTCGGTGTTGGCCATTACGGCCGATACTACCAAAGGAACATAATTATTAACTTTTCCATCAAGCAAGTCTTCGTCCCCAAAGGAAATGGGCGGCCTGTTCGAAGCCGGTCGTGGGGTTGAAGTTGAACCGACCATCATGAGTTCGTTCCACTTCCTCTTCATCGCCTTGTTGGACTCTCTGATGTCCAACGGATTACCTCCATGGATGACCATGGCTACGTTGCGGCCCTTCGATTGTCTGGGGTCGCGTTCTTCCTCTGAAATGTTACGCGCTTGCTCGATCGCTGAGTTAACGATCGCCTTACCTTTGTCATTGGCGGGTTGGCCAACGGCTCTTTGATCAGGGCGATCGTTTCCTTCATCTTTGACATATTGCCTCAACTTGCCCTTCTGTATGAGGTCTTCTATGTCATCTTTTAGGGCCATGCAGTCGTTGGTGTCATGCCCCTTACTCTTATGATATCTGCAGTATTTCTTGGTAGGCCGACCTCCTTTCTTCAATAATAAAGGATCAGGTCGCCTCACACCAGTAAATTCATTGTTCTGGCACTCCGTGAAGATCTGCGCGATTGGAGTGTTCAATTTTGTACGCTGCTCGTACCTCTTGGGCCGGTACTCGGGCTTACTGTCACGGTCTTGTCCCTTGACCGACCTTCCAGTTTCTTCCTTGGGACGTGCGCGGGCGCCCTTGTCGGCCGCCAGTTGCTCCTCATAGCCCATATGGTCATTGGCCCTTCTGAGGAACAGGCCGAGGTCGTAGTAACGGTTCAGAGAGAACTCTTCAGCGAATCTGTGGTTCTTTCTTATACCACGCTTGAGGTACTTCAGCTTGTCCGTGTCTGATAGGTTGCGGACTGTGTCGGCCTCTGTCATGAACCGGTCGATAAACTCCCTCAATGATTCATTTTCTCCTTGGACGACCGAATCCAAGTGCTCCTCGTAACGATACTGACAACGGTTGGCCGTGTAATTGGCCAAGAACATTGCCACAAGACCTTCCCAAGAAGAGACCGAGTTGGGACGCAGAGATTCCCACCATTCTAACGCCCGACCTTCGAGCGACTGAGGGAAAAGTCTGCACTTCATCGTTCGTCCCAGCTCCCTGTAGCTACAGTAGTTGTTGAAGTACATCAGGTGTTTATCTGGATCTCCGCGACCGTTGAACTTGTTCAGGTTTGGGGGCTTCCTCAGGTCCCTTGGGATGCGATAACGCCTAATTTCGCTGGTGAAAGGCCCCTGTCCGGTCGGGATGGGATTCTGCCCGTAAGAATGCATGGCGGCATAAGCTTGGTCGACAGGCAAACCGTAAAGGCCGACCGGCTGACCAAGGAGTCTGTCGGCAATTGGAGGGCGTCCGTGGTATTGTGGAGCGTGCGGCGACGACCGTCTTCTAGGCCGCTCTGAATTATTCCTTCTCGGTCGGCTGATGGCATGGGAGACATCTCTAATCTCCCCGTTACTGTA
Source organism: Astragalus membranaceus (assembly GCA_039519185.1). NCBI lineage: Eukaryota > Viridiplantae > Streptophyta > Magnoliopsida > Fabales > Fabaceae > Astragalus > Astragalus membranaceus. The sequence continues at coordinate 23,394,141 of CM076852.1, forward strand.
GTCGTCAAACTCCTCATACGAGTCCCACGACCTGCTTCTTGATCGGCGGGATCCTGAGGACTCGTTGGACGAGTATCTTGTTAGCGACCCTTCTGACTCTGGTCGGTAGCTTGAGTCGGCGTAGTCGTAATCTTCTTCGGGGGAGCGACGGTGACGACTTCGACGAGGAGGCGACCTGTGAACGATCGCCCTTCTTGGAGGATTGCGTCGGGATACGCCTCGACGAGGAGGAGCTTCTCTTCGTGGTGGTGAACGATGGGGCCGAGAAGGTTGGCCTCGATGACCGCTGTCCGCACGCGGGCGGATTGAGATCGAACCTCTCTCATAGCGTTCGATCAGTTCGTCTCGATCAGCAATCACTTGATTCTTTTGCTCCAGAATTTGTATGAGCGCTTGGGTCACGTGCTCTGGCAACGCTTTTGGAATTCCCGCTTCGGCCAGCTCGGCCGGTAGCTGCGGGGCTGGTTGGGTAACTGGCCCTCGGCCGCCCTGTACTGAGGGTTCTTGGCGAGGCTCATCTTGTGATTCATGAACGGTCACAGGCATGCCCTCTGGGGTCCGTTGAGGTCGGTTCTGCCCAGAGGTGTTGAGCCTGGAAGAAGTGCGTTTCTGACGCGGCGGCATGATTTGATGTGGAATAGCGCTCGGGCCTCCCACTGTGGTCGCCAATTGATCGTACTTGATCAATACGATAGGTTGTTGTTGATGACGTTGATCGGTCGCTGTGATGAGGGACTGAGTTGTAAGCCGCACGCGGGTGGTACCTGCAAAGACACTCCAACGCTCAAGTCAGAGGTGTTTCAACGGGCAGGGTCACAAGGTGAGTAAAACGTACCTGAAGCCACATGCTGGTGTGGTATATATAACGCTGGCGTGCTAGCCGTTGCGGATTTTACGGGACCGGCCGCATCTTGCGGAGCACGGTAGATGATGGGCCGCGTTGGGCTGGCATTGGTCGAATGGGCCGCTGGCCCATGTTGCACCTGGTTGCTGCGCGCAGCACCCCCCTTGCTGCAGGTTGCGCTGGACTGTCTCGTTGGGCCTATTGGGCCACTCCAGAACAATATGCAAGTATACATAGTCACACAAGTAATAAAGTGATAAGAAAGGTCGAACCCACAGGGATTATGTATTGTAAATTTTTGTAGTTCAAAGTGTACACTTAGTGTATCTACACTATTCAGTATTTTTTGTTTGGAGTTTTCAAAGAAAGTAAAATAATAATAAGCAATAAAATGTGTGAGAAATCAGTTGGAAAAAGTAGTTGAGATGTTTTCACCAAGTACTTTACTTCTAAATGTTTTAATGGAGTATGTAGTGTGGGAACACTGGATGTAGGTGCATCAGTTTGTGCCTTTCAGCACTTCTCTTCAGAGTTTCATTACAAGCTCTTATGATCTTTGTTTTTTTACAGTAAAGAAAGGTTTGTCAATTCCTCCCTTGCCTCCTAACAATGATCCAAGTTGCTAAATAGGTTCACTATTGTAATTTTATTATCCTAAGAACTATGCTATCCTATGTCTAGGTTTTAGCATATATTTAACAAAGTTTCCTTTATTAAATACTTGTCCTTATTAACTCTTGAGTTCATAAATGTAGCCCATGTCTGCTGCTACAAGTTTTTACCTATTCGAAAGTGATCAATTCCAGAATAAGTTGAAAAACGTATTATGCAAGAGTTTAAAGTGTTTACACTTCATAAACCATAATAACATATTTAGAAGTTCATTACAAGGTTAGAACATCTCAACTTAAGGGAATTTAGCTCATGTTACTCATGTTATAAAGCAAAGAATATGCAAAGAACATAAGTAAATGAATAATAAGGCAAAAGAACTTAAAAGAGTAGAGATTACTTGAATAGAAGATCTTTTGCATTAAGTTCCCAAGTTGAAGTACAACAAAGATTTCTTACACGAATTTCTTCAAAGTAGAAGTGAAGGGAATGGTTGTCAAGCACTTCCTCACCTTCCTCTCCTTAGAAACTTAAAATGAAAATAAACTAAACCTAAACTAAACTGAAAGATAAAAGAATTAAAGATGTGAAAGATGATTGTAGATAGTATATCTTTTTCTTGTGAAGGATTTGGCTTCTATTTATAGGCTTGAAAGCTTTCCTCTTGCAAGGGGTTTCCTTTGGCGCGAAAGATCAGCTGAGGAGACGAACATGGTCAGTTTGTTGACAACCAATCAAGCAAGCTGCACAGTTTTGGTCGCTTGCATGCATAACAAAAGAAGAGGTCCATTGGAGAAGTGCCACATGTCTTTTAGATAAGTTTGAGTCTTGCAACTTGATTTTTATGTGTATCGCCGACTTCAGCAAGTGGCTCAGCTCCAGGTGACTAGGCATGACGTCACTAATCAAGTGTCGAAGCATTGAAATGGTCTTTGGATGTTTTGGTATTAACTGCAGAATTTTAGCAGGTGTTGGCAGTGTTTCCACTCCTAGTGTTTCCACTCCTGGTGTTGGCAGTGTTCCCACTCCTGCAGTAGCTGCACTGAACAAAAACATCAAACCTAACAAGATTTGTGCATTTTGCCTAGATCTTTGCCCTTTATCCATTTGAATATTTAGAATGTTGTTCCTTGATAAATAAGCTATAAATATATATAAATGTTCTTGAAAATAAGCAATAACTCAAGCTTAATTGTATGAATAACTCTATATAAAATAGAGTTATCACTGACCGACGTGGGTGTGGTACCTGAAGACACTCTGACGTCCAAGTTAGTATAGTGAATTGTATGGTGATATGAGGAATGAGAGCTTACCTGGGGGTGCAAGGAGGTGAAAGTATTTAGTGAGCCGGGGGAGGTGATCTCGCACTGTCGGATGCGAGTTGATCATGGCCCTTGTCTTGGGCGTGGCACAGATTATGATCCGTGCCAGGAGGCGGAAACTCCCTCATGACTTGCTCTCGCTTGTGCCAGGGCTGAGATACATGGTGTGGTCTTTTAAAGTCGGCCCAAAGTGGAGGTAGGTCCGGAACAGAAACGCTACTCAACTAAGTACTTAGTCTTTTCGATTGTTAACAATTTCCAATTCTTTTGTTCCTCTATCACACACTTTCTCTCTCTATTGGCCTTTTATTTTCAGCCGAGTTTCTCCACTCTCACAAAATATTTTACTAGTGTGTCTCTATGAGAATATAAATTTAAGGGTTGATTATGTTTTTGGTCCCAATAAATTTTAACTTTTTTGGTTTTAGTCCCTTAAAAAAAGTTCACCTAATTTTGGTCTCCAAGTTTAATTTTAACAGTTTTAGTCTCTCATGATTTTTAATATGCTTCATTAGCTTTTGTAGCGTTCTTTTGACCTTTTATAATTTTTAATAAAAGTATTGAAGTGTTATTATAAGTCACAAGAGACTAAAACCGATGAAAAAAGTAAAACTTAAAAGACCAAAAGTAGGTGAAACTTTTTAAAAAAAACTTAAATTTTATATAGACCAAAAATATACTTAACCCAAATTTCAATAATACCCCTCTGCTAAGAAAGTGAATATCTTATAGAAGAAAGTGCGAGAAAGGTTATATTAGATTAATTATAGTTTTTGATCAGATCGAAAAAAATTGTTAGGAAACAGATGTATTGGTAAATTGAAAAAGAAATTTAGTCCAATGTATAGTTTTTTTGTTGTTGGATTATCTTGAAGATTATCTCAACCACACATCAATTTATATTAATCACATTTATTTACTTTTTTGGCAAAATTTTCTCCGAGGTCCTTTAACTTATTTTGAATATCGGGTAAATTCTTTAAGTTTTTTTTATTTAGGTCTTTTATCTCTTAAAACATGTACACCGGTTTTCTCTTTTCATCATCTCTGTTCAAAAATGTGACATGTCCGTATCGTGAATGATGTGGCTGTAACGGTGTCAGATATTGTTCGTCGTGGTGACTCATCAATTTTAACTTTTTTTAAAAGTCAATTGCTGTTAATCTTCTTCCTCATGAACATGAACATGAGCCCTAAGGATATCCCCAAATTTCAATCTCCAACAAATCAGTTAACTAACGAAGCAACGAGTATCAACTATCTCTTTATCAACTATCTCTTTAAGAAACTAAAGGGCGGGTCAAATTACCAAATTGCGCATTTAGATTTTTGCTTTTTGAGGGCAAATTTGTAAATTCATAATTATTGTATATTACATTTTTATTTTTGTGGGACCCAATTTCTCCTATTATCTCCTAAATTTTTTTTATCTCACATTTAAAACTCACTTTTTGATCTATCTATCTATTTAATCAATACACTAATCATCAACTATCTTCAATTATCATTGTCAAAAAAAACTATCTTCAAGTATTTACTTATCAACTATCAACTATCTATTTAATCAACTCAATCACTACCAAAAATACCAAACTATCCATTTAAAAAATATTGGATGGGAAAATATTTTTACCATTATAAATGGATATTTTGTTTTTTTATAAATCTTTTTTTATCTTTTATATTTTATTTTTTACTTTCAACGGGTAAACATTACATGTTGTTGCTATGATTTCATTACTGTTAATTTTTTATGGTGGAACATTACATATTTTCAGAATGATTATCTTATATTATGCCTTTGAGATAAAACGGGAAAATGTTACATGTTAGTAATAATTTTTTACTGATAAAATATATTTCGTAATGATCAAAAATGTCAAAGAATATCATGTTACTAAGAATATGATGTTACTCGTGTGTATGCACGAGTATATTTCTAGTTGTTATTAACTCTATTACCGTTGGTACTTGTCGAGAGGTAGATTCATTGTCCAATAGTTCTTCAACGAAGCGGAAGAAACGAAACAAAAAAATGTTTTTCTAAACAGATTCTAAATTAAAAAAAAACGTCTTTCTAATCCGATTGAAAATTATTTGACTGGGTTGATTGTATTTTAGTCATTCTTTGTTTCATTTATAATCCGTAGAATGATAATTTGTGTATTTATTTTGTTTCAACCAATAAAATATGACTAGAAATTCATGGCTTCCAATGTAAAAGAGAAAGACTTTCTAGTTTCATTCAGTAAATTCATGGTTTCATCATTTGGAAGTAGTCCACTGTCGATGGTATTGTTTGCTACCATAAGCCACTGTAGATCAGACGGGTGATGATTTCGCAAGGACTTATTTTGCTGTGGAATGTCTCGGGGCAATGGATAGGGGATCCAGATATTTATGATCATTGTCCTATATGGCTTCTTCGTTCTTGCAAGGATTGGGGGCCTAAACCATTTCGCTTCATCAATGGTTGGCTTAAACACAAAGAATTTATTCCGTTTGCCCACAAGTGTTGGGATAGTTTTGAGGTTCATGGAAACAAGGCTTATGTAGTGAAAGAGAAATTGAAAAGATTAAAAGGGCAGCTACGTGTTTGGAATAATGAGGTGTTTGTTGTGCTTGATTTGAATATTGAACAGGTGGTTAGAGAGATTAATGCTTTTTATCAGGCTCTTGGGGATGCTTTCGATACGGATGTTTTGATGCGAAGGAAAGAGGCGACAGTTAAGTTTTGGAAGGATATTCGCTTGAAAGAAAATTTGTTGTACCAGAAATCTAGAGCTAGAGGGATCAAAGAGGAGATTCTAACTCAAAATACTTTCACTTTCTTTTGAAATTTAGAAGAAGTAAGAACAACCTGACTTTATTAGATGCGAATGGGGTGTTGTTAGATGAGGTGGAGGAGGTGAAGTTCTTGGTTAAATGTCATTTTGAGGAGTGCTTTGATGAGCCTATTCAAGACAGCCCAACTCTTGGTGGGTTGAATTTTTCGCAAATTACTCAGTGTGACAACGATCTATTGAGGGCGCATTTCACGGAAAAGGAAATAAAGGTGGAAGTGTGGATTTGTGATGGTGATAAGAGCCCGGGACCGGAGGGATTCAATTTGTGTTTTTTCAAGGATTGTTGGTAGATTGTCAAAGGTGATATTTTTACTTTTTTCAATGAATTTTACCGTAAGGCTTCTTTACCTAAAGCGCTTTCGGCATCTTTTGTTACCATTATTTCTTAGAATGATCATCCTCAAAGTTTAGGGGAATATAGACCTATTTGCTTGATCGGTAGCATCTACAAAATTCTGGAAAATGTGTTAGCTAATAGGCTAAAGAAAGTTCTCCCAAAGGTAATTTCAAATTTTCAATAAGCTTTTTTGGGAGGAAGAAATATTTTAGATGGGGTGTTGGTGGTGAATGAAGTTGTTGATCTAGCTAAGAGAACAAATGAAGAGTGTTTGCTTTTTAAAGTGGATTTTGAGAAGGCGTGTGACTCTATATCATGGAACTTCTTAGTATATATGATGGAGAGAATGGGCTTTAGTGTGGAGTAGATTCGGTGGATGAAGGCTTGTGTTTGTTCTAGCTCCTTGTCGGTGTTTGTCAATGGTAGTCCTGTGAAGGATTTTGACATTATAAGAGGTCTTTGTCAGGGGATCTTCTTTCTCCTTTTTTTTGATAGTTGCTAAAGGTTTGTCGGGTATGATGTCAAAAGTGGTTGCGAATGGGTCATTTATTGATTTTAAGGTAAATGACAATCTTCATTTATCTACTTTACAATTTGCTGACAATACTATCTTGATTGGGTAACCTTCTTGGGATAATCCTTGGAACATCAAAACTATTTTAAGAAGCTTCGAACTTGTTTCGAGTTCGAAAGTTAATTTCCACAAGAGACAACTTATAGGGTCTTCCGTTTAAGTTTTTGGGAATTCCCATGAGGGCTAATCCTAGGCGGAGCTCAACTTGGAAACCCGTGTTAGAGAAGCTTCGCAACAAATTGGCTTTGTGGAAGGGGCGTAATCTATCCATCGAAGGTCGGGTAACTCTTATGAATTTGTTCTTCAGTAGCATTCCACTTTATTTTTTCTCGTTTTACAAGGCATTGAAGACGGTGATTAATGCTATGATTAAGATTCAAAGGAATTTCCTGTGGGGCATAAATGATGAGGCGCACGATATGTATTGGGTGGCTTGGGGCAAGGTGTGTATACCCAAGGTATAAGGAGAGCTTAGTATTAAAAATATTGAATTGTTTAATATTGCTCTTTTAGCTAAGTGGAAGTGGCGTATTTTATCCGGCGATGGTGCTTTTTGAAGGGGTATTCTTTCATATGGATATGGGGACTTATCATCTTGTTTTTTCAATGGTTCTCATGCTTCAAAGGACGACTAGATTCTTTGTGGTGGTGAGACCTTAAGTTTGTGGGTAATGATCGTTTGACGCGGGGTTGGTTTGGGAGATGTGTTAGAAGGGAGTTGGGGAATGGTCATGGGGTTGATTTTTGTCATCATCATTGGATAGGGCAAAGACCCTTGAAATTGGAGTTTGCTGATTGTTTTGAAGGTTGTTCTTTCCAGAATGCGAAGTTGGCGGACATGAGATTGAGGCACAATAATCTTTGGGTGTGGAAGACTCCTTTGAACGACGCACATGATCTTCAAGAAAATGAGGAGATCAGAATTTTATGTGACATTTTGAGTGAGGTTAGCGCCTTTAATGGAGTGGATGATTTTTGGAGTTGGATCATTAACTCAAGCAAAAGTTTTTCTATAAAATCCTGTTACAACCATTTAGTGAAGGTCTCCTTGGTGGAGGAAGAGGAGATCAGTTGGTTAGATGTAGTCAAAGCTATGTGGAAGACCTCAATCCCATCGAAGATTTTGATTTTTGGTTGGAGACTTCTGAATGTGTCTTTACCGGCCCGTGACTTGTTATTAAAATGTCATATGATTCATTCGGAGGAATCGACTTTATGTCCTTTTTGCAACGAAAACAGAGAAGATATTCAACACTTGTTCATGGAGTGCAACTTGTCTAAGAGGGTGTGGCATGATATTGAGAGGTGGTTGGACATTCCAACGCCTCCTTCAATATTGTTTCTCAACATTATCTATGATGTGGTGATTTGTGCAAAGGTAAAAAGGCAAAGAGAGTTAAATTTTTACTATGGTTGGCAACTTGCCGGTGCATTTGGTTAACTCAAAATGACGCTATTTTTAAGGGAGAAGAGACCAAACTCGAATCTATTGTGAACAACATTATTGGTATCTCTTGGAGCTGGTTTGTGTATGGGGTGGGAAGATACTGTAGCTTTGTTTATCTTCCTAGTGGAATAACGCCTTCACATTTATTAACAATTGCTTATCAAAAAAGCCTGGTTATTAAATCCCCGTAAATCATTTATATTTCGTGAGAAGATGTTGACTCCCAATCATATGATGTAAGTTAGGCACTTTTAGGACCAATTGTGCAGGGTTTTTATTGTATAACAGTCATTATCTGGGATTTAGTTCAGTTTTAGATCATTGTAGTAGGAAGTTCAATTGTAAGTTATTCCTTCACTTTTGGAGCTAAATGGGACTTGAAGACCTCTTAAGTGGTTGTGGCATCTTTCGGCGAACCAGACACTTGCCCGGAAATGCTGCAATCTTGAGGAATTTTGGTAGTCAGAACTTTCTGTCATTCTTCGCGTCGTGACCAGGAGGGTTCGCGACGCGATCTGGAGGAATCTTTACAAGCCAAAACTTTCTGTCATTTCTCGCGTCGCGACCAGGAGGGTTCGCGACGCGACCTGGAGCTGTTTTGCGAGGCCAGAAGTTTCTGTCATTTGTCGCGACGCGACGGACACGGGCCGCGTCGCGATGGTGCGCGAAAATTAGGGTTTTAAAGCAGTTTCAGGAGATTTTTGGACAGACTTCGTTTTTGGGGAATTGGAGCCACGTTTTGGAGCAGCTGGAGGTGCGATTTTGGGGCCTTCTCACCACTTGGGAACAAGGGATTGAAGGTTCTAAATGTCTTCCTTTATGTTTGTTTTCTACTCTATGTTGGTTTCCACTCTTAGGATGATTTGTAACTAATTCTTTTAGATTAGGGAGAGATGAATCTCCCAAACCTATCATGTGAACCATTGATCTAGTTAATTCAGTTGTTATTCGATTTGCTTGTCTAATTACCTATGTTCTTAACGCTTTTCAATTACATATGATAATTGCGATGATCCAGGCTAGTGATTGCATAGGGATATGAATTAGTAGCTGGAGTTTGGGTATTTAGATCACATGCTAGTAATCATCATAGGAATGTGTGATAGCTTATGTGAATTCATATTAATTCTTAATCTTAATGCGTTACCCTCTGGCACGACTCACCTAAGGAATTAGGGTAACTCTTAGGGTAATAGGGGTCTTGAGACAAGGAATTGCCCTTGACCTAAATTAGTGAATTGAATCTAGACATTGAATAATTAACTTGAATTGGCTGAGGTTCATGTGATAGGCGAGGTGAGAGGATTCAATCCCTAGTCGTTTTTCTCGCATTATTAATTCACGTTCGTATTCTGTTACCAATTACTCGATTTATCAAATATCTACAATCTACGAATTTACAATTTTGCTATTGTTGTCAACGCGCAATCCCTGTGGATCGACCGGTTCTTACCGATAAATTGTATTACTTGCGACATTTGGTACACTTGCCAAATTGTTAACAAGTTTTTGGCGCCGTTGCCGGGGATTGTTGATTTCATTGTCAATAAGGCAATTGAGTTAATTCTTAGTTGTTTTATTTTATTTTAGTACTTAATTTTTGTTTTATTTATTTAGATACTTAGTTAGTGTGTTGGACTTGTTAACGGTTTGTTGAAGTGTTTCAGTGAACTGTGTAGCAGGGGCAAAGTTCGAAAGAATTGCTGTTTTTCCCAAAAAAAAAAAAATCATGGAATCCACTTCTCGGTTGGAAGATGCTTTGGCCCAATTTAGGCAAATGACTGAGACTATCTTCCAGCCTAAAGAGCAAGCTTCTCGGTTGGAAGATACTTTGGCCGAGTTTATGCATATGTCCAAGACTCTGTTCCAGCCCCAAGAACAAGAAATGATAAACATGAGGAAGCCACATGAGCCGCAAATTGACCAACCTCAGCACATAGAGTCCACGCCACCCTCACTTAGCGATAATTTTTGTGAAGAACCCCACTTGAATGGAAAATGTGTGACACGCACCTTTTGCGATTCTTGTGGGGAGTATCTTGTGGAGTGCAACTGTGAGGATGAGTGGGTAACTATATCAGAAAATTACCCATGGTTATGCACTACCAATGAGGAACAAGAAGAACAAACCCCAACAAAAGAAGAATCTGGGGAGGATAAGGAAGATGAGGAAGAAGAAAAGATTGAAATGGAGGAGCATGTAGTTTGGAGGGAAGATCAAAGCTCCCAATGTGGGGAAGGGGTGAAAACCCAACAAGAAAAAACCCAACAAATCATGGTTCCTATTATTCTTCCAAGTAGCAAGGAGGATAGAAGTGAGGAGATTGACATATACTTAGACTCCTTCTATGCCTTATTCATCACCCTTCACCATAAAAGGGTATGGAAGCATCTACAACTATGTTTCAAATTCATGATGTTCCTGCCCCAGAAGCGAAAGAAGAAGGATGATGTGTTCTTTGTGTCATATCAGCCACCTTAATAGTGGGATGACAAACGTCAAGCTAGTGACGTTAAAGAAGCGCTTGGTGGGAGGCAACCCACTGGTGAGCGCCACTTTTCATTCCCTTGAGCAGGAGGCTCGTTTATCATTCTCTTGTTTTTATTCAGACATTTTATTTTGCACTTTTGGTTGTATTTTTCCCTATTTTGACTCTATTTCGCACTTTGGTTTGTACTTATTAGTATAACTTACTCTGTGATATTGAGGCACCACTGCCCTATATTTTGTTTTTGTTTTGTTAAAGCAGCTTCAATAGTGATGATGTGTGGCATTTGGGGTCGCATGTTTGCATTTTTCCTTTTGACACTCGCACTTCAAGTTTTATCATCAAGTAATAGCAGGAGTCATGACAAAGGTTGCGGAAGTTCTTTATCATCTGTGAGCAGCATCTCTCAAGTTCCATCTCTACAATCCTAACTGTGAGGTTTGAGCCTAAACACTTTCTTATATATTGTGTGTATTCCTTGCTTGCATTAGTCTGCAGAACTTGACTTTGTACTTAATTGTCTTGCATTTGATTTTCATACACACTGAGGCACTTCTGTTGGCACCCCTGAGCCTTTCAAGCCAACCCATTAGTGTTTATCCTCTGCTAGCCCCTCTGAGCCTATTGTTAAAAATTGTATGTTGTTTCTCTGACAATCATAGCCTAGTTAATTCTTAACTTGGAGTTAGGTAACAAAAGCTGTGAGAGCGGGGAAAGTTTTAAGTTTAGGGTTGCTCGTGGAATAGCACCGAACTAAGTTTGGGGTGGTATACAAGAGAAGGAACAAGAAAACAAAGAAAGAAAAAATACATATATATATATATATGTATATATATACATATCAAAAAAAAAACAGAGAAAAATAAATAAATAAATTCCTTCTCTTGTTTTGTTATATGCTTTGGGGAAAATGGGTGAGTATTGCGTGAAATTGACAAAAAGAGAGGTAGGCCTAACTCCAAGTGCAACCTACTTATCCAAATGTATCCACCCTTACCTAAGCCCCGCTATAACCCTTAAAGTCCTCAAAATGTGTGTATGCATTTCATTTGTCTAAGATGATATAGAACTCTGTCAAGCCTATGAAACGATGATGCAGGTACTGTGAATTGAGTGAATACCCAAAACACCTCAAGAGTGAAACACTGGTGAGATGTGAGTACAGAGAAAACTTGAGAATGCTACTTGCTTATGATTCGGTATTTCCAATTCAGTTGTCATGCCACTGTATTAGATTGATGATGATAATTGATGTGCTGATGTGTTTAAGGTTGATGTATTATATGTAACAGCTAAATAGAAAAAAACAGCCACAGTCTGAATTGATTGTTTGCTTGAGGACAAGCAAAAGTTTAAGTTTGGGGTTGTGTTGACTCCCAATCATATGATGTAAGTTAGGCACTTTTAGGACCAATTGTGCAGGGTTTTTATTGTATAACAGTCATTATCTGGGATTTAGTTCAGTTTTAGATCATTGTAGTAGGAAGTTCAATTGTAAGTTATTCCTTCACTTTTGGAGCTAAATGGGACTTGAAGACCTCTTAAGTGGTTGTGGCATCTTTCGGCGAACCAGACACTTGCCCGGAAATGCAGCAATCTAGAGGAATTTTGGTAGTCAGAACTTTCTGTCATTCTACGCGTCGCGACCAGGAGGGTTCGCGACGCGATCTGGAGGAATCTTTACAAGCCAAAACTTTCTGTCATTTCTCGCGTCGCGACCAGGAGGGTTCACGACGCGACCTGGAGCTGTTTTGCGAGGCCAGAAGTTTCTGTCATTTGTCGCGACGCGACGGACACGGGCCGCGTCGCGATGGTGCGCGAAAATTAGGGTTTTAAAGCAGTTTCAGGAGATTTTTGGACAGACTTCGTTTTTGGGGAATTGGAGCCACGTTTTGGAGCAGCAGCTGGGGGCGTTTTTGGGAGCTTCTAATCACTTGGGAACAAGGTTTTGAAGACTTCTCATGGATTCCTCTATGTGTAACTTCTCCTAATTTCTATCTTCTATTTCCTTGATGTTGTCCATGTAGTTTGTTTTGATTAGGGAGAGATTGTTGAACCAAGGGTAAAACAGTCCTTTATTTTGAATGATAACAAATTACATATATCTACTAATCTTTCACATTGAGCAAAGTGCAGGACTTATTTTAAAAGGAAGAAGACTCAAAAAGGAGAAGCTTGAAGAAGAAGAATCATAAGAAGTTCAAAACCCTATTTTGTGTCTAAGCCTTTTTTAGGACTCTTTGTAAAGGTCCTATCACCTAAAGTGTGTGACACTTTAGATATTGAGAGAGATGATCTTTTCAAAACATGCATGATGCACAAAAATATTTTACAAAATTGCATGCATGCATAAGGTGGCAACCAAAACTAAAGAAATTTTTTTGAAGCAAAAGAATCGATTTCACTACATTACATATACTAAGAATCGATTCCTTCTTGGTTTCCTTAGCCTAGGAATCGATTCTCAAGTCATTCCTTGGATTAATGAAATCGATTCTCAAGTCATTCCTTGGATTAATGAAATCGATTCTCAAGTCTTTCCTTAGCTTATGAAATCGATTCCCTATGCTTCTAAATGAACTAAGAATCGATTCTCAAGACAACCATATGGCCTGAAAATCGATTCACTCCTTTCTTCATAAGCATAGTAATCGATTCCCTCATTTTTCCAAACATAAATGAATCGATTCCTCTCTTATTTCAACTAAACAAACAATCGATTCTTTTATTTTTTAAAGGCAATGAATCGATTCCTTCACATTTTAACTTGGTCTATGAATCGATTCTTCACCTATATTAAATGCTTTTCAAAAATTTTCAACGGTGCCTAAGCCTATAAATACATAGGTTGAGCTTCACCTTCAGACAACACCTATTCTCACAATTTCTTCTCTACTCTCTCATATTCGAATCTCTATAGATCTATTGCTCTTCATTGTTTTATTTTTATAAGCTTTTGATTTTAAATTGTTATATCTTTTTTCAAAAGCTGTTTATAGATCTAGATCTGAGATCCTGTGCTCCAACTGTTTTGAATCTTGTTTTTCAAAAAGCTTTGTTTTTTCAAAATCATATCTATATTTTTTAAAAGCTTTCAAGCAACCTCAACTTCTATTGTTATATCAATTTTGAAGTGGTTGCAAAAGCAAGATCATCCCTCATCTTATAGAGCATCTATAATATCCTAAGATCACTCATCTCTCTCAGTTTCTAAATTGACTCATTCTCTGAAGTGATTGGATCATAGAACTCTATTGTGTAATTTATTTTATTTCAAGGTGTTTTTGAAATCCTGGGCTTTGTACTTGGGTCTCTCAGTCAAGTGATTGAGTTGGTGTTTTTGAAATCCTGGGCTTTGTACTTGGGTCTCTCAGTCAAGTGATTGAGTTGGTGTTTTTGAAATCCTGGGCTTTGTACTTGGGTCTCTCAGTCAAGTGATTGAGTTGGTGTTTTTGAAATCCTGGGCTTTGTACTTGGGTCTCTCAGTCAAGTGATTGAGTTGGTGTTTTTGAAAACCTGGGCTGTGTACTTGGGTCTCTCAATAGGGTTATTGAGTTGGTTTAGAAATCCTTAGCAAGAGTGCTTGGGTTCTCAATTCAGGGGAATTGAGATTCACTTATATTGGGGTCGACTGTTTGTATCAAACTCTCTTCAATATAGTGGTTACTAAGTCCAAGGGTTGAAAAGCCTAAGGCCGAGGACGTAGGGGTTTTATCCCGAACCTCGCTAAATTGCTGTGTCTCTCTCTCTTCCCTATCTCTTTATATTTTGCACTTTATTTGCTTATAATATTATTATCATATACTGGATATAACTGCTTATCATTTTCTCAATATAACTGTGCAAATATATCATATTGTAATCTTATCCTGATCTCTCTATATCCTTCTTCTCATTATCTATTTTATTGCTGTATACAATATTGATCTGTCCATCATCTCATTCTACTCCTCTTCTCCTTCTATATTGGTCAAATATTATTATTCCGCATTTAATCCAAACCAATATCGAAAAAAAGTTTTTTAAATTGAAAAAGAATTCATTAATCACCTATAACCTTATTCACCCCCCCCTCTAAGGTTACTTTATAGACTCTCAAGTCTAACAGAGATGACTCTCCCCAAACCTATCTATTGATTACTTTGTTATGGTTGATTCAGTTGTTTGGTTAATTTATCATAAGTCTATGCCTCTTTGTGTAATGCTTTACTTCTACATATGCTAGTTATAATGAATTAGGGTTTGTGATCACATAGGGATATGGGTTACATTCTTGATATGGGGTAGTAGATCACATACTTGTGATCACCATAGGAATATGGGATTGGATATGTGAATTCTCTATTTCTTGCGTTTATTGCTTTACCTGTTGGCATGAATCATCTAAGGGATTAGGGTTTCTCAATTAGGTAAAAGGGGTTTTGAGGCAAGGGATTGTCCTTAACTTAATTTTGTGAATTGAATCTGGTAATTTAAACAACCAATTTGAGATTAACTGAAGGATCATAGGATAGGTGAGGGGAGAAGATTCGACCCCTAATCGCTTTTATTTTATTGTTTACAGACGTTTGCTTTGTTTTACCGTTACTTCACTTTCGTCCAACTATTACGTCTAAGGATTAATTTACTTGCCTATTGATAATAAAACACAATCCCTGTGGAATCGACCGGTTACTTACCGTATTTTATTACTTGCGACGACATTTGGTACACTTGCCAAGGTCCTAACAAGTTTTTTGTGTTGACTCCCAATCATATGATGTAAGTTAGGCACTTTTAGGACCAATTGTGCAGGGTTTTTATTGTATAACAGTCATTATCTGGGATTTAGTTCAGTTTTAGATCATTGTAGTAGGAAGTTCAATTGTAAGTTATTCCTTCACTTTTGGAGCTAAATGGGACTTGAAGACCTCTTAAGTGGTTGTGGCATCTTTCGGCGAACCAGACACTTGCCCGGAAATGCAGCAATCTAGAGGAATTTTGGTAGTCAGAACTTTCTGTCATTCTTCGCGTCGTGACCAGGAGGGTTCGCGACGCGATCTGGAGGAATCTTTACAAGCCAAAACTTTCTGTCATTTCTCGCGTCGCGACCAGGAGGGTTCGCGACGCGACCTGGAGCTGTTTTGCGAGGCCAGAAGTTTCTGTCATTTGTCGCGACGCGACGGACACGGGCCGCGTCGCGATGGTGCGCGAAAATTAGGGTTTTAAAGCAGTTTCAGGAGATTTTTGGACAGACTTCGTTTTTGGGGAATTGGAGCCACGTTTTGGAGCAGCTGGAGGTGCGATTTTGGGGCCTTCTCACCACTTGGGAACAAGGGATTGAAGGTTCTAAATGTCTTCCTTTATGTTTGTTTTCTACTCTATGTTGGTTTCCACTCTTAGGATGATTTGTAACTAATTCTTTTAGATTAGGGAGAGATGAATCTCCCAAACCTATCATGTGAACCATTGATCTAGTTAATTCAGTTGTTATTCGATTTGCTTGTCTAATTACCTATGTTCTTAACGCTTTTCAATTACATATGATAATTGCGATGATCCAGGCTAGTGATTGCATAGGGATATGAATTAGTAGCTGGAGTTTGGGTATTTAGATCACATGCTAGTAATCATCATAGGAATGTGTGATAGCTTATGTGAATTCATATTAATTCTTAATCTTAATGCGTTACCCTCTGGCACGACTCACCTAAGGAATTAGGGTAACTCTTAGGGTAATAGGGGTCTTGAGACAAGGAATTGCCCTTGACCTAAATTAGTGAATTGAATCTAGACATTGAATAATTAACTTGAATTGGCTGAGGTTCATGTGATAGGCGAGGTGAGAGGATTCAATCCCTAGTCGTTTTTCTCGCATTATTAATTCACGTTCGTATTCTGTTACCAATTACTCGATTTATCAAATATCTACAATCTACGAATTTACAATTTTGCTATTGTTGTCAACGCGCAATCCCTGTGGATCGACCGGTTCTTACCGATAAATTGTATTACTTGCGACATTTGGTACACTTGCCAAATTGTTAACAAGTTTTTGGCGCCGTTGCCGGGGATTGTTGATTTCATTGTCAATAAGGCAATTGAGTTAATTCTTAGTTGTTTTATTTTATTTTAGTACTTAATTTTTGTTTTATTTATTTAGATACTTAGTTAGTGTGTTGGAATTGTTAACGGTTTGTTGAAGTGTTTCAGTGAACTGTGTAGCAGGGGCAAAGTTCGAAAGAATTGCTGTTTTTCCCAAAAAAAAAAAAAATCATGGAATCCACTTCTCGGTTGGAAGATGCTTTGGCCCAATTTAGGCAAATGACTGAGACTATCTTCCAGCCTAAAGAGCAAGCTTCTCGGTTGGAAGATACTTTGGCCGAGTTTATGCATATGTCCAAGACTCTGTTCCAGCCCCAAGAACAAGAAATGATAAACATGAGGAAGCCACATGAGCCGCAAATTGACCAACCTCAGCACATAGAGTCCACGCCACCCTCACTTAGCGGTAATTTTTGTGAAGAACCCCACTTGAATGGAAAATGTGTGACACGCACCTTTTGCGATTCTTGTGGGGAGTATCTTGTGGAGTGCAACTGTGAGGATGAGTGGGTAACTATATCAGAAAATTACCCATGGTTATGCACTACCAATGAGGAACAAGAAGAACAAGCCCCAACAAAAGAAGAATCTGGGGAGGATAAGGAAGATGAGGAAGAAGAAAAGATTGAAATGGAGGAGCATGTAGTTTGGAGGGAAGATCAAAGCTCCCAATGTGGGGAAGGGGTGAAAACCCAACAAGAAAAAACCCAACAAATCATGGTTCCTATTATTCTTCCAAGTAGCAAGGAGGATAGAAGTGAGGAGATTGACATATACTTAGACTCCTTCTATGCCTTATTCATCACCCTTCACCATAAAAGGGTATGGAAGCATCTACAACTATGTTTCAAATTCATGATGTTCCTGCCCCAGAAGCGAAAGAAGAAGGATGATGTGTTCTTTGTGTCATATCAGCCACCTTAATAGTGGGATGACAAACGTCAAGCTAGTGACGTTAAAGAAGCGCTTGGTGGGAGGCAACCCACTGGTGAGCGCCACTTTTCATTCCCTTGAGCAGGAGGCTCGTTTATCATTCTCTTGTTTTTATTCAGACATTTTATTTTGCACTTCTGGTTGTATTTTTCCCTATTTTGACTCTATTTCGCACTTTGGTCTGTACTTATTAGTATAACTTACTCTGTGATATTGAGGCACCACTGCCCTATATTTTGTTTTTGTTTTGTTAAAGCAGCTTCAATAGTGATGATGTGTGGCATTTGGGGTCGCATGTTTGCATTTTTCCTTTTGACACTCGCACTTCAAGTTTTATCATCAAGTAATAGCAGGAGTCATGACAAAGGTTGCGGAAGTTCTTTATCATCTGTGAGCAGGAGTCATGACAAAGTAAGACTCCCCTTATTAAGATTTCATGCTGCTGGGTGTTGAGTTAGAAAAGCCAAAATTATACATTATTTTCTTACATTTCGCACGCTTTTCATCGTACCAAATAGTATCGCCAAAAAAATAAACTTCTGGTTCACTGGGAAGATGATTGAGTTTTTTATTTTTATTAAAAAAGGATTAAAATTAATGACTCGTCTGCAACGTAACGATGTATCCAACACCGTTACAACCACATCATCCATATAACGAACATGTCCGTATTTTTGTAACGGTGGATGGGAAAGAGGAAAATAGTATACACGTCTTAAGAGTTAAAGGGCCTAAACGAGGAGAAAAAAACTAAAAAGACTAACCTGGTATTAAAAAATAACTTAAAAGATTCCGGGAACAATTTTGTCAATTTTTTTATACTTTCCTTACACTTGTGACATATACCCATGAAAGTAAATTATTTTTACATGAATTATAGTGTGAGAAAATTTATAATACATGAATTATATAGTTTACTGTATAGATCATACAAGTGATTAATGTTTGTCACTCGTGAATGAGTCAAAAGATGTCACTTTATGAGTCATCGATATTCAGAGGATTTATGAAAGATAGAAACATTTGCCAGTAGTTGCACTACCTCTGAATCTATTAACTTGTTTTAAAAAATTGTTTTTAACAGTCAATTGATCCTAAAAGTGATATCAAAAAATCTTTTGATACTATATATCGGAACTTCTTAGTTCAAGCTCTCGCAGCTGTTGAATTTAATGATACATTTTGTTCACTCGGCTAAGCCCACTTTTTCTGTTAATGGCTCTGCTCTTTGGCTGAAGATGTTCTTAGTAGAGGCATCTCCAAATTTGTGATCTGATGGTAAGCTTCAGCTTATGGAAGGCCCCAAAGGTTGCCTATGCCAAGTCATGTTTTATATGCTGATGATACTATGAATTTTTGTAGAGCTCCTAAAAAGAGTCTTTCTAGTTTATTGGATCTCTTTTCCTCTTATGATCAAGTCTCAGGCCATGTTATTAGTAAAGAGAAATTTAAGTTTTTCACTAGCACCATGTCCCCCTCTCGAATCACTGCCATCTCAGCTTTGCTTGAGTTTTCTAAGGGTTAATTCTATCCCTTTTAATTATCTTCTTGTCTCTTTATTCAAAGGAAAGCCTCGAAAAATTCATTTACTACCTATTGCAGATAGAATTAAACCTAAGTTATCCTCCTGTAAATGTTCATTTTTATCTATTATGGGTAGAGTTCAACTGGTAAATTCTGTCATTTTGAGCTTTTTAGTTTACAACTTTCGTATATTTGCTTGACCTGCTAACCTCCTCAATACTAGGAGAATTGTTGTTGTTGCTTGGAATAAGGTGTACAAACTGTTTAAAGAAGGTGGATTGGGTTTGAGGTCTATCAAAGTAATTAATAGTGCTGGTATGTTAAAGCTTGCGTGGAATTTCATCTCTACCAACATACAATGGGCTCTTTTTTTGAAAGCAGGAGTCTATAAAAATAACAAGCTGGTGAATTATTTGGCTTGGATTTAAATCTTGTATTTATGTGATTCTTGAGCATTCAACTAGGAAGCTAGGGAAAGCTATTTAGGATAAATTTTTGTACTGACTCTTGGCTCTTTAGGCCTATTGTGGATATTATTTTTATACATTCTAATCTTCACAAGGACCCTAAAGCTACTCTGAGTGATTTTATAGTGAACGACGGAAGGTTCATCCCTGTGGATCTCATTAATCATTTCCCTCAACTTCATTCTGAAATTCAGGAAATAGTTATTCCCACTGTTCTGTTGGAGGATAAGTTGATGTGAGATTGCTCTAATTCAAGAAACTTGACTTTCAAGGATTCTTTTCTCTTCCACAATCCTGCTGGACGGGTTGCTCCTTTGACCAAGATAGTTTGAAAAAAAATTATTCCACCTTTTAAATCTTTTATTCTTTGGAGGGCTCTTCATAGTAAAATGCCAACAGATGATCAACTTCAGATTAGAGGTTGCACCTGCATTGTTTCTATTTGTAGTCTTTGTGGTAGTGATTTAGACACTTCTAAACAACTCCTCATTGCCTACCCATTTGCCAAGCATATTTGGAATTGGCTTGGAGGTATCGTGAGCATGCATATTGATACTTCTTCTTTTCAGAGCATTTTAACATTAACTTCTCATGGTTAGAGCCCTCAGTTGAGTGATATTGTATCTGCTGCAAGAATCATACTAGATTTGATAATTATATAATCCCCTTACACTCAGCTATCAATTTAATTATTTCCAATGTAGCTTTAGCTAGAAATGCCTCTAAATCTATAATGTCTTCCTCTGTTGCTAAGTTTATGATTATAAAGGCCTTCAATATATTGGTAGTTACAGAAATTCTTCAAACATCAAAGAGGTTATTTGGATTCCCGCTTCTCCTTATAAAATAAAGTGTAATACAGATGGTGCTGCTAAAGGTTGTTTTGGTCTAGCTGTTTGTGGTGGTATTTTTAGAGAAAGAAGTTTTGCTATCGTTGGTTATTTTTCTGCCTCCATTAGCAACAGCTCTGCACTTCATGCTGAAATTATTGGAGCTGTGTTGGCTATATAGATGGTTTTTGATAAAGGTTCGAAGTTTTTGTTGTTAGAATGTGGCTCTCAATTAGTGGTTTCTACTTTCAAGAATTGCAAAGTACTTCCTTGGAAGCTTAGAAATAGATGGAATAATTGTTTATACTTGACTAGATAGATGAACTTTGTTTGCATTCATATTTATAGAAAGGGTAACACCCGAGCTGATAAAATTGCAAGTCATAGAACTAATTTAAGTGATTTTGTTTGGTGGGATCTTATGCCAAGCTTTATTGCTGAGAATTTTTCCAAGAATAGGTTACGCTTGGCTAGCTATAGATTTTTGCTAATTTCTTTCTTGGGATTAGTGTTCTTCCTTTTGATGGATTGGGCTTTCCTTTTGCTTCCTATTTTTGGGGTGCTGCAAATGATTGTTAATGGCTTTGGTTCCAACCTGGTCGGGACAAGTCATTATAGTAACGATTTTGTATACCTCTATAGGACTATATTTATTTTATTCCAGTTACATATTTATTTATTGGTCTAGTCCCCCCATGTTTTCTGTTTCTTTTTTCTTTTTTTATCAGTAAAATTTAGGGGGAGTACTCTTTTTCCTACTTGATGTTTTTCCCCTAAGGAGGATTTTGAATCAGAAGATTTTAATGAGGCTCCATATCCCTTTCTTTAGCAAGAAAAAGTAAGATTATTGTGTTATTGGACTCTTGATGGTAACTTATAAATACTTAATTATACATGAGCTTCTTTGCCCCAATTTCATTTTTTGAAACACTTTCTATATTGGAAGAGTGAAAGGCACAAACTACTCTGTCTCACACAGACACACACCTCATCCCCCAACAAGGAATACACTCATAATTTATGTTCGATACAGAGATGAAATGTTGTTGAGAGAGTTTACATAGCACCCTAACTTGTCCGGTGTACAAATAACAACGGTAACGCATGTGTTGCCACGTTACACAAACCGATATTTCAACCAGTATTTGCTAACTTCTATATGTTGGAAGTCCTAGCTAGGAGGAGACTTTTCTCACAAGTCGGCTCCATCTCAGCATGTGCAACCGACTTGTGGGGCTACTGTTCTTGATCAAACTATTAACTAGATAATAAGCCTAGGAGTCCAATTGCAAGCTACCCCAATATTTAGGGGCTTTTAGGGTGAGCCCAGTTGCATCACTCTATATACCAACTTACACTCCTAAAAAAGGTATGTTTTCTTCACTCCTCTCATATGCTCCATCTCTATTATAGACTGACTTGGATGTCAGAGCACTTGCAGGTAGTGGCCACCCATATTTCTAATTGGAGCTCGGAGCACCGCCAGACTGTCCTCATCACCACCGCCGTGAGGTATACTCCTTGAGTTACGCTTGGAACACTTATATCATTAGAAAATTTCAATGTGATTTTTTGCTGGGACGATTAATCATTGGTAATGCCTTATTTGCTTATGAATTTTTTCATCATATGAGGCAAAACTAAAGTCAAGAAGGAATGTGTGAGATTAAAGTTGAATACGTCAAAGTAAATATGATCGCTTTGGGTGGAATTTTTTGATTGAAGTTTTTCAGTCTATGGGTTTTTCTAAAACATGGTAAAGCTTGTAGATGATAACCTCATTTTTTGAAGGGATTCTCTTCAAGTTGCTTAGACCATTTGAGGAGATCTTAATACTCATCAATCTGCTTATGGGGCTACCTACTTTTGTTGGTAGGTCTAAGCAACAACTATTCAATTTTGTCCAAGACAAGGTGTGGAAGAAGTACAAGGGTTGGAAAGAAACATTTTTAACAACTGCAAGGAGAGAAGTTTCGATCAAACTGGTGGTTCAAACAATTCCCACGTATGTGATGAGTTATTTTCTACTTCTGATGGATACAAGATATGATCTCCTAAACCTCCTAATTGTCATATTTTATTTCTCTCGGATCTCATACATCAGGATATTCGGTGTTGGAATGTTCCTTTAATTAATGAAATGCTTCTCCTTTTGAAGATCAACAAATTCTTCAGTTGCCACATTCATTCTCTCAGTTACAAGATGAGTTTGTGTGGGGTACTTCACAGTCTGCTATTTTTCTGTGGAAGGTTGGTATCGATTCTTAAAGGCAAGGTGTAAAGTAGATGCCTCTCAGAATTCAACGCATGATACTGGTCAGTAAGTGTGGAAAAAATTGTTTTGAGAAGACTGATGTGTGACTACCATTGATCAAAAGGCACAGAGATCTATTGTTATTTCAAGAGCGATAGTGCAGTCCAATGGATAGGCCAAGGGTGCACCGGCGGATCTTAATGTAGACTGGGCAGGGCCATGGCCCGCCCTTAAAAAAAGAATTTTTTTTTACAGCAGTGGAGAGACATCCCCCGTGATATAGTGTGGCGTGTTGTGTGTGTATTACTATTATCCGAAGCAGATCAGAAGGGCGCAAACACAAACTGGGAACAATCCCTGCATGCACAGTGCCATTGTCAGCGACGGCAGCACCTTGGGGAATTCAATAACTTGGGGTATATTATTATATATAGCCTTTAAATTTGAAGTTGACTTTCATAACTAAATATAGAAATGTTTGAAACATAATGTAATTGGCCAGGTAATTTACTGAAGTTGCATATTATAAGGTTGGATACATTATTAGCATTAAAATGGAATGGAATGAAAAACTAAAACATTAAGTTGATTGTGAATGTGGACCATAAAAACGGAATAATCAAGCATTTAAGCTGTATTTTATTTGCTTGGCAATATAATCTATTTTTGTCCCTCACCGTTGGTTGCATTGGCAATTTCAGTGACATTAGAACGTAGGCTTTCGAGTTTGAACCCAAGTGTGAGTAATGGTAGTGTGTGTGAACAATACTCGCCAACTGCTCTTACCAAATGGTCATAACCTGTTGGAAGTGGTTTTTGTGTGTACTTTCTTTAAGTTTGAACAAAAAAATAATTAGTCATAAAAGCTTCATATTTTTTTTCGATAAACAATTTTATTGAGGGGAGTACAAGAGGTATTCTAACCCTTACATCGAAACTTAGGATCTCGTTAATTAAATTTAAAACTGTAATTTGCGGCCCACCCCAACATTTTCGTCAAGATCCGCCACTGCAAGGGTGTGTTTGGGAGTGTAGAGGGGAGAGGGGGAGAGGGCATGAGACTAATAGTATAAATTCTTTAGTGATGGGGAGAAAAATTATCCCCCTAACCCTCTCTTAGTTTATTTTTTGAGCTCCTCCAAAATCCTCCAAATTTGGGGGGTTTAGGAGGAGCTCGAAAAATAAACCAAGAGACGGGTTTAGGGGGATAACTTTTCTGCCCAGCACTAAAGAATATATACTACTAGACCCATGCCCTCCCCTCCAAACTCCCAAACACACTTTGAGGTCTAATTTGTCTCTATCTGATGTTCGCCGAAACCCCCCTTAGTGGTTGCTAAAATCTTAATGTTGACGCAATAGGTCCAATAGAGAGGGGTAAGTGGGGTGTCATTGATGTGGTGACAAATGATGATGGTGTGAGAAAGGGTTTTGAATTTGCAAAGTATAGGTTTTTCATGGATCTTGTAGTCGAATCAGATGCTTCAAATATAGTCCTGGCGTATGTTGAACACTCATAAACAATCTCCCACCTATGTAAGTTCTATTATTGGGATTGTATTTATTTTAATGCTTGTTTTCATAGTTTAAATTTTTTACATGTTAGGTGTGAGACCAACCAAGCTTCCCGTTATTTAGCTAAATATGCTCTTTATAATCCGAATTACATGTGGATATTCAAGAGACTCTATCTTATGTTTCTGCAGTCTTCCCCTTTGATTTATTGACAAACTTTCGTTAATGAAATTACCTTTGACCTAAAATAATAATAATATTCCATAGAGTACAAAACCATAGCAACAAGGCCCGTGAAAATAGGAAAAGAAAAACAATTTAAAAAGGCAATTATAAGATGCCAGGACAATAACTAAATGACAGGTCATAAAACATTCTAACAGAAGACAGATTTTTTGCTAGTAACAGGAAGATGCAGGATGTGATTTACTAGGATTCACTGAAATAGCAGATATTAAAAGTCCATAAACTCCTCTTGTTGATATGCCCGTGGTTCCTTTTCCAGCCCAGTAGAAGTGAATCTTCAAAGTATGTTCTGTGACAGTACTAGCATTAAAGGTCTTCACAATTGTGTGGTGTTTTTTTTTTATAATAATAGTGTGTGGTGTTTGGGTAAGTGAAATTTGGGTATTTGTTGCAAACGGATGCAAAATATGAGTGTTTCTTTTTCTTCAGGAGTAAATAGGGTGTTCCTTCAATGACACTAAGATATGATGTATCTAATATCTATTAATACCAATAAACCACATCTGATTTTACCCAAATAGACATCACTAATGAATGCCACCTGTTTTGACTTCACAAATTTTTTCCCAAAACAGGGGTACATTTGTCATTTACATCTAATTTATTTATTTTTTCCCTCTCTTCCTATCTCTTTTAAATTTGAATTTTACCCATTTATTCCTTTTCCCTTCTCTCTTTTCTCCTTTTCCTCTTTTCCCTCTGTCACCGTCTCTCTCTCTCACGTCTCTGTCTCTGTTTTCAGCTTTCCAACCCTTTCTTTCCAACTCTCAACCCCTCCTCCTTCAACAAAACCCATTTTCTTCTCTGTTTACTTTTACCTTCATTAACATCACTTTCATCTTCTCTCACAATTTCATCTACTGGTTTTTGTTCATTTTCTGTTACCATCTTATTCTACTCTATTTTCTTACCAAAAAACCAAAAACCATCATTCACAAATCAAGAAATCGCGAGCGGGAAAGATTGAAAAAATGGAAGCCGAAAAAGAAGCTCTCAACGGATCCATCGTCCTTTTCTCTATTTCAATGTTAACTTCATCTTCTTCGAAAGTAAGCTTTCTTTTTTCCCTCTCATTTTTGGTTTGCTCCCAGTCTTCCTATTCATTCAGTTTTTTCAAATTATTTTACTTCTAAACTGCAATTTTAGGTTTCAAATGTTAGGATTTTGCTTGGGTGCTGACTCCCACATTACTCATTTTAAGCTTCGGATTTTAGGGTTTAGGTTATGTATGGGTTTTTTGCAGATTATAGGCATCAAACAGTTTTAAGGATTATATGGTTTTGCTATTTAGTTTTTTTCAGCCATGAATCATTTTCCAATTTTAGGGATCTTTTGGTTTGAAGATTTAACTTCGTATCTGTTGTATTCCTAATAGTTTCTTTTAGTGTTTATTTTATTTTTCAAGGAAGTAGTAACTGAATAAACACTTGAAAATTATCATGTTCATATTAACTGAATAAACATGTTCATATCAATTTGGTTTTTGGCAGAATGTTATTGTCTAGGCATTTTGGGATTTGTAGAAGGTCCTTATTGGATGATAGAAGTCAATAATACTTGAAAATTACCATTGCAGGTTCAAATATTTCAACCATGTCTTACAGGGAGGAGGAGCGGTGACGGGAAGCGGCGATGGGAAGCGGCGACGGGGAGCTGTAATGAAAGTCATACCGTATATTCAGCTCCTATTGATAGAAGAATAATTGACACAAGCTCATAAGTTTAGGTCATTACATACTGATACAAGGCTATGAATCCATGGACTGAGAGAAGTTGATTCTCTGAATCAACTTTGAGAAAATTGATTTGTATATTGTGTTTGTGAAAAGTACAGAGTGAGCTTTTATTGCTGCAGTTTTTACAAGATTGTGTAATAGGTAGGTTGCATGCTTACTGCTGGCATAACTGAATTGGCCTAAGCTAACTGGCTAACCTTAGTTTTGTTGCCAGATTACATATATTTGACTTGTGCCCAAATAAAAGTCTATAGCTCTATTACATACCGTTAGCGATTAGAGTAAGTTTATGGTGTATTTCTTTTTACTCACCAAGAAGGGAGAAGAACAAAGAATTTGTAGTTTGTAGGATAAATTAACTTTACTACACATTTTATTCTCAACATTATATTCATGTCAAAGTTTGCACTCTAACCTGTCAATTCTTCTTTTTGCATATGTCTTTATTATTTTGCTGACTTTTTGTTCTTATATGGCTGGATACTTTTCATATCTACAGACTTCCTAAGGGAACAATTTATTGTGGGATTGTAGAGTGAAGAGTGAAGAGTGAAGAGATAAGCTGAATTGTGTGATGAGAAATTATTTGACGGTATAAACTGAATATACTATGTTGATTTTTGTATGATGAGACGGGGATTCACTTTAATGGTATGTTCCCATTTTTTTCTTAATTTATCTACTGTTTTTAAATTCTTATTCTACAATGGGTAAAGTGGTTGTTTTGAATTCAATTACTTTAAACATGATGTATATATGGAGTTAAACATTGAATTCTAATGTTTTAAGCTTTTATTATGCAGCTTGAAATTAGCCCAATGTGGCTTGGAGGAAGGGCCTTTTTAGACTTAGTTTTTTGTGTTTCTACGTTGTATGAATTGGTTCTCTGCATACAATTCTATCTGTCTATATAAAGTACTTTTATCAGTTTTGGAGGATTTTCCGCAACTCTTATTGATCTACCAGTTTCGGTGATGAATGTAGTACTTACTGATATGTCAGATACACTTACTGTTAAAAGGAAGCATTATCATAAAACTGTTAAAAGTATTGGTCATTTTAAATGCATTGATCTATATATATGTCAGTTGTAAAGTTACAAGTGAATTTAATATAAACACTTTAGAATCTATTTTCATCCTTATGTTTAAGTATCACATCCGACAATGCTTTAATATTGTGACTTTTAAGTTTGTGCAGTGACTACAGGTAAGGGAGTTTGTGTCCCAGTAATATTGAGAGGTAAAACCATGTTGATGTTTCATCTTAAATTGTTTGTACGTTTTGCTTTCCCTATCCTCTATCCTATGTGTCCACGTAACAATCTGTTAAGAATGAGCTCTATCTCCCCCCTTTTCCACCTCTGCATATAATTGTAGCTATCGCCTTTTAGTTTTGATTGATAAGAAGTTAAACTCACCAAGTCATTTATTTCTATACAAGCTTTGGAACTAGAAGATCTCAACTCAAGTTTGTTGGTGAAGAATTGGAATGGCATCGGGTATATTGACCTCTTGATTGAGAAATTTGTCTTTCACAGATAAACAAATAGGAGGTACACATGCTTTCAAGTAGTGCTTTTGATATTTCCTTATCTACATTCATATCATGCTATGGTTAAGTTGTACATCACATTATCTAACATTTAATTTGTTTAGTTCTTCTAGATATCTCTGAATATTGTTAGGCTTGCACATCTTTCATGTTAGACTAGATAGTTTCTTTGTATTATATGCCATATCTCTCAGATTTGTGTGATAATGGGGTGTGCTAATTATAACTTCATTATATTAGATATTTGTTTTTTCTTTTGTTTTCCTCTTCAAGATGGTAGTAGTTCTTGCTGGAGGTTTCATTGTATATTTTGTAATTACATGCAAAACAATTTTAGGTAGTGTTAATCACTTTAACAAGATGCCACATGATCCAATTATAATCCCTATTGCAAGTTGTGTTTCATGTAGCATTTGTAATATGATTACAAGCATCTATTTGCTTGAGATTACTTTTCAATTTTCGCAATTTTTAACTGATAAGCCTTTTTCTTTGAAGCTGACAGGTTCGATTTTGAATCACAAAAAAACAGGGTTTTCAGAAAAAGAGGCATCCTTAAGGAAGGTAGGACCCTTATAGCTCAGAGAGTTGATTTATGTGCTCATATACTCAATTAACCCTTCTCCAATCATTTTCATCGAATGTGATTGTAGAGTGCATGTATTTTAGTGTATTGATTGTAGAGTGCAGAATGACCTATTAAATACAAGACTAAAATTTCATTTTCAAATTTTGTACCTGCATCTTTGGCACTATTTTTTTTCAAACTATGTACATACTATTGCTTTGATACTAAAATTTGTTTTACGAACTCCTTAGCTGCAGCACAAAAGCACTGAAGTCTTCTCTATTTCCATGGTTTTATTTTTAATTACATTTCCCTGCTTACTTTAATTTCCTTTGCCAATAAAGATTCTTCAGTTTGATTTTCATTAGCACCAAGTTGGCTTAGACCCACACCTCACAAACAGAAGGTGTAGCAGATTGTAATTATAAGGACCTACTTAATCTAATACATTGGTTAAAGTGGTTTCGAATCTGTAACATAGTTGTTCGTTCCCTTCTTTCCATTCGAATCTGTGAAATGGAATCTGCAAAATAGAAATTTTTGGGTTATCTAGCTTTTATCAAATCTGTTGAGAGAAAGACAGAAGTTGTTCACCCTTTTCTTTCCATTTTTTACAATCGACTTTATCTATGTTTCCATTTTTTAGATCAATTTTTTTTTTTTTAAAAAAAAGAGGAAATCTGTTCATAGCTTTTATATTAGTATCTGTGACATATTATGCAGCAATTTTGTTTGAGTTTGTCCATCCATTTTTTTCCATATTATGTATGCTTCCTTTAAATCTCTATGTATGCTGTTTGAAAAAGCCACATATAGTCTAATTATTTTTTAGAATCAAATAAGAGTCTGACAACCAAAGAAGAACGTTTTTTATGTGGGTGCACATAATTGTTTTTCTTTGGTGCTTTGTGAGATATTGGAAAGAGCATGAAGGAAACTCCAACCACAAGTCCACAACTACCAGTGTTGGTGTTGGAGGGTATCAGATTGTTTTGTTGAAGCTCTATCAACTCATCTCATTATTATTTGATTTTGGCTGTGATTCTTTGTCTAATTTTTTACTAATTACAAATCTTCTTGACACACAACACTTTGGAACTGAATCTATTACTCCAGATAAGAGACAGCCAACACTCAACACTTTGGAACTCCACAACTCTCATCTACCAAAAGCAAGAAAATCATGGTCAAGAAGTGTCTTCTGCTACAAATGTTGAATTTACTATTTTAGTTGCTCGGTGTAATATGTCGTAAGAATGTTAGTTGTTTTGGGATTAGGGTGAATCCAGCTGTTTAACCAAACTTTTTTTACTATGGTTCCATTATCTGAGACTTTATTTGCAACTGACTTTTTTGCTTCCTTGACACTATCTATGTTAAATTTCAGTATTGATGTTATTTCAATCAATACCATACGTGTTTCAGGCTCCACAACTGACTTTCTATGTTTAACTGTTTTTTAATTTAAATTGTTATCAAAATTTATTTCATTGAAACAGACACTACTCTTTGACATACCCTCAGTATGCGTAGTGTCATTAGTTGTTCCAACTTTCCTACTTTTATAACAAGTCAATTGTGTTCCTTGGTTGGATATTTTGTGTATTGTGTAGGCAAAAGGCAAGAATTCAATGAAATAGCATGATACTATATCTTACTTTACATACTGAGTACTAAATGCTAAATATCACTGACTTATGGAAGAGAAGAGAGAAAACCATAGTTGTATCTGATATGTGCTTCATGGATCAATCCTTATACTTATGGATGCTTCTTGAAGGGACAACACTTAGTGTTGGGTCAAAGACAATAAGATTAGTTTTGCAACTATCTTAGAATAGAAATACAATATACTCATTGAGATGTGAAATTAATTTTAATGTTTTGTTAACTTAGTTTTTATAATACTAAACTTTTAAAATTTGAATTTTGATTTAAGTACTTATCATACCACGTAACGCGATCGTCCCGTGCAGATGCACGGGTATGTTACTAGTTACCACTAAAAGAGGATATTTTGGGTGTTCCCGGGAACACAGGGAACACCCCCTGAATCCGCCTCTGAGTGCAAGAACTTTCCTACAGGCAGTTTGTGTTCTCTCTTGGGTCTGGTACTCATAGATTCTAAGGTATAGTCATCACCACATACACAAACGCATTCAATGCACCTATGTTCAACAGGAGGCGTGCATATTTTTTCTATACAATCTGAATCTTCAACACATTCAATATCTATTGTAATGAAAAAACAAAATATAAGAATGTCATTAAAGAGTGAGATAAAAGATTCATGTGAACAAAGAAATTAAAGAATTCTGAAAAGGTTGAAAAAATATATAGTAGGTTGGCACATACTTATTAGTAAAACAGGTAGAAGATTGAATTATACTATAACATGCTGGTGGAACAAACCAATGGTTTGTTTACAAACTATTTAATTTCTAGGTTTCATTGTATTGGGTTGGAGTATCTTAGTACATATAAAAAACATTTACCCATTGTTGTACATAGTAAATAAAGAAATCTGAAAAGGGTGAGAAAATGGCGTACCGAAATCGTTAGTTGCAACAAGAGTACTTAGACAAAGAAATAGAATCATAACATAAACAAACTTGAGAATTACAGCCATATTTCCCCCCTTTGCATCTAACAAATAGAATAAGATTTTATTGCTTCACAATTTAGGCCTATAATTTATAAACCTCATGCTCTCCTTACATCAATTAAGTAATGGAGTTGTAAACGACCCTTCCTAATATTAAAATCATTAATAAAAGTCTTTGAAGAACATAATTTGTTGTGTTTGCCCCTTTAGCACACTTAGTAAGGAGGTCACTTAAAAAAACTTGCCAATCATAAGAATTCATTCTTTTTTTTATCAACTTTCCATTATTTTTAACCTTTCAAGATAGAAAAGAGACAAATCTCAAAAGGGACCATTGGAGAACTATTGATACAAATAATACAACAATAGGTGACAACATATTTCTTGGTAAATTTAGTATGTTGGAGAACTAACATGGTACATAAGTTGTGATTGTGTCGTGTGAGTTAAATCACTACTACAATTTAGGCTTTTCGCATCGGTTAAAAATGACTTTTCGCATCGGTTCCGCGTCCGTTACAGATTTAGGCGTTGTTAAAAGTAAGCACCTTTTACATCAGTTACAGACCTGATGCGAAAAATCTTTTTAACATCGGTCCGTACAAAAAACCGATGCCAAAAGTCTGTTTTGATTAGATTTTATCGTGTTTTTGGCATCGGCTCTGCCAAACAACTGATGTTAAATATACATTTCGCATCGGGTTTTTATAAGGACCGATGTTAAATAATGCTTTATTAACATCAGGTTCTCTCTGGAACCGATGTTAAAACTATTTTTTTTTTGCTTATACAACACCACAGAATCTCATATCCAGTAACCTGGATAATAAGCCTCCTATACAACACAATCTCATATAATTAAAAGATGCAACCACAGAAAGGTACACATTATAATCCACTTTTTGCTTGACCACTAAACAAAACATGCGATAAACTCAATTACGCCTTAAACTGCTATTCAAATCTTAGTATCCATTAGTCAGGTATGCAAGTGCAAAAAAATTTATAACATTCTGCAAGTAGGCTTACAACTAGTAAACTCTGGAATGTCACTTCTACAGAACAAGCTAAGTATCCATTATTTATCTTTCATTTCAGTTGACATTTACAACAAATTTTGAACAGACCTAAATCTCAAGTCCTAAGAGAAACTGCAGATAGCATGCATAATGCATTATGCTAAAGATACAGTCCAAAAAGGAGACCAAAGAAAACAGTCAATTTCACCTCCAAACAGAAGAGGTAACCAAAGCTCTCTTCATCCAACCAAGATAAAGAGCACCATCTCTCTGCTCAAGCCTATAATTTTGATGGAAGTCCTTCACGAGTTCTTGGGCAGCAGCCATCACTGAAGAACTCAATTGGCATTATTATCCAGGATGTTCTTGGGCAGCAGCCATAACATAATACCAAACCTATTAGCCTATTATGACTCAATAATACGATTTGGATAAAGATCAAGAAATAGTGTTGCCCAACGATACCGAATGTCGTAAAGATCCTCTTCGGTGAATGGCTTTGTAGTGTTGAATCTCTACAATATGAAATAACATATATAAGACTAAATACAAAAAACAAAAACGAAAATTCATATTAGCACTTTTCAAAAAAAGAAGATAATTCACATTAGCTAATTTAACATCCCATTCTACCAGCAACATTGTTTAGTGAGGGAGCCTTGTTTAACTAATTCAGCAACTAAGTATATGACATCAACTAAATCAGCCTAGCAAGTGTGGGCACTATTACTAAAACATCCTTAGTTGATTGTATTGCACCAGATTATGACCATTTGATGTGAATCAAGAAGCATCATTGTTTCTATATAATACTAATTTGATGTCAAGTGTTCCATTATATAATCATTGTTTCTATATAACACTACTGGATGCATATTTATAACTTTGTTATTCTGAGACAGAGATATTTTTTTCTCCTTTGTCATCTCAGCATCACTTGTGAGGTTTCAACACAAGACTTGTTAAGAACAAGAGCACTTCCTTGTGTTCCTTAAATGGTGAGATGATAACAAATACAAAATTTATTTCATCTGTATTATTTAAATTCAAATGGCCAAGCACGAATTACATAGGGCGAATCATCTGAAAACTTTCCCTAGTCTCGGCCTAAAAGAAGAGAAGAAATTGACCGAAATTTGATTTCGCTTTGAGACCAAAGCATTGTTAAATATTCACAATTCAGTATGAGAAGATAGAGTACAGAAAGAAACACATTTCTAGTTACTACATCTGTTTGTGAATACTGCCTAGGCCATTTCTCTAGTTTGGATTGGTTAAGATTTCACCATCCTTTACCTATTAACCACAACCAATCAAGTATTACCCCTGCAAAAATACTTCCAAGAAGACACAACAACAAGAGATGCTTCCAGCACTGATTTAGACTCTATATATGCTTCTATATATGTATACACACACATGCATACTACTAAAACAAGTTCTAATGTTAAAAAATTTATTACGTACCTCTTCCCATAAATCAACAATACTTGCAGAGACAATATTGAACATATGTTTCATAACATAAAATCCGCACTCAGTTCCCCCAGATTGCTTTCGCGACTACAAATGAATAATCTTAATTAGTAAATATTATATGTCATAATAAGTATTATATAGTAACAATACATTATAAGTTGAAATTAAAACTCAAGAGTTAAACTACTTTACATTGGGGAAAATCCATGTAGGTGTCTTCTTTCTAGAGCCCATCAACTTATTATATCCCTCCATAGCACTAATACAAAAAATGAAAGACATCATACAAGCTTACATAAAAAGGAACACAATCTCTAACTTCAAGCTTACATAAAAAGGAACACAATCTCTGACTTTTCTACAAATGATATATGATAAATGAGAGCTTACGTATTAACTTTAAGCTTGAGGGTTGCATTCAGTTTCGTTTCAAAAAGCGAACAAAGGAAGACAACTTCATTACTCCTAGGACAAATGATCATCAGTTGCCAATGTTGTCTACACATGGAGAACAATTAGTTACAAGCCACATAGAATTTTAAAATAATTGATAAAAATGCATGTACTTACGAATCCAAGTAAGGCGCTAGGTAAAACTCTTTGTTGCCTTTGTGTAGCCTTTCTTGAATGAAGGTATCAATACGTGTTGAGTAATTTGCTAGAGTCAAAATATGTTGAGGGTCAATGAAACCATACAAATGACTATTGCCCTTCAAGGTACATTGGCGGTGCAAATACCTAAGATCAACCAGAATTGTACAACACTTAAGGTAAGCATTCACTACAAAGATAAGGTAAGCAGAATTGTACAACACTTAAGGTAAGCATTCACTTAAGGTGTAGCCTTCACTTACATCAACCAGAATTGTACAACACTTAAGGAAAGCATTTGGTTACCACTACAAAGATCCATTACTTCACTCGGTGAGAGATAAAAAGGTTTAAGAAGTCTTCTCGGCCACTGAATAAAACTGTTGAGGGCTTGTCTCACTGTTTGAACCTCCTCAGTGGGCATAGGAACTTGAGCACCTCCATGTAGAACCTCTTGACCAAAATGTACAACATCATTACACAAATTAAAGCTAAGAACAGTCAATTAACACTAAAAGCTAACACTAGTAATAGTACCATTTCCATTATTGTTCATCATAGTATAAGAAAAAATCAGAGTCAAAATCACTTATTGACATGTTATACACTAAGCATCCCAACGGTACAAATTGGTTGCATGACTAAGATAGCCACTTCCAAGAATTCCTGTTAGAAGTGAGGAAATAGGAACAAACTTGAAGAGTATTGCTTCAGGATTAGAAGTCATTGTCTGGAACCAAGTTGAGTGACTCTGCTTATACACATTTCCTCCTCTCTTTGCTTAAGTATTTTGTTGGAAGCCGTTCGAGGAAACTCCGACACAATTTTAACAAGGCTCACCTGTACGTAACAAAAAGAGTTGTAAAATTTTAATTTCCATTCAGAATTCATGATTTTATGAATCTATATATTGCTATTCATAAAGTAATAAACCACATTTATTCATAATTTTAATTGCTTAAAATGAGCCAAT
Organism: Astragalus membranaceus; assembly: GCA_039519185.1. Lineage (NCBI taxonomy): Eukaryota > Viridiplantae > Streptophyta > Magnoliopsida > Fabales > Fabaceae > Astragalus > Astragalus membranaceus. Next base: position 23,428,993 of record CM076852.1, read on the forward strand.
AGAGTTAGTTAGACCTTGAATAAAGGATTAAGGTTGCTTTGAATGGCTTTAGAGAATTTCTTCTTTAGAGCTTCTGCATTGGAATTGTATCCTTTCTTTAAAACTACAGATATAACCAGTTGTTCTGGGCCTCCATTTGCAGGAGCAACACTGATAGCAGCTGTCTCCAAAATGCATTCATCAGCTCTGTCACAGACACGCTCAATTTCTACAGTCCTTGTCTGCATATTAGAACAAAAAATTCTAAATCAGTGTAGATCTGAAAGAGGGAGCTAAAAACATAAATAGCTTTATATGCAGCTGAACAAAATGATCTGCATATAACCACACTTTAATGCACTTTTCATACAAGTTAACTGTACTCCTACGTTGTTGCCTATCACAAGGAGCACAATAGCTTTACATGCAGCTGCCTCGATCCATTAATGAACCTGTCTAACAAAACTAATCAGCAACATTATAGTTATTTAATCCAAAAACATGCAAGTTTCATGATTATACCTTGACAATGAAGCTAGATCCCATTGTGCTGGAACAGAGTTTTTAAGTTCCTCTTGCAGTATTAGGTGGGAAGCAGTTAAGTGCAAATAGTAAAGAGAAATGAAATAACCATCAAAAGGAGTCCCAGCAACAGGGACACCACACATGATGCAATATTAAGTCCACAATTCCATAGCATATATAAAACAAAAAAAGTTAATAACCAATAAATATAACCAACATGTAAATAATGGAACAAAATGCATAAAACACAAAATTATACAACAGTTCCAGGGCAACAACACCATAGGTACTAATAAGAGGGTCTAACACTAATTTCAAAACAGAATCCCAGTAAAGACACCCAAACCAACAATGCAAAGTTGAACTATCTTCCCAATTAGCTTTTTTTCTAAATCTTCTACTCACCCAATTAGCTTTTTTCTAAATCTTCTACTCACCCAATTAGCTTTTCTTAAGTCATATTGGGTTTCCTTACTTCTAAATCTAACTTGGCTAACTACTAGTGTTTGTAACTTACTGTTTATGCTGACACAACAAAGACCATAACAACAAGTACAAATTTATAGAGCAAGGTATAAATAATGGAAGTCTATCTGTAAGATAAACAGCAATGCTGAATTTGTTAATGATCCCTAGCTAACTAATCAAGTGGTTGCCTATCAATACTCACTCTCTACATTATGTGCCGAACAATTACCGACCTCTCTTAGTCCTATATCTATAACTTTGGTCTTTTTTTTTGTTCTGATAAGAGAAGATAAAGCATCTGTTTTATCTGATGGATTTTGACTTGTAGATAAGTCAATTGCATTAGAAGTGAAAAAGCAATTGCAAAACCTCCATGTACTACTTAAAGCGGGTATAAAAAAACCTGTGATGAATAACATAATAAGCAGAAAATAAGTTCATGTATACATCAACTAGATGAAGAAAGCATCGCACATCATGAGAATTTGACATTAGGCAAGAAAACCAGAAAATTTGGTTCAAGAGTTCTTCTAAATGTTGATTACATTCCTAACACAAGCCTTCGTATATAAACCTAACAAACCTTTGTGTGTGGCAAACTTGGATTTAGATTCTTAGAAGCCAAGCTTTCATGCTAACAAACCTGAGTCATCAATCTGTTTTTTGGCTGTGTTAGAATGACATCAAAATCACTGAGAGTCCACTCTGCTACTTCATCCTTGTTACTAACAAATATTTTAGTCCCTGTATCAATAGATGTCCATATTCTTTTGGCAGGAGTAGTACCAGGATCCTGCACCAAACAAATTTAATTGAATTTGTGAGACACATGTGCATGTGACTCATGAGTTTCCAATAGTAGAATAGTAATCCAAAATAATTTATTCATTGCTATAACAAGACATACCTAATGTTAAGATTTTCCAAAAACACTGCAGATACTCATAATCTCTGTTAGTTCTTTCTTGTGCTGCTCTAACAGTTGACATTAATAATAGTTATTGATCACATAATAATAGAAAAAACCTCATAAAAAAAGCTCTACTTTAGTGACTCACCTGGACAATCATGTGATCATTTTGTTGCTTATAAGTATGCATGGAGTAATATTCTGCCACTCTTTCCAAGCTTCCTCTACCAACTAACTAGACCAATGACTTCAATAAAATGCATAAGATAAAATGAACAAACTTGCTTCGCAGTAAAAGTTCATTGAACCACAAAAGTAAAGAAGCAACTTAGCAATAGACATTTGCAAAACTTAAAAGTAATACAAATGGAGATGTAACCATAGATGTTAACTTAACTCACATCTTTAGACACATTACAAAGTTCAGCAAATATTAAACTAGTAATCATATTTCCATGAAGGCACCTGTATAGATAGAGAGCACAGCAAAGTTGGTGCCAATAAAAATATTACCATTTACCATGACCAACTAATTTCCGTCACTCGTAGTCTTTCCCTCTAATTATTTCTTAACTTTGCTACTGTAGTTATAGAGCCAACTAACTCTAACAAGCTAGCCCACTTGGCTATTTGAGAAGACCTTTTACTTTACTAACATATATTTGCCAACAATAAACTACTGATGAATGCTCATGATAAGTGGGAAAAAATTCTACCAAGCCAAGTAACAGATAAAACTACATTAAGTCACCTTGCTAAAAATGTTGTTTGTGAGGGATTTAGCGAGAAATCTATGTTAGTGAGGGATTTAGCGGCGACCAAATTTAGTGAGGCACAGATTCTCTCTCAAAAATCTGTCTCTAACTGTACTTAAGTCACTTTGCGAGGGATTTTGTGACAGATTATTTAGAGAGGGATATTTTCCATCCCTAATTCCGTCGCAAACATGTGCTTTCCAAAAGTTGGCGGAGACTTTGATTTTCGTAACTAAATCCCTCACTAATAGTGAGGGATAAATATCCCTCTCTAAAATCCCTCTTTAAAACTAATTTTTCTAGTAGTGATTGATGATCGTTTCAAGTATCGTAAATTATGTGCTAATTAGAAGCATGTTAAGAACCCAAGAGGTGTGGTTGAGCGGTTGAGGCTCATCCTCCCTTAATCAAGTGTCGAGGGTTCGATCCTCGCCTTGGGTATAGAGCAGCTTTAAATCTCTGGGCCAGCTGTCACACCCTTCGAGGTGCCTCCAATCCAACGAGAGGATTAGTTACTGCGTTCGACAGTGGATACCCTGGTTAGCACCAACAAAATTAGAAGCATGTTAAGGGGTTGAGTTATAACCAATTGAAATTATTTTTGGTAACTCAATAAAGTAATAATTGGGGGATTTATTTTCATATATTCCTTATTTGTCTTCCTTCAAAAAGAAAACGAGATGATGAAGAATAGTTATCTCATTTTTGATAAAAACATTTAATTACCTACTATCGAATCCATTTCATGTTAGAATAACAATACAAAGATAAAAAATGTCATCATGTGCCTTATTTTGTATTGGTTCGTGGGAATTTTGGACTTGGTAGAGGGGTAATGCCATTGCAGTATATTTTCTTTTTGTGTCAAATCTCACTTATTTATTCTCCCATCTAATCAATGAATCAATTGATTTTGTTTTTTTGTCAAAAACAATTAATGTTGTTTTTTACTTCTCAAAGATTGGATGATTTTTTATATTTTGATTGGCACAAAAGAAACATGAATTTTTTATTTATTATAATTTTAAATTCGAGATAAACTACGTGTGTTTTATAAACTTTTAAGTAATCACCTTTGTCTTACATTTTTAATGTGTGATGTGCAACTATGCTACGATTTTTCAATCCATATAAAAAATGATGTATACCCGTGCATACAAGTAGGTACTATTGGGGGAGCAGCCTCCTTCCTGTACAACCAACGGATACCGAAAATGAATAGAGAAATATACTTTTGATGCTCCATTCCTTTAATATAAGAAGTGTATAAGAAATAGAAGGAATTGAAATCTTTTCAGACATTACTGATAATGTTTAACACAGCTGAATTTGTAATTATGCTACATTTTAATTTTAATTCACCCACAAAACTTGGGGCTATAGAAATTTTGGCAACTAGACCCTCCCCCTTGCGCTGCACACGGGCTTATTCGGTTAACACGGGCTTATTTGGTTAAGAAAGAAGTATGTGTACTTGGTAGAGAAAACACTTAAAATAACATAAATGCTTCCATCAAAGACTAATGGATTAAACCATAGTAATACAACTTGACATCACCATGACATTAAGCATTCAACAATTTAAACAAATTTAAATAACATCGCAAAAACCAACAAACTAATTAATAATTATAGTATTAATTATGCTCTCACTATTCCTATAAACGTGAAATCTAATGACAGTATCCTCCTTTAATCTCCATGCTCTTGAAATTTCTTTCTATCCACAAGTTAATAGGGCAACCTTCAACCTCATCATCCTGTAATACACCTCTATCAGTTTGTTGCAGGACAAAAAAATAGCATAAAAGCTAATTGAAAAATCATTGTTACGATGTTGATATGGTAAAATGTTACATGCATCTACAAAATGTATAAAACATTATTATACCACAATTATTGAAATTGTGAGAACCGAATCTGGTTGAAAACGTCTCATTAAAGGTTATCAACGCCATCAGCAGAATGCTTGCCATTATACTTGGAGGATGGAGCTCCCTGGAGGTCTCGAGATACCAGCTGTAACTTGTATTTGTCTCACCTTGTCTTGTGATGACAAATCCAAAATACAACCTATATGTTCAAAATATGAAAGTTAGTAAAAGGCTAGTAACATTTGAAACAAATTTGTAAATCCTTTTATGGGAAGTGATGAGGTCCAACATTGAGAAACCTACATTTTTCTCCCTAAACATGACTCTGTCATGTTCCCAAACATAAGACGACTTTCTAAACCATAATAATTTATGATTGTAATTATTAAGATAATACAATGAGCAAGACACTCACCCCATTATCCTATTAAGTATTAAACGCAAAGTTATCCTAAAATGAAGTATTAAACGCAACATATCTACTGTGACAGGCTGGCATGGCAGCCTAATCCGCATTGCCAAGAGGCCAATTCCATGACTCAAACCCCTGACCTTGAGCATAAGATAACTCCAGCCGTTGAGCCAAGATCTTCACCTTACATACTCTTCAAGAAGGAAAGAAAATAAAAGGGAAATAATGACACTATTCGAACTTCACATGCATGACAGGGTCTTATGATTCACGGCAGAAATGAGTTTTATATAACCACATCCGAAAGTAGATTGAGTATGTGGGAAATAATTTGAAAAATTGAAGATAACTATCTTGTTGCAAAATACATGTCATAGAACTTTTCAAAGGCTTTATCAAAGCAATAATTAAACTCCCCAAGAGATCCTTGATATCAGTGACCTTGGAAGTTGACTTGCAGCATTTAACCTATAGCAATACAGATTGAGATGAGCTGATAAGCTGTAGAAGTATCTTTTTTGGAGAGATTTTGGACCAAATTTAAAGCTTACTTTTACATAATCTGCATGCCTAGAACAGCCTAGTAGTCCTGCTCCTGCAAGTGAAATTTGTCAGTCAACTTTGTAACTAATAAGAGGCAAATTGACTTCTTGTTTTCAATAGGATCAAATCAGAGCAGCTGCAAGACAGAAGTTATAGAATTTGCCATAATGCAGAAGTGCACTTCACCATCAGCTTGTTGATTGATACATGGAATAACAATGCTCCTATTAGTGGTTTGCTTGGCGTTGGGTGTTAAAATATAGGCTTAATTAAAGTTTTGGTCCCCCTATTTTCCCCAATTCACGATTTTGGTCCCCCAAATTTTAATTTGACGATTTTGGTCCCCCTATTTTCCCAATTTGTAAAATCAAGGTCCCCCTCTTAATTGGTCAAAATTGAAAGTCAATTTTGACTGACTTATCCTACGTGGCAGTCCACGTAGACGGCCACGTACGCGCACTGTTCACTGTCTCTCTCACAGCCCTCTCCTCTCTCTCACTGTTCATCTCTCTCTCTCTCTCTCTCACATCCCTCTCCTCTCTTTCACAGCCCCCACCGTGACCCCCTCCCCCCACCGTGACCCCCTCCCCCCACCGTGAACCCCTTCCCCATCGTCAAGGGGGGAGGGGTTCAGGAGGGGGGAGGGGGTCACAGTGGGGGGAGGGGTTCACGATGGGGGAGGGGGTCACGGTGGGGGGAGGGGTTCACGATGGGGGAGGGGTTCACGGTGGAGGTTCACGATGGGGGAGAGGTTCACGGTGGGGGAGGGGGTCACGGTAGGGGAGGGGGTCACGGTGGGGGATGTGAAAGAGAGGAGAGGGATGTGAGAGAGAGATGATCAGTGGGAGAGAGGAAAGGGCTGTGAGAGAGACAGTGAACAGTGCGCCTACGTGGCAGTTAACGTGGACTGCCACGTAGGATAAGTCAGTCAAAATTGACTTTCAATTTTGACCAATTAAGAGGGGGACCTTGATTTTACAAATTGGGAAAATAGGGGGACCAAAATTGTCAAATTAAAACTTGGGGACCAAAATCGTGAATTGGGGAAAATAGGGGGACCAAAACTGTAATTAAGCCTAAAATATATTAGTAAAGGGTGATGAATTTGCTCCACCGTTTGAAAACAGATGTACACCATTGTTATTATTAAAAATAATAGTGACTTAGGAGGTGTTACATTCTCTTAGGGACTAATTAGTAATTTCTTAGTTAGTTAGTATTTCTTAGTGCTCTATAAATAGAGCATCTTGTACTCACATGTACTATCTTTTTTCAATATGATTCCTTATGAAGAGTTTTTACATCTTTTACCTCATGAGTACTCTTATGCTCTCTACCTCTAATATGGGTTTGATCTATGCATGTATGATCCTATGATTCTTAACATGGTATCAAGAGTCCCACATTGGATGTGATATGGCCTGAAAATGAGTTTATAAGTGGGAGGCATCACTCACCTTACAAGCCGGTTTTGTGGGGTTGAGTTAGGCCTTAACCACATTTTAAGATGGTATCAGAGCGATACCCTAGAGATGAGGATTATGCTTCCGATTCTGATTCCGACTCTGATTTCAGTGATGCGGAAGATGAAGTTCCACCATCGTTGTTTGTCGCTCATGAAGAGGAAGATGTCTTGCCAATTTAGAAAGAAAACAATCATCTCCATTTCGTAGTTGGCAACTTTGGTCTAGATTCAGATCTTGCAACAATTTCTGTTGCTTCGTTGATTTCAATTCAACCAGAATGTGATGAATCCAGCATCAAGATAGGAGAAATAACCTGTCTAGTAGCTGCCTTCAAACAGAAAAATGATGCAAGCTCATTGGAGAAAGTCGTTGCATCGCTTGTGAATCCTGAATCCAACACTACAGAAGAGATTGCAACCGGATGTCGCTTAGATTCTGTATCTGATTGTAACAATCAGACCAAAGATGAAGCAAAAGAAATCAAAAAGGAGGAGATCGAACAGAAAAATTCATCTATTCCCATGGCTGATAAGCAACTAGATCCAGATCCAGAGGACAAAGTGTTTTCTGAAATCCATCCTTTCACCTCTATCTTCAACAACGAATCTGCTTCAAGGTTCGCATCAAGTCCAGTTCGTCTCACGCGGTTCGATTTCGTTTTCGCAGTACCGGATGTGATTTATCATGCGTTTAGTTTGACATCCCCCTTGTCGTCGCCGAAGAAGACGACGGTGCACCTCCTTGCTGAGAACGCAACACCGCGACTCACCACCTTCACTGATCCCGGCGGAACTCTCCAAGAAATTTCCTACCCCGCCGCTGAGCTCTCGTTTCAGTCAAGTATCGTTTCGATCTCATTTCCCTGCGTTGATGTTTTCGTCTTCAATCGCTCTGTGTTTGTATGGTTCGATTTCGTTTTTACAACACCAGAACTGAACGTTGCTTTTGGAAATTTGTGCGAAATCGTTTGTGCAAAATCGTTGTTTCAGGAAATTTGTGCAAAATCGTTTCCCAATTTTCCGGTTCTTGAAGAAATGGAAGAAGAAACTACTCCGCCATGGAAGATTAGGGAGGAAGACGAATTGTTGTTTGTCTTTTCTGTGAATCTCCTCTCCAGTGCATCAACAGAACCTCCATGGGATCCGAATCGATTTCCAGAACCAAGGTTGAACACGATTTCCTCGCCGGAACCGCCGTTGGAGCTCCTCCGCCATGGAGCTCAACCACATGACCGCGAAAGGTTTGAGAACACGTTTGAGAAGCTTCCCTTCGTGTTTCCCTTTCCTCATGCTTTGGGCCAGAACCTTCGCTCCTTTCACTTTGGGCTTGGCCCATTTTCAAACATTTCCAACTTTATGTGGTTTTCTTTGGACTTGTTTTACTTGGTAGAAGTTATTTGGGCCTGTTCTGTGTATTGGGCCAGTGTCCATTCTCAAGAGATGTTTTGGGCCAAGGAATTTCCACCGTAACAGATTTGGATTGGCCTCAAATTGCTATTTGTGTTTGTTGTTTTCTTCTCTTATTTTAGTGTTGGGAATAATTGCTTGTATTTCAAGCTGATATTGATATGGTGATCCCAATATCAGCTTGAGGGAGACTATTAAAAATAATAGTGACTTAGGAGGTGTTACATTCTCTTAGGGACTAATTAGTAATTCTTTAGTTAGTTAGTATTTCCTAGTGCTCTATAAATAGAGCATCTTGTACTCACACATGTACTATCTTTTTTCAATATGATTCCTTATGAAGAGTTTTTACCTCTTTTACCTCATGAGTACTCTTATGCTCTCTACCTCTCATATGGGTTTGATCTATGCATGTATGATCCAATGATTCTTAAGATTTATTATCATCATCATCACATGTATAATTCTATATTGCTATTTTGCTTACTGCTAGATCTCCAACTTTATTGGTCACTATAAATAAACAATTTCAATATTTTCTTACACACATCTCTCTTTCCCTTTTCGCCATTCAAAGACACATTTCAGTTTTCTGTCTCTCTCTCTTCCATCCAAACATAGAAAAGAACCAAATAGACCCGATTATCTAAATGTAGGAAATCATCATCTCAAAAATATATAACAAAATAATGTATGCTCAACTTATCTTATTCAGCACAAAAAACTTATTTTTCTAATAACTACTATTTTATATGCATCTACATCTAATAAGTACTATTTTAATATACTTACTTCACTTCCTCCTATATATTATGAAGTTTCTACCTCAAATACCAACCTGAACTTGATGAATTCCATCTTTTGCTCCTTGATGCTTAAAAGCTCCTTTTAGTCATTACCATTTGAATCACATCCCTCTGCATGCCCCCGTCGAATCTACGAAACCAAAAAAAAAACTCACATAATTATGTTTTAGAAATCTAAATCCACACTCAAATAATAAAATCACAAAAATAAGGAAGATGCAAGAGAACAAAAGTAATCAGATCTTTTCCACATTAGCATAGAAAACAATTATAGTTCTAATTTTCCAATGAAGGTATCTACAAATAATTGTTTATACCTTGAACCCGACTGTTTCAGCATCAAAATAAATGTCACAAATGTCATGTGAGTGAGTTAGGGGGTGTGCATGGTGCATGAACCAAACCAAATCGGACCATATATATGGTTTCGGTCGGTTTTCAAAAACCATTTCAATAAAAAATGGTTTTTCTTGAAACTGGTTCATGTTTGGTTCAGATCCGGTTTGAAACCGGTACCGGTTTGTCATAAAAACCCGGTTTCCTTTGGGTGGACCAGATTTAAACCGTTTTTCCTTTGTCAAACCGGTTTACGCAAACCTGAAAAAAAGACTATTTTTTTAATAAACCCGTTACTTGTGTCGGGCTAAATTACAAGTTTCAAAACATGATTTTTTTTCCTGTAAAAATCAGTTTTCCTTGTGTGAATCAAATAAAAACCGATTTTCTACTTTAATAGCACAGTTATTAGGAGTTGCTCCTTTCATTACTATTATATTATAATCTGTTCATTATGGACATAAAGCTCCTTTCACCTTTACACTTCACATAAAACAAAAAGTATAATAATTAGTAAAAAAATTCTAGTACACTTACACGATAATAATTAGTAACAAAAAAGTATAACAAAAAGTATAATAATTGGGAGTTGCTCGATGTACACTTTAATCACAAGATAAATCAAAAACATTTATTGAATTAATAAGTACTGATCTGTACCGTATCTCCTACCTTGTATCCGATCTTGGATACTAGGTCTGATCCGAGATAGTTGGTAGAAGTGTCCTTGGTCAATCCGAGTTATGCTCCGATCCGAGGTGGGGTGGTACCTGCAATGATACTTCGACGCTCAAGTCAGCAAGTGAATCAGTTGCAAGTAAGAGAATTGGGAAATGTGTACCTTTAATGCTAGCATTGAATGCTTATTTATAGGTTTTGGGGATCAACGTGGACCATTGGATCCAGGTCTTTGATCTCCACCATTGGTTAATGGATTTGGCCTTTGGTATTGGGCCTTAGTGAAAGCTACAAAAGGCCCAATGCGTAACAGTTTCCCCCCAAGTCGGGTTGCCTTGGGGCGAGCCAGACTGGATACCAGGTCTGGGTTTGAAGTACCCTCTGAGGGCGGGCTTGTGCCCTCGTTATCCGGGTTGGATATGTTGGTCAGGAGACCATGGCGAGCTTCTGAAGCCGGGCTTATACTAATGTTAGTGTTTTTGCCCCCAACCTCGGAGTGCTTGAGATTCAGGTCGGGTGCTCGTTTTTAGAAAAACGAGCTTACAATACTCTGCGCGAGCTCGAATTTGGGTATCTAATATATGCGGCGACCTTCTGAGGCCGGGCTTGTACTCATCTTAGTGTTTGCCCTCAGCCTCGGAACGATCATTGAAGGAGAACCGAGTGACTCGAGCTATTCTCTTTATGGCGATGCTTCGATTCCAGCGCCTGACATCAGGAGAATGTGTGTTGCTGGAAATTTTGCAGAAAAATAAATAAGAGTTTTACTATTTTAGAAGCTGTGCATGCTTCAATTAAGACTGGATTTGGAACATGGAACTTAGGGTAAGTTAGATTAATGGTTATATCTGAAGGTTGAAGTCATGGTCAGCAATTTTGGAGGTCAATTTCGTGGTTAATAGTGGTTTGACATTTAAATCTCAAGCTCACAGCAACTTCTGCACAAAAACAGTTTTGACTACCTTTGGTATTTTCGTCATAACTCCCTACACAGACCTCATTTGAAGTTCATTTTTGTTTCTTTCGAAACTAGATACGAAACCTTTCAAAATAGGAACAAGAATGAACTCATTTCATTGAATATGGACTGAAATATTGTACCAAGAAGTTACATTTTCGAAACAGTGACAGAATTTACCCTGTCACCTTGTTTTGGTCATAACTCCCTAAGTACTTGTTTTATCAGTTTGAAGGTTGAACCTTTAGAAACTAGAGAAAATTTCCTTCATGTTAAGCACTTGGTTTAATGGTTTTGGTTAAGAATTGAATTAGATATGTCTACTGTAAAACTGCTTACAGATGTTGCCAAATAGAAATTGGAGTTAGTTGTCGAGTGTTTAGAAGTTGGGGTTTTGCGGGGGAAACTATTTCTTGCTTGTTTTGGTTTTAGCTGAATAGGTGAGTTCCTCACTCATTTTGTGCTTTCCAGAGTTTTCATGTTGGTTTATGGGTTGGTTTCTGAAGTAATTGATTTGCATGTGCTGTTTTGTTGAGGTAAAAGCTGCTTTCGTATAAACTTCATGTTTGTGTGGTTGACTGGAAATCCAAATATCGTCAATGGGTGAAATGTAATTGTTGATTTGATTGTGTTCTTGATTGGAAATATATGACTGGTATGATGAAGCATTGGGCTAGATTTGGTGTTAGGGACGAATTGGAATCGAAACGGGCGAGGAAACGAGTCGAAAAACACAGTTTTTGTGGTGCTGAGCAACTGGCACGGACAGTGCCATTGTGACACCCTTTACCCCGAAAATATTTATAAGTAAAAAAGTACAAAAAATGAGTAAATTTGTTTTTCAAATAAAATCAACAATTCATTTCTAGAAATACTTTTCGCGAGTAAAAGATGTCGTCCAACCCTTTAAATCATATATAAACGATTATAATAATATTAAAGACTAAAACATGATGAAAATCACCTATCATGATGAAAATCACGAAACCTCGCAATTCGAAGAACTCACCTATCATGATGAAAATCATGAAACGCCGAAACTTTCCGCCACTCGAACATCCGACTCGCGAGACTCAAAAAATTCTCGCTTTGCACCTAGACACCATCAATGATCTCCTAGGCTTCATACTCCTCACAAAAGCCCAAACTTTGATTCCAAATCTTTGATCTTGAACCATGAACTCCATCATCATTCCTAAACCTCCATGAATTACTATTCATCATCTTCAACCTCAAATTGCTCATCACACATAAAACCCCATTTTCAACCCTAACCCTTGATTCCTCCAAATGCTCAAAAACTTTAGTGATTGAGCTACCCAATCAACAAAATGGTTTCTATGGGACATTAATCACCCTTCTAAGCTACCCTTTGAACTTGAACCATCAAAACCCTCTTTTTCCTCTTGAAAAACGAAAATGGTAGAAAGTGGGAGAGTGGATTATAGGTTGTGATTCTTGTATCAAAATGAAGAGGATGGAATGGAGATTCTTTTTGTGAAATAAAAGTGGAGCTTACATGAATTTCCTCTTCTCCCATTTGTAACCTCCCTCTCTCTTTTCTCCATTTTTCTTCTTTTCTTCCCTTTTCTCTCTTCTCTCGAATACTATATCTTTCTTTTTCACTTTCTTTTCTTTTTCTTTCTTTTATCAAAACAACTTAAGTGGTAATAAGGTCAATGACCAAAATAACCCTCACTTAATTCTAATTCCTCAACAAACCTCACTAAAATTCCTTATTTAATTTTAGCACCCAAAAGCCAACTTCTTCAATTTATAAATAAAACTATTAATTAAGTACCATAATAATAAATTGATTGGGTTTAACTTCAAAATAATTATCTTAATTATTTTGGGGATGTTAGATTACACCCCAACTTATAAATTTTTGTCCTCAAAAATTGTTTAAGGCTTACCCACTTGCTAACCGAGGACATACATTCTCGGATGGGCCTTAACTACGGGAAAACAGTTTTGTTACTTGAAATCCATTTTTCCTCTTTGGTTAAAACCCAAACAACCGTTAAAACCTTGAATCTTTAGTAAAATCACTTGGAATTTTTCTCTAATCCATTTCGTTTACACCCCAACTTTGAAAAATGTTAAATTTTGGGGTGTTAAACCACGCAAGAACTTTTTAATTCGTCCTCCGTTTTCGAAATAAAGCCTTTCAAAAGGATGAGATACGAATTTGATGTGTGTCTTTCAGTCACTCAAGTCAGGGTTTCATTACAAGTATTATGTCTAAGAACTTAAATAAGTTCACCCTTGTATATAAAGTACCCACAGTTTCACCCTATGGACTATACTTTCCTATGTCTAGGTTGAAGCATGGGTTGTTAAAGTGTCCCTTAGCAACCACTCATCCATATTAGCCCTTGAGTTCGAATCAAAACCATGTCAAAATTTACGATTGTACTTATTTTAGTTGGCCATTATCAAAACAAGTTTGAAAAAAACTAACATCGAAATATTGCAGTAGAATCATTAAAAAGTCGTTACAATGTTATAAGCATCCCAACTACAAAAGTGGTCAGCTCATGGTGAGCATCAACAAGATAACATAAACTAGAATGGGAATCATGGTCACATCATGGAAAATACAAAATAAAATAAATAGCATAGAAGATATACTATTCAAAGTCCTTCGCATGAATCTATCCAGTGATGCTGTAGCATCGCTTCACAACATTAAAGTGTAGGCGTTCTACCTAGAAGATGAAGCTTTCTTTTTCGATAGAAATAGAGAGAAGAGTGTGTCAAAAACTCTATCTATTCGAACCAGGAAGTTTTGAGTGAAGGAGTTGTGTGCTATGGAAGATGGAAGAAGATGCCTTTCTTAAACATGAAGATACTATATAATATGCTTTCTACTTGCCTTCAAAAATGTTGGATTTGACTTGCCACCAATCAAAAGTAGCCTCCACTTGCGAGATGACAATTCGCCCTTTAAAGTGGTTTGGTTGGTGGCTGCGTAAACTAGCTAGACCAATAGAGTTGCGCTGATGTGACAAAAAGTGGGAGCACCAAATATTAACTTTTTATTTTGTCTCTCCTAGTGACGTAGGCATGCTGATGTTGTAGCATTTTTTGGTGAGATGTTGTAGCAGCACTTGTTTTAGCATTGAACAAACACATTAAAAATTACAAGAATGCACCCTTAGTGTCAGATTATCTCAAATTAGTATCTAACCCTCTTTAACACTTAGTGACACATTTTTACATAATTACAACACAAGATTACTAGATAATTTGCAATAATTTAAGCCCAAAGAATATAAATAACTCTTAAAAATAAGAGTTATCACACCCCAAACTTAAACCATTTCTTGTCGTCAAATATACTTGAACAAGAGATGATAAATAATAAACAGTGACAGAATAAAAGAACTAATTTAGTTGCATCTCTAACTTAACAGAATTTCAAATATAATCTCTTTGGGCTTAAACTATCAGATTCACATTAAACACACACACACACACACCATTGTATTTCACAATATCCCAAATTATTACTTTCTCATTTGTGAGTGTGTGGCTGTTATGCTCAGTTCAGTTCCTAGCAAGTTTCAAAATCTCTCTTAGCCTTAGAGAGAGTAGTTCTCTTTTGATCATGCCAAGGAATTTTTCAAAAAGAAGAGTAGACTAACAACTTCACAAAAGACTTGGGGGGCTTCAAAGCACGATAGAGGGTTTGATTAAACATATCAGATTTCTTGCTAGTGCACTACTATTGATTTGGTGTTTTCTCAATGCTATAGCATTGGTGACTTGATGAACTGATTAGCTACAATGCCCTCATTACTGAGCTACTTTTATTGCTTTTTCTATTTATATTTATAGGCACACGTGGAACAGTTACAACTTTTTATTTCGGGCAATTGTAGAGTTTTACAATAAAAGGATCATGGTCAATACATTTCTAACAATTTATGAGATTATTGCACTGAACATCCTATAATTTTCATGCTTAGCCTCAATATAACCAATGCACCCCCAAACTTAGCTTCAAATGCTCCTCTAAGTTTTTAGTAAAAGCTTGGCAATGATCTTGGTCTACTAACACTAACTTTAACATTAGATAATTACTAGCTAACTAAGTTCCTTGCTAAGCCTAGAGTTTAAGTGTAGAAGCAACAATAAAACCAATCGTTGATCAAACAATGCTACTCTTCACATAACACAAAATCATCATCAAACTCAGCTAAGAAAGACACACATTCTATTAGTTGCAACTGAACATGCTTTTCTATTCAACAATATTCACACAACATAACACAAAACATTATCATTTCATTCAACTTAAAGCATTCTAACACTTAACATTATAAGGACCTCCACCAACTTAAAACTCAGCAGTGTCCTTATTGCTCATTTGCAAATGTAGAGGGAAAGGCCAACCAGACATTACATAGTAAAACATTAATATTAACAAATTTAAAACTCCTAGACAACTGCTGGATGACAGATACTACAACATCCAGCAGGTTTATTGAAAGCTATAAAACATAGACACTCTAAACATAGAGAGTTACAGTTACTTCTTGGAGACTTCATATTTGAGCTCGCTACTGGCCCTGCTTGGTGCTTGCTTGGCCTTTTTGTCATTGGCCTTCTGCTTCTTATTCTTAGGCTCTTCTTGGTCTACCTCAGCATTTTGGGCTGCAACATTGGATGTTATAGCTTCAACATCCTCTTTTTCTTTTTGTAACTTGGCCTTTTACTTCTAACACCCTCCATTTGTGATTTTCCCCAAATTTCAGTTTTCTTTTCAAAGCACAGCCCATTATACCCCAAATCATACCATTCATTTATGGTTCTAGCATCAAAATGCACCCTAACTCCTCTAACCAAAGAATAAGTTGGGGATTTACCTTCTTGGGTTCTATGATGCCTGCATAGAATTCCTTAACAACTAGGGTGTCGTATGAGATGCGGTGCTTCACAAATTTCTACCATCCGAGTGTTGTAAAAGTGGATGTGAATGCATGTGATGCGTTCCCAAGCTTGAATCCTCTTTCACCCAAATATTCCTTGGACCAGAATCTCTTTGACTCCAGAGAAATAGATGATGATCCCCTTGTTGGCTTCTTCCTTGGAATTGCGCCTTTGGAAGGGCTTTGATCAGCATTTGGGTTCTTTCCGGAGGATTTTAGTGCAACTTGTTTCTTGGCCATGGTGATGGGAAGGAATGGGAGTGGTGGTTTTGGGTTGCAATGAACACGAAGAAGGATTGAGAATGATGCAAGGTTGCAGTTTTCTTTTGGGAATGAGGGGTAGTGTGTAACGGTCGGAAAATGAGAATAGGAGGAGTGGTTTTTATTGAGTGTGGAACGGAGGTTATGGGAAGTTGTGAAGTTATGAGTTGATGTGTTTGTGACTGTTGTGGGTGAAGTGGGAGAGAGAAAAGTGATTGATTGGACAAGTGGTCAGAGGAGTTGGGATAAGAGTTAATAAGGTCGCCACCTCGCCAGAAATTAGAAATATCATTTTTTATAATATTTTTAAATCCACCGCTGTTGCAGCAAATGTTGTAGCATTGATGCTACCACGAATGCTACACCACGGACTAAGACATTTACATTTCCATACTTTTATCACTACTTAAACTTAATAATCCTACACATCAAAATAAACTAAAAACAAAAATTTGGTTAGTTACCAAAACTCTGGGTTGACTCCCAACAACGCTTGATTTAAGAGTCCTCAGCTAAACTATTCTCTATGTTTGAGGTTTTTCAGACCAATGGTGATTTTGTCTCTCACCACACGTTCATCATAATACTGTTTGACTCTTGGCCCATTGGCTTTGAAGGTTGTGTTTGTGGCTTCATCAAACAGATCCACAACACCATGAGAATAGACTTTCATTAGTTTGAATGGACCTGACCACCTTGATTTTAGCTTTCCAGGAAACAACTTTAGTCTTTAATTGAATAGTAAGACTAATCCTCCTTTCACAAGTTTCCTCCTTTGGATCTTTTGGTCATGCCACTCTTTAGTCTTTTCATTGTAAAGTTCAACACTTTCATAAGCAAAATGTCTAATCTCCTGTAGTTCATTCAATTGCAATAGCCTAGCTACACTAGCCTGTTGATGGTTGAAATTGAGCTTTTTGATTGCCCGATAGGATTTGTGTAGCAATTCAACAGGCAGGTGACAAGCTTTTCCATAAACAAGTAGTCTATATGGTGACATTCCCAAAGGTGTTTTGTAGGCAGCCCTGTAAGCCCACAGTTCATCATCCAGCTGTAATGACCAATCCTTCCTAGGAAAGCTCCACCATTTTCTCAAGGTCTCTTTTGATTTCCCTATTAGATAATTCTGTCTGACCACTTGTTTGAGGGTGGTAGACAGTTGTAATTCTGTCCTTGACCCCATATTTAGCTAAGAGAGTTTCAATTAGCTTGTTGTAGAGTGGGAACCTTCATAACTGATTATTTATATAGAGGTTCCAAACCTAGTGAAGATGTTATTTTGGAGGACTTTTCTCACAGATTTCGCATCATTGTTGGGTAAAGCCACTGCTTCAACCCATTTTGAGACATTTTCTACAACCACAAGGATGTATAGATTGCCATATGAATGAGGAAATGGTCCCATGATATCCATTCCCCAAACATCAAAGAGTTTAATTTCTAATATGTTGGTTAATGACATCTCATGCTGGTTTGAAATGTTTCCAGTTCTTAGCACCTATCACACCTTCTTTGCAATTCATGAGCGTATTTGAACAATGTTGGCCAAAAAAATCCTGACTGCAACACCTTTGTTGTTGTCCTTACTCCCCCAAAATGTCCTCCATATGGGGTAGCATGACAATGCTGTAGCACTCAGAAACACGTCTTCTCATTAGTTGGTCTGGGCACTATTTGTAAAGGAATGGGTCATCCCAAAAGTACTGCTTCACAACATGGAAGAAGCTCTTCCTCTTCTGATATGCCATGTTAGGTGGCATAATTCTGCTGATTAAGAAATTCACTATGTCAGCAAACCATGGTTCTGTAGCATGGGATGCCACACCATCAATTGCTGCCACAGTGACTGCCAACAATTTTTCATCAGGAAAGCTCTCTTTGATTGCACCAATCTTTGTACCAGCAATTTCTCTATCAAGTTTGACAAATTATCAGCTACTTGGTTCTCCACCCAATTTTTATCACGTATTTTAGGATTAAATTCTTGGAGAAGAAGAACCCATTTTATTATTCATGGTTTTGCATCCTTTTTAGAGATCAAATACTTGTTGGGAAAATGATCTGTGAAAACAACAACTTTGGTGCCAACTAAGTATGATCTAAATTTATCAAATGCAAAAACCACAACTAATAGTTCTTTTACAGTTACAGTGTAATTCCATTGAGCTTCTACTAGTGTTTTGCTAGCATAATAGATTGAATGAAAGACTTTGTCATATACCTTTGCCCTAGAACAACTCCAACAACAAAATCACTTGCATCACACATAAGCTTAAATGGCTTGCTCTAGTCAGGTGTTATGATCAGTGGTGTTGTCACGAATGCCTTATTCAATTTCTGGAATGCTTCCACACACAGTTCATCAAACTCTAAATATTGAGAATGTTGCTTTCTTCATTTTCTGAAGTTTGAGAAGATTGCCATCATGCATTTTTCGAAAGTTTCTGGAGCATTACATAGTCTAAATGGCATCCTTCTAAATGCAAAGGTGGCATAAGGACATGTAAAAGTTGTCTTTTGCTAATCCTCATGAATTATGGCAATTTGATTGTAGCCAAAGTAGCCATCCAAAAAGCAATAAAATTCCATACCAACTAATCTATCCAGCATTTGATCAAATGACAACCAATGGAAAATGGTCTTTTTTAGTGGCCTTATTTAGTTTTCTGTTGTTCATACATATCCACCACCCAATTACAGTAATAGTTGGTATCAGTTCATTTGATCCTTTCATTAGCCACTACTGTCACACTCTCTCTTCTTTGGTACACATTGCATGGGACTCACCCATGCACTATCTGATATAGGTTAGACAATACCCATGCACTATCTGATATAGGTTAGACTCACCCATGCACTATGGGATTAAGCCTCCTCTGCCCTTCAATACTATTTTTAAAAATTTCATCTAAAATAATTATGTGCATGCAAATGCTGGGAGTAATCCCTTAATTATCTGACATTTGCCATATAATAGCCTTCTTATGCTTCCTTAGGATAGTTATGAGATCATCCTCTTGATTTTTTGTTAAATCAGAAGCAATGATCACTGGAAATGTGTCATTTTTCCCTAGAAAGCATACTTCAGATGCTTTGTGATCAGTGCATTTTAATGCATTCTTTATAGCTTTGCACTTGGTATTTTTTATTGGGTTTTGTGCATAATATTTACGTCTTAGCGCGTTTCTAGACTTTGGGTCTTATTTAAGCAATATAGTAATTTCTTGATTAATTCTTGTTTTTATGGCATATTGACCAGTGTCTACTCTGCAATAACTTTGGCTGTGGCTATCTGATTAAGGTGTGCAAGCGTGCGTTGGAAAGCTAAGGAACATAGCTACAGTTCTTCTGTTGAGCTCGAAATCCCATTCAGAATTCTTGAAGGTCATAACTGCGAAATACCGAACAAGTTTAATTTTAAAACAGGTTTTGGGCCGAATATTAGTTTGTAACGGGCTTTTATCATAGAACCCGCTTAGGGATTTAGGTTTTTCATTTTCCCTAAGACTAAATACACTTTTTCAGAGCCATCTTTGGTCTCTAACGCATTATTAAATAATTTTGAGAATTTGGTGCTCTAACCTCCATGGAAGCTTAAAGCCCTAGATCAATCTATTGGTTATGGGTGTTGCTTGTAAGAATTTTCAGGTTCAGTGTTTAATGTTTATTTCATTTTTATGGTTTTAAATCTTTCTCTATCAATTTCATCTTCGTAATTCTTACTGCAATTTCGGTTTGTGTTTTGCTTAATTACTCAAACTCTATGATTTGCTTATGTGATTTGTTTTATGATTCAGTTTTGCTTAGTCACTAAATCATGATTCTGTTTTGCAACTTTCATTATTCAAACTATTTTATCGCTTGTTTAATCTAACTTTGATTGGAATTGATAGAGTATATGACGCTTGTTTATGAGATTGATAGAATTCTGTTATGACATTTATTGTGTTCTACAGCGTTTATTCACTATCAAAGTTGATTGAACACACTGTTTTGACGCTTGCTTTAAAACATTGCAAATTCTTATGAACTGACTGACGCTTGTTCAGTTAGTTTATAATCAATCAAGAATTATCAAACCTTCCACGGATCTTTATTTTAGAACCAATGATAAATTTAAGAAACGCAATCGAAACCAATGAATTGATTGTCTCTCTTTAATTGATTTTCTTCGTTAAACATCAAACTCTTTTCCTCAAAACCTCCCCAACGGATTCCACACTTAAGAAATTGGAGATAATATTTGGACAGTTAACCACTGCAGTTAATCAGATACAGGCCCAAAGATCAAACCAACTGCCTGCCCAAGAAATAGTGAATCCCAATGTCCAGAGTACCTAAATCTATTGCTATGGAAAATTACAAGGTTTCTGAATACGTTGGTGATGAGTAGTACACACCACTCCCTCTACCTCAAAGAGAAGCGATGACTAAAAGACACCCCAATGAAGAGCATTCTCTTTATGAAATGGAATTGTTTGATGGTTTGGTTGAAAATTTATGTTCTAATAATCCTTCTGTTTGTGCTGAGATTGAAATTACTTTGCAGATTGATACACTTTCCATAGTTGATGTTGTGGATGTTGTTGTTGCTTCCATTGAGCAACCACATGTTGTAGAGCTTAAACAACTCCTTGAAAACTTTAAATCTGCATGTCTAGAGGGAAGTGAAGTTTTGTCTATGATTATTTCAGGTAACCTTGAATCTGAACAGGAAAAGCTATCGCCAGTTCTAAGCGAACATAGGAAAGGTATTGGATAGACCTTGGCGAACATTCCGAGGGAGGAAGTATGGCAAACACAACAACAAATTAACCCCCTTATTCTGGATATGTGGAAGAAGAAGGTGACCAAACATGTGTGCAGTAACCATAAAAGATCCTTCTTTGGCAAATACTATCCACCCACAATCTTCAGCTTCTCTACCTTCAAGAGGGAGTTTTCTTTTCTTATCTTTATGTTATACTTGTTTTTTACATTGAGGATAATGTGTGATTTAAGTGTGGGGGTGTGTGTTTTAGAATTTATGTTTCTAATTTTTAACTATAAGAAATGAAAAAAATAATGTTATTTTTGAATGTTTTTCCATGAGTTCTTTGTTTGTATAAGTTGTGAGTGATTTCAGTATTCTAGGACCATAGGAGTTGTGACATGATTTGATTGATTTCTTGTTTCTCCTGGTTAAATAAGTTGGATATGAGCACTAAATTTTGCATCATTTGTGATAGTCATTGTCCCTTGTGAGAATTGAACTTTATAATGGATGGACTAATCTTTTGTCATTCTCTCAGTTCTTGTGTCTGACTCACTAATGTTTGCTAGTTACTCTAGAACTTGACATGATTCTTGTTGAAACACTTATTCACATGTATGTTTGAAATGATCTAGTCAATTTTGTTCTTATCTTAGCTACTAGCCAAATAAGCCTACCTTGGATTTATCCCTTTGTGAAAGCCCATTTCAGCCTTTTTATCCCATTTTTTGTTTTATAGCTCATTACAAGCCCAAAAGTGAAAAACAATGTAATTACCCAATCTTAGAGGGTGGAGGAGCTTTGAACTGAAATTTGTCAAATCCATAAGTGTGGGGGTGTCCAAATTATTGCAATTGTGGTTCATACTTGGGTTGGTTCTTGGGTTCTCAATGGAAAGTTTGGCAAGTACATGTGTATAGAGAAATAGTCCCCAAAAAGAAAAAAAAAAGAGAATGAAATAAAAAAAACGAAAAAAATGAAAAGAAAAGAAAAAGAAAAAAAGTGTGCATTTCTTTTAATTTTTGTTTCAAGAAGAATGAAAGTGTGTAGAGAGAGTTATATGGAGAAGTATATCAAAATAGAGAAACTCATCATACCTTGTTGAAGTTGGATCCTTTCAGGCTCACTTTACAACTGATTTTCATTGCTTCTTTGCCCTCTTTGATTATTTTTAGCCTAGTTCCCCCTTAGGATTATTCCACCTTGACCTTGGCCCCACTACAACCCTTATAAAGACCTTTTGATCTTATGTTCATGTGTTCTTAAGTGTGGATGTTAGAAACTTATCAAGCATTTGGTAGTCCTAACTTTCATTGATGTGCTTATTATATATATGAGAGTAAACACAATCCTAGACACTTGAGTGATTGAGAGCATTACTTATTCATATCTTGTGAGGACTCATCACTTATGATTCACTTTTTTGGTGCTCTATTCTCTTGTTTGCCATGATGGTAATTAAGTGTTATCTCTGATTGTCATTCTCCTTGAAGCCTAGGAAAAGCATCTCTCTTATGACTTTGCATTCGTTGGGTTCATTGGAAATTCATGTGGTATTTTTGTGTCTTGTTTTGTGTGTTTTTCCCGGAGTGCAAAAGCTTAAATGTGGGCGAAATTGATCAGTGCATTTTAATGCACTCTTTATAGCTTTGCACTTGGTATTTTTGATTAGGTTTTGTGCCTAATATTTAAGTCTTAGCGCGTTTCTAGACTTTGGGTCTGATTTTAGCAATATAGTAATTTCTAGATAAATACTTGTTTTTATTGCATATTGACCTCTGTCTACTCTGCAGGAAACAACGTTGGCTGTGGTTATCTGATAGAGGTGTGCGAGCAGGAGTTGGAAAGCTAAGAAACAGAGCTACAGTTCTTCTGTGGTTATCTGATAGAGGTGTTGCTTGTCAGTCCTAACTACTCGGCTGAAAAACAACGCAAAAAGGTGGGCATTTGTTAACACCCAAAATAAATTTAATTGTTGGCCGAGGGTAACAAGAGTAATTCAAGGTTAGGATAAGGCCGAGGCAGCCATAAAGGCACTAGGGCACAGGTAATGCAATACTTTCCATAACACGGGGAAAGTTCAGTCCGAGGACATAAAAACAAATATGGGAGGGAATGAGAAGAATCACCGAGGCACAGTGAATCTCGGATGGGGGGTACCTCGACTAGAGGGTGTTTCAGCTGAGGCACCAACGATTGAAGGCCGAAAGATAGACATGGCCGAGGAGGGCTGTGGCCAAGGCAATGAATACTTGCTTGGGGGCAAGTATTCAATGCACGTGGACATATAACGTTGGAGAGGTTAAGCTCAATGAATAGAAGACGCCGTGGAAATTGGAGTGACTAGGGTTTACCCCACACGTCCCTCTCACACACAACCTAACACTCTTTGGAGGAGTTAGGGAACCCATAGTCAAGGAATAGAGTTCCTTCCTAGACACAATTGCTTGAAAACCTCTTGCCGATTACACGGCTAGGACTAAAGTGTTTGACGACAACAATTTTTATATTACGGATTTTTCTATTCAATAGATAACTCCGTAATTATTTCTAATTTTTAAAAAAATTATAATAATTTTTATTTTTTAAATAAGATAGATATATACATATATATGATGGGGAAGTAGGAATGTAGTTATTAACTTTGAACTGTTGGTTACTTATCTGAGTTATGCTTTGCAGTTATCTATATTTTGTTCATAATCATATAAGTGCCAGTTAAGGATATTAATTCTAAAATTAATATTATTCTAAAGTGTTATACTATAGTGTACTCTTTGGCTATAACTAAAGAGCCAAATACGTACGTCAATACAGGCGTCAGGCAAGGGCAGTTTATCTGCTGTATTTACTCAGTTCATCGGAGTAATCCTATAGTCAATTAGTCTACTATTTTATGACTAATAATTGTGATAATGAATGGTAAAATTATTCATCTATGTTTATACCTTGCAGGATTTACCTATGTTCTTAATCAATTAACAAAGTATTCTGCTATTTATTTACTTTGAAGTATTTTTTATGTATCTAAGTTATATCTTGCAATTTTTGTAATTATGTTCATCATCAACTGTTAAAAGTATACACTATATATTAACTTTGAAAAATATTTTATTCATCTATGTCATGTCTTATTGTTTAAACTAAGAAGTGTTTGTGATCAGCTGTAAAAGTGTTCTAAAAGTATTTTGTTAAAGTTCTTGACCCAAGGATGGATTTTAAAGGAATGTGATCTAGACGGAGAATGGCATAAGAGTACCGTTGGATAGGGAAAGCAGCTATTACTTAGATCCTTTTCTTTAAAAGGTACTGGTCCTAAGTAAATGAAAGAAAATTTTTAGAAATGACTTGGCTTGATCATGTAAACAGTCTTATTTAAACCATAAGATATAATTTAGAAAATAATTTATAGTTCAAGTTTAATATATATCTGCCATTACTTTGGTTGAACTAATGAATAAATTTACACTACCTTCAAGATATAATTTAGAAAATAGCTGATAATTCAAATTTGATATATATCTTTATTTACTTTAACATTATTTTCTGAATAGAGGTTAATTCCACTCCAAAGTATAAATTACAAAGTAATCCTTTTATTCAAGTATTAATATCCAGTAATGTGGCCTTATACTGATCGTCGAACAAGCATAGTTAACTCCACAGCATGCTCCAGAAGGTAATTACTAGTTCATGTTTAATACTTATATTTATATGTAAACCAAGTGAAGGCGATGATGCTTACGGGTGAGGAAAAATTATCTATACATTTCTTTAAAGTTTTTCCTCACATTCTCCGGCATGTCTCCTATCCTTTGACCTTCTTCTAGTTTTATGCCTTCATCTTCTTTAAATCAAAATCAATCTTTTAAAAATATCAATCAAAACAAAGATCTTCGCAATCTTGATCAATCTTCTTTTATCATAGATAAAAATTCCCTTAAAAAGGAATTCTACTCTGAAGAATGGTCTCTTCACCGAGAATGGTTCTTCAAACATTACCAAGGAAACAATAGAAAGTCTATCCAGGAGAAATTCTATAAATGGTTTCGCATGTATACCATTAGAAAGAATATCAATTACCCTTTCAAATTTGTTTCTTTAGTTGGTATAAAACAGGGTATTCCTGTGATTCCTGCTAAAAAACCTATCCCAGATAGACATCCCAAAGATCTCTTTGAAAAATCTAGATACCTTCAAGCTTTAGGTATTTCCATCCAGAAAGAAAAACCTATCTTCAATCGCTATACTAAGAAGCTCAAGAAAATCTTACAGCATACTGATCATAAAAATCACATCAACAAAGGTGTTGATAGCGCTAAAGAAGAGCCCTTAGCCAAAATCCATAATCAACTTGACCTTCTTAAAACTATGGCCCCTAGCACTCCCTCACCTGAGAGTATTAGGTCCACCAAGGTGTTAGAAGAAACCTCTTCTGATAACTCAGGAGATATAGCTAACAAACCAAGCTACAAACCACCAAAACATTATAGAAAGAAGCAGGTTAGTAAACCTAAGACTCAGGCTACTAACCAATCTACCAAGAAGCAGCATGATAGCCCCAAAAGGCCTATCACTTGCTTCACTTGTGGCAAAACTGGTCACAAGAGCAGAATCTGTAGGATCATAAGGAAGCTTAAAGCCCTTAGGCTAGATCCTAGTATCAAAACCAATATCATCAATTGCTTCAAAAGTGACAAACCCAGTCACACTAACAGATATGATAGGATCAAATTATTAATCCTATCTTCAAAAAATGGTTCTGACACTAGCTCAGAGTCCACTAACCATTCTTCTAAAAGCCTTGTCCAAACCCAGAAGAATGTGTTAACCAATCAGCAGTTAATCATTGATCACCGTAATAACCATTGGTTTGGAAACAACTCATCTCTTGAGGCTTCTGCTTTCAAGGATGTTAAAAAATCCACTAATGATTGTTTAGGTCAGATTAATATTAATCTGCTCTCAGCTATTATTAAAATTCAATTCTTTAAAACTGATGCATCCTCTTTTCCTTTTCAAAAAATGAAGGATGATACAATAGCTGGTTACCCAGGGAAACCTACCAAAACTAAGTATATCCATAGGAAAGATCTCTCTGTAAATCTTTTCAATACAAATATCTTTTCTAATTCTGACCTGAGTTCTGGTTTTGAACAGAATCAAGTCAAATAGATAAGAATATCAATATCAATTTTAATGTTTTTTCTGGTCATTATAAGTGGAACGTTATCTTTGACCTTAAAATTACTTTTTCAGAATTCCAAAATACTCTGAAAAGGTTTATTAATCCTCATACCAGCTCTCCCATTATTGGTGTTTTACCTCAAACAGGTGATGGTGTTCTTGATCCCAATATCCAAGAAACCTTTGTTTATGTCAATATTAATACCAGGTCTTATGATAAGTATCTTGGTCAAACTGGTAAAATCCAACTGCAAAGCCTCCTTGATTGTCCTTATATCTCAGAGTCTTTTCAGCAACACAGCAATCACATTAAAACCTTTCTGATCAAAAGAAAAGCTTTAGCAAGAGATTTAGCTATCTCAAAATCTCAATCCAATTTACTTATTCAAAAGTTTCCTGTTTGTGTTACTTATAATTTTGCAAAAGGAACTTTACAAAAGAAACATGATGATCATAATGGTAATCCTAGAAATCTTATTGTCTGCTTCAAATGTGGTAAACCAGGTCACATCAGCAGAAACTGCATGATCATAGGAAAACTCAAAGCCTTTAAGCTTGATCCTGACATTGAAGATAAGATTAACAAATTGTTAATCCAATCTTCAGGTGATTCCTCATATCATTCTTATGAAAACCTCAATCAAATCCAGGATGATGATTTTAATGATTCTGATTCCTCTAATCATATTAATATCCTCACTCGAGAACAAGATCTTCTCTTTGAGGCCATTAATGTCATTCCTGATCCTCAGGAAAAGGAAAAATATCTTAACAAGTTAAGAACCACCCTTGAGGAAAAACCCCCTAGAAGTCCTCTCGTAACCAATAGGTTCAATCTTAAAGATACCTTTAAGAGACTTGAAAGAACTAGTGTTAAACTTGTTACTATTCAATTTGAAATTAACAATTTAAAAATTGGGGCTAAATATCTGAAGCAGAAACAGGCTAATCACCAGTCTACCAGTGACCAGTGGAATAGTTATGGGACTTGTTCATCTTCTGAAGTTCCTGATTCTAAGGAAGTTGAAGAACCCGCTGATGATTTCCTAGGTCTAATCAATTATGTCAGAATTCAGAAATTCTACATAAACATCAATATTGCCATAGGTGATTCCACCCTTGAAACTGTTGCTTTGTTTGACACTGGAGCAGATTCAAATTGCATCTTAGAAGGTCTTATTCCTACAAAATATTTTGAAAAGACTTCTAAACAACTTAGTGTTGCTAATGGCTCTAAGCTAAAATTCAATTACAATTTGTCCTCGGCTATTATTGATAATAAAAAATTTAGAATCTATACCTCCTTTCTTCTTGTTAAGGATTTGAAAAACAAAGTGATTTTAGGAACTCCTTTCATAAGATCACTCTTCCCTTTTCAAATTACTGCGGAAGGTATAATAGCCCAGCATTTGGGACAACCAATTATTTTTAAGTTTTTAAGAAAACCTTTTTTCAGAAACTTAAACCCAAATTTTTAAGAAGAAAATCAGATTAATTTTCTGAAAGAAAAAATCTATTTTAGGAATAATGACCATCAGTTGCAAGAACAGGATAGTCAACTCAAAATCAAAAGTCTCTTAGAACAAATCCAATCTACTATTTGTTCTAACCTACCTAATGCTTTCTGGGAAAGAAAGCATCGTATAGTTGAACTTCCTTATGAAAAGGATTTTCAAGATGCCTTTTATGTCAATAAGCATGCTGAGATCAAAAAAGGAACTCCCAGACTTGTTATTAATTACAAACCTCTCAATCAAACTCTTTGCTGGATTAGGTGCACTATTCCCAACAAGAAAGATCTCCTTAAGAGATTTCATGATGCAAAGATCTTCTCTAAAATTGACATAAAATCCGGTTTTTGGCAAATTCAAATAAAAGAAGTGGACAGGTATAAAACTGCTTTCACTGCCCCTTTTTACCAATATGAATGGAACGATCCTTCTGAATTTCAAAAAATCATGAATGAGATTTCTAATTCAAAATTTGCCATTGTCTATATTAATGATGTTTTAATTTATTCTCAATCGTTTTACCAGCATCTCAAGCATATCAGCATATTCATATCTGCTATTAAAAGAAATGGTCTTGCTGTCTCCAAAACAAAAGTCAATTTGTTCCAAACAAAGATTAGATTTCTTGGTCACAGCATTCACCAAGGAACAATCGTCCCTATCAGTAGAGCTATTGAGTTCTCTGATAAATTTCCCAATCAAATCATTGACAAAACCTAGTTGCAGAGGCTCTTTGAGTGCCTTAACTATGTCTCTGATTTCTCCCCACAAATCAGTAAGAGAAATTCTTCGAAAGTTATGAACCCAATTTAATTGTTTTCCAAAACATTTTCATCGAAACTTCTCTGTTTTTACCAATTAATAGCGTCCCTGAACAAGATGACTGTAGTGCCCCAGGCATGAAAAACTGTTCTTACACCCTGGAACATGGTGATTGTAGTGCCCCAGGCATGAAAAACTGTTCTTACACCATGGAACACGGTGATTGTAGTGCTTGCACGAAAAACTGTTCTAAAAACGCCCTTGATCATGACGATTGTAGTATCATCAGTGGTATGAAAAACTGGTCTTGGTTCATCGATCATTCCTCTCTCAGCCATCATCAGCTGGAGACGACAACTATTCTGGGGCATATTCCCCTAACAGGCATCAATAATTTCATCAATTTCAAGGTGATCATGCCAGTAGACAAGTGGCAAACAAAAGGCATCTTCATCATCACAAGAAACAAAGTAGTCAATCATGCCATCATCAAAGGCATCTTCAATCAAATCCTCCGTAAAGAAAATAGTGTCTTGTCACCAATTAGCACTATTTCTTGGATTCCAAATAGTCCAAGTCACCAAAATGCACAGTTCAAGTCATCAAGCATTGGATACCACACAGTTGAACTCTTGGATTCCAAATAGTTCAAGTTTTCAAGCAAAACCTTCGCAAAGTGCACAGTACAAATCGTCAAAATTCACAGTGCAGGTAACCTTGTGCACAGTACAGGTCATTAGTGCATAGTTCAGGTTCAATCTTTGGATTCCAAATAGTCGTTACTATTTCTTGGATTCCTTTACTATTAATTCCGGTTAGTAACCGGTTACTATTCAATCATTTTCCTTTATATACGTGCTTAGGCATTTGTTAGAAGCACGCTTCATCTTACACTTCAATACACACTTGAATTAAACACTTCTCTCTCTAGTCTAGTAAGAAGTCAGAGCTTGTAAGCCTACTTCTTCCTCTTCTTCAATCTTCTTCTTCTCTTCTTCAAACTTCAATCTTGTAACTTATAGACAGTTCTCTGTCTTTAATGGAAGGCTTTGACTTCTAATCTATGATTATTTCTGTTTAGTTTTCTGCACTTTTATTTAATTTATTGTTGCATTCTGTATGCTACCTACTTCTCCTCGGTCTCTTTAAATTAATTAACTTCTGATTCCGATCCCTAACTGGTGTGTGTATATATATATATATATATATATATATATATATATATATATATATATGTATATACCGATGATCTTTCAGTTCAATTTAGTGGGTAGATTTTTGGGTTCTGTTCAGTGCATAGCTATATGTATAGGCAACAAAACAGTTTTCGAGCAACCTGCTCCGATTGTCCCAAAAACACAGCCAAAAATCCAAAACAAAAAATCAGGGACATCTATCGGGACTGCGGGGCTCAAAATCCTAAATTCCTTCCTTTACTATTTTTTACTAATTTTTTAGAATTTTTTAAAATCTCGAAAATTTTTTAAAAAATTGCATAACCTTCTTTTGAGTTTATTAGATTTTTAGTGGTGTTTTTATAATTTTTAGATTAGTTTTGATTTCTTAACGGATTTTTAGTGGTATCTTTTATAACCTTTTTATAATTTTTAGTTGTACTATCATCACCAGTATTTATATCCACTACAAGAAAAGTTGGTTTTTTCGGCGGGAAAAATCCGTCGGAAGAGCCAAAAATTCGCCAAAAAATTGGACTTACCTGCGGATTTTTCGCGCCGATAGCCACCTCGCAGCAAACGGTTTTCGGCGGATTTCATGCCGCCGATAAATTATTTCCGGCGGATAATCCGCCGGAAACCCCCAAAAAAAGCACATAGTATTACCGGCGGATTATCCGCCAGAAATACTGTTAAGTCCGCCGGTAAAAAACATTTTTTATTTAAAAAAAATAAAAAATCCGCCGGAAAAACTTTTTTTTTTTGAAAAAAAAAATCCGTTGGAAAACCCTTTAAATCCGCCGAAAATTAATTTTGGTTTTATTTAAAAAATTAATATTATTTTATTAAAAACTTTAATTATTAATTGATTTTTTTATTAAAAAAAAATAAAAATTAGGAATGAAAATTAATAATTAATTTAATATAGTAATTAATTTTAAATAATTAATTAAATTAATTAAAAAAAATTAAAATTATTTTTTTAAAATAAAAAATAATATTTAAAATTAATAATATCGATCTTAATAATATACGAAATGAAAAACAATAATAGGTCAGAACTGAACACGATTTAATTTAATTCAAATTTCAAATCGAACAAAGTACTCAAATATCTATAACAAATACAAATGAAAATTAAAATTACAACAAAATACAACAATTCAAAGCTACTGAGGCGGCTGCTGGCCTGACTCATCATCATGATGATAGGTATCATCTGATGCAAGAAAAGCACTAATCGCATCGATATTAAGATCGATGTTTGAGTTGGGCTGGTGGGGTGACTGCTGTTGGGGGTACGGGTATGGCTGGTATGGCTACTGCTGGCGGTGCTGAATCTGCTGCCGTGGATACTACGAGGAATATTGTGGTGCATACTGCTGGGAATACTGGGGCTGAGGCCACGGCTGAAATGCACCGCCGAAATGCTGCTGCGGCAGGTAGGATGGCATATGTGATGATCATGCCCTCGAGTGCCGAGACATCAGCTGATCCTGCAAAAGCTTAAAGCGCTCCTCATTTATCCTAGCCTGCTCCGCAGCTATCCTATCCTGCTCCTCCATGCGCTCCTTAGCTATCCTAGCTTTCTCCCGAAGCGCCTGCACTTCCCGTTCATTTTGCTCCTGCCACTCGGCAAACTGACGATGGGCCTCGCTCAGTTGCTGGGTCAATTGCGTAACAACATTCAACTCACTAGAATTAGGAACATAAGAGCGACCAATACTCTCTGATCCCGAATGTGAAGAAGATAGACTCGGAATAATGCTTGTTCTAAAAGCAGCCGGTCCAATACATCCAGATCCTACCATATGATTACTCTTTTGGGTACCAACCGCTCTCTCCCAAATATCACGAGCTACTCTAACCTCCTCCACAGGATCGATATCTGTCCCACTGCTCTGCTGTGACTCACGGTACTCAGCCAGCCCACCCTGGAAGCTCTCCTGAAAAAAATAACCCAACAAAGAAATAAATAACTAATTATTAATAATATATAATATAATAAAAACAATATATATATATATATATAAAGATAAATATAAATAATAAACATTAATATATAATTGTAAAAGTAGTTTTACCTGAATATTCCTCGCCTGATCTGTAGCAAACTCACCAGTGTCCTCTCGCATATGAAGGTAGCGATGCAACTCAGGCAAAGCGACTGGCCTTTGATGCATCGCCTCCTATATATATATATATATATATATATATATATATATATATATATATATATATATATATATATATATATACATATAGTGTTATTAATTAATACACATGATCGAAAATGACTAGTTAATTATAAATAATTAATTAATCAAGTAATAAAGTAATAAATTTACCAAACGCTTGTGATGGGTTGCAGTATTAACACTCCCCCTGTGTGTATGCAGCCACCTTTTTTAGAAGCATGGTTTTTCTTGACTTTCTCACAATAATTCTTAAATTCGGGAGTCTCCCAATACTCTCTGAATGAAGCTCAAGTTGAGTCTCCCATATAAGATGGCTTCGCATTCTTATTGCGCGCATCCCGCAGTAATTCAGAATAGCAATGTGAACATCTCTTATTGAACACTCTCTCAACTTCTTTTTGCTGCTCTGGTAACCACGTACATTTTTCCTATTTAAGAAATTTACAATAATGTTGTTAATAAGACAAATTAATTAATCAAGTCAATAAGATAATACACCAAACTAATTATTTCGTAGAACAACTTACTAAGAATGATTTTAACATCCTCGCAATTGCCTCTTTATCTTTATATAAAAGTTATATAATTAAGTCATATAAAAGGCAACAAAAATAAATTATATAAGTTATATAAAAGGAAACAAAAATAAATTAATAAATAATAATATATAATACTTACGAATCGCCAGCAGTCTCCAATATGATACGACCATCAGCCGTATACCTCATCACCTCCTGGTTAACAGTAAATGTGCGTACTCCATCTGCATCAACATCTATCGGGGCTAAGTCCTCAGTACCATCAGGAATCACTGACTCGGCTGCAGTACTACTACTAGCACCCTCAGACCCACTACTAGCACCCTCAGACCCAGGTGGTGGCAAATATCTGCCACTAGCAACAACAACACGAGCAGGCTGACGGCGACGCCCTAGGCAAGTAGAAGTCTTCCTCCTGCTAGTGCTGGCGCCATCACCCGTGACAGGTGGAGGAACATATGTGTCGTCATGATCGGATTCTGAGTGAGACGATGCGATATCCGTATCTAGACATATACATTTAAACAAACAAACATATACTAAACAAGGTTAACATAAACATATACTAAACAAAAATATATAAACATACTAATTAAACAAACATAAATTACATCCTTGATTAAAAATAGGTTAACATATATTGTTGAAACATAAAATAACTAATTAATTAGAATCCCATTCATTCTCAAAATCATCATCATCAGAGGAGTGAATTCTTGATACACCAATGTGGTCTGTTGCATCTTCATCAGCATGTTCTTCGTCATCAACTTCATCCCCGGTGTTTGGCTCATCACATAAAGGAGTAATGGGTTCAACTTGAATCACTTCATTTACATTAGACATCTCTTCCATTTGATATGGCACATCTTCCACCGTGTCATCATTTGTCTCACTGCGACCTCTTGGTTTTGTTTTAATTGCGACACACCAACCACGCCTATCAGTCCGCATTGATGGATAAGGTACATAATAGACTTGCCTCACATTTTGTGCAATGACGAACGGATCATACAGTCGATATCTACTATTCATTTTAATGTCCACTGTATTTGACTTTGGAATCACCTTTGTTCCTCGAGCTGACGGATCAAACCAATTACAATAAAAAACCACTACCTTCTGACTAAAATCTAGATGGGGGTACGAAAGTTCATATATGTGTTGAACCACACCATAAAATTCATCTTCACCTCCTCCAGTGACACCCTTCATGCAAACTCAACTTTGTCCATTCATTGGTGTGAAATTTGTATCCATTGACAAAGTATGTGTGCCATTCTTTAAC
This sequence comes from Astragalus membranaceus, assembly GCA_039519185.1. Taxonomy (NCBI): domain Eukaryota; kingdom Viridiplantae; phylum Streptophyta; class Magnoliopsida; order Fabales; family Fabaceae; genus Astragalus; species Astragalus membranaceus. The sequence continues at coordinate 23,462,720 of CM076852.1, forward strand.
ACATCTTCGAGGACCGTATGATATGTTCCTCAAGTGTTGGTTGGCAGGAGTTTGTGGGAGGGCACAAACATTTTGCCTAAACCACATTGAAAAATGTGCATTAATATGAGCAGAAGATTGTTGCTCACTTACGTCCTCTGATGACAAGAATTCCCTAAAAAGAAATAATTCATTGTTACACATTTGTCTACTTTATATTAACTAATTAAGATCGATAGTTAATGTTGAGGAACATACTCAATAAATGGTTGCACCTCAGAACAGTTTATCAACACATGAACATGTGCTGAACTTAACTCTTCATCAGTTAGCCAGTGAATTGACTCCTTTCCAGATGGACGACTGGGTAGACAAATAACAGACAAAGCTAAATGATGTCTACGACATTCAGTATCCATTTCATTTCAACTGCTTCCAGGAGCAATATCATTCTTGAAATAATAAGAACAAAAATGGGTTGTTTCACGGTGTAAGTAAGAAGAACATATCGATCCTTCAACTCTAGCTTTGTTTTTCACCGATCTTTTGAATCACCCATGAACCTAGAGAAAATGATATTAATTAACATAATAATCATCTATTTTAAACGTGTTTCTTATATTATAAAAATTAACTGACCTTTCAAACGGATACATCCATCTGTATTGGACAGGTCCGCCAAGTTTAGCTTCATATGCGAAATGCACCGATAGATGCTCCATAGATTCAAAGAAACCAGGCGGAAATACTCTCTCCAACTTGCATAAGATAAGTGGGATGTCTTGTTCAATTTTTGAAAGATCATCAGCTTTTAGCTTTGCATAACACAAATTCTTAAAGTATTGACTAATTTCAGTGAGCAGATTCAAAACGTGTGTTGGTAACGAACTAAACGCGATAGGAAGTAAGCACTCCATGAATACATGACAATCATGGCTCTTCATCACATGCAACCTCCCATTATCCACATCCGCACATCTAGATAATTTGGAAGAATAACCGTCTGGCATTTTCAACTCTTTTATCCACTGATAAACTGCTTTCACTTGTTCTGTAGATAAAGTATAATTGGCTTTAGGTTTCAAAGTCCTAGTACCTTGCTCAACCAACAACAAACCCCTTCGTCTACAGTAATGATCTATATCCTTCCTAGCTTTCTCATTGTCTTTCGTTTTGACTTTCACGTTCATGACAGTGTTAAATATGTTGTCAAAAAAATTCTTCTCAATATGCATTACATCGAGATTGTGTCTCAATAGATTATCTTTCCAATAGGGAAGTTCCAAAAAATATTTTTTTTTCCAATTGTGCCATTGTCCATAGCCATCTGGACGAGAAACAACACCCGCGACGACTTCCACAGGAGGTATATCCCTAACACTATTCCAAACTTCCTCTGGTGTCAACCTACGAGGAGGTCCAGCTGTTTCAACATTTCCCTTGATGAACGCCTATTTCTGCTTTCTAAATGAGTGATCCATAGGTAAGAACCTACGGTGCGAGTCAAACCATGAAGTTTTTCCTCCGTATTTAAGAGTAAAAGGCTTTGTATCAACCATGCAAATCGGACACGCCATCTTACCATGTGTCCCCCATCGAGACAACATTCCATAGGTAGGGAAGTCATTAATGGTCCACAGCAGAGCCGCCCTCATCACAAAATTTTGTTTGCGTGCTGCTTCATAAGGTAAAACACCATTCCACAACCTTTTTAGGTCATCAATCAAAGGTTGCAAATATATGTCATTACCAGCTGTTGGATTACTTGGCCATGGAATAATAGAATTTAAAAACATGTATGGTTTAGACGTACACGTTTCTGGAGGAAGGTTGTATGGGGTAACAATAACTGGCCAACATAAATACGGTGTTGCCGAGGCTTGAATATATGGTGTGAAACCATCAGAGCATAAACCAACCCGAACATTGCGTGGATCACTGGTAAAATTTGGATGAACACGATCAAAATGCTTCCAAGCTTCACCATCAGATGGGTGACGTAATTCACCAGAATTATTTCTATTTTGATGGTACCACGTCATTTTACTCGTGGTCTCCATTGAAGTAAACATCCTCTGTAGCCTTGGTATAAGCGACAGATAGAACATTGCTTTTCGTGGAACCGGTTTCCCTCTGCTCATCCCTTTCCTACTCACACGATAGCGTGGCTCTCCACACAACTTGCATTCCGACAACTCTCCATTACTTATGACAAACTCATTGTTATAATAGAGCATGCAAGTACCAGACACACAACAATCAATTCTTTTAGATTTTAAGCCAAGCTTCAATACCAGTCTTTTAGCATCGTAATAACTCTGCGGCAAAAGCCCTCTAATGGGGGTTGCATCCAACATCATTTTGGTTATATATTCCATGCACAACTCAGCAACATTAAATTGAGACTTAAGACCCAACAACCGAACACACATTGATAATTTTGAGTCTTTAGATCCTTCAAATAATGGTTTATTTGTCTCACTCAAATACATGTAAAACCTTTGAGCTTCCTCATTTGGAACTTCTTCAGCATCATATTCTGGTTCTTCAAAATCCAAATTTACTCCAACAGCGTCAGATATCATTCCCTGATAAACATCTAACGGTTGTATATTTTGGCCTCCAGATGTCGTAGTCGCTGGATAACTACTTGATGTGGGAGCTACTACTTCAACCGGAACATTAACCGCAGGAACTGCAGCTACCCCTGGTCCTACTTCCCCGTGATGACTCCATATCCAATAATTTGGCCTAAACCCATTACTGTACAAATCAACTCTAACTTCTTCTTCATTTTTTAAAAATCGAAATGAACATTTCAAACTCTAAACAAAAATATATAAACATACTAATTAAACAAACATAAATTACATCCTTGATTAAAAATAGGTTAACATATATTGTTGAAACATAAAATAACTAATTGATTAGAATCTCATTCATTCTCAAAATCATCATCATCAGAGGAGTGAATTCTTGATACACCAATGTGGTCTGTTGCATCTTCATCAGCATGTTCTTCGTCATCAACTTCATCACCGGTGTTTGGCTCATCACATAAACGAGTAATGGGTTCAACTTGAATCACTTCATTTACATTAGACATCTCTTCCATTTGATATGACACATCTTCCACCGTGTCATCATTTGTCTCAATGCGACCTCTTGGTTTTGTTTTAATTGCGACACACCAACCACGCCTATCAGTCCGCGTTGATGGATAAATGACATAATAGACTTGCCTCACATTTTGTGCAATGACGAACGGATCATACAGTCAATATCTACTATTCATTTTAATGTCCACTGATTTGACTTTGGAATCACCTTTGTTCCTCGAGCAGACGGATCAAACCAATTACCATAAAAAACCACTACCTTCTGACTAAAATCTAGATGGGGGTACGAAAGTTCATATATGTGTTGAACCACACCATAAAATTCATCTTCACCTCCTCCAGTGACACCCTTCATGCAAACTCAACTATTGACTGTTTCTCTGCCCTGTGTCCATTCATTGGTGTGAAATTTGTATCCATTGACAAAGTATGTGTGCCATTCTTTAACACATCTTCGAAGACCGTCTGATATGTTCCTCAAGTGTTGGTTGGCAGGAGTTGGTGGAGGGCATAAACATTTTGCGTAAACCACATTGAAAAATGTGCATTAATATGAGCAGAAGATTGTTGCTCACTTACGTCCTCTGATGACAAGAATTCCCTAAAAAGAAATAATTCATTGTTACACATTTGTCTACTTTATATTAACTAATTAAGATCGATAGTTAATGTTGAGGAACATACTCAATAAATGGTTGCACCTCAGAACAGTTTATCAACACATGAACATGTGCTGAACTTAACTCTTCATCAGTTAGCCAGTGAATTGACTCCTTTCCAGATGGACGACTGGGTAGACAAATAACAGACAAAGCTAAATGATGTCTACGACATTCAGTATCCATTTCATTTCAACTGCTTCCAGGAGCAATCTCATTCTTGAAATAATAAGAACAAAAATGGGTTGTTTCACGGTGTAAGTAAGAAGAACATATCGATCCTTCAACTCTAGCTTTGTTTTTCACCGATCTTTTGAATCACCCATGAACCTAGAGAAAATGATATTAATTAACATAATAATCATCTATTTTAAACGTGTTTCTTATATTATAAAAATTAACTGACCTTTCAAACGGATACATCCATCTGTATTGGACAGGTCCGCCAAGTTTAGCTTCATATGCGAAATGCACCGGTAGATGCTCCATAGATTCAAAGAAACCAGGCGGAAATACTCTCTCCAACTTGCATAAGATAAGTGGGATGTCTTGTTCAATTTTTGAAAGATCATCAGCTTTTAGCTTTGCATAACACAAATTCTTAAAGTATTGACTAATTTCAGTGAGCAGATTCAAAACGTGTGTTGGTAACGAACTAAACGCGATAGGAAGTAAGCACTCCATGAATACATGACAATCATGGCTCTTCATCACATGCAACCTCCCATTATCCACATCCGCACATCTAGATAATTTGGAAGAATAACCGTCTGGCATTTTCAACTCTTTTATCCACTGATAAACTGCTTTCGCTTGTTCTGTAGATAAAGTATAATTGGCTTTAGGTTTCAAAGTCCTAGTACCTTGCTCAACCAACAACAAACCCCTTCGTCTACAGTAATGATCTATATCCTTCCTAGCTTTCTCATTGTCTTTCGTTTTGACTTTCACGTTCATGACAGTGTTAAATATGTTGTCAAAAAAATTCTTCTCAATATGCATTACATCGAGATTGTGTCTCAATAGATTATCTTTCCAATAGGGAAGTTCCAAAAAATATTTTTTTTTCCAATTGTGCCATTGTCCATAGCCATCTGGACGAGAAACAACACCCGCGACGACTTCCACAGGAGGTATATCCCTAACACTATTCCAAACTTCCTCTGGTGTCAACCTACGAGGAGGTCCAGCTGTTTCAACATTTCCCTTGATGAACGCCTATTTCTGCTTTCTAAATGAGTGATCCATAGGTAAGAACCTACGGTGCGAGTCAAACCATGAAGTTTTTCCTCCGTATTTAAGAGTAAAAGGCTTTGTATCAACCATGCAAATCGGACACGCCATCTTACCATGTGTCCCCCATCGAGACAACATTCCATAGGTAGGGAAGTCATTAATGGTCCACAGCAGAGCCGCCCTCATCACAAAATTTTGTTTGCGTGCTGCTTCATAAGGTAAAACACCATTCCACAACCTTTTTAGGTCATCAATCAAAGGTTGCAAATATATGTCATTACCAGCTGTTGGATTACTTGGCCATGGAATAATAAAATTTAAAAACATGTATGGTTTAGACGTACACGTTTCTGGAGGAAGGTTGTATGGGGTAACAATAACTGGCCAACATAAATACGGTGTTGTCGAGGCTTGAATATATGGTGTGAAACCATCAGAGCATAAACCAACCCGAACATTGCGTGGATCACTGGTAAAATTTGGATGAACACGATCAAAATGCTTCCAAGCTTCACCATCAGATGGGTGACGTAATTCACCTGAATTATTTCTATTTTGATGGTACCACGTCATTTTACTCGCGGTCTCCATTGAAGTAAACATCCTCTGTAGCCTTGGTATAAGCGACAGATAGAACATTGATTTTCGTGGAACCGGTTTCCCTCTGCTCATCCCTTTCCTACTCACACGATAGCGTGGCTCTCCACACAACTTGCATTCCGACAACTCTCCATTATTTATGACAAACTCATTGTTATAATAGAGCATGCAAGTACCAGACACACAACAATCAATTCTTTTAGATTTTAAGCCAAGCTTCAATACCAGTCTTTTAGCATCGTAATAACTCTGCGGCAAAAGCCCTCTAATGGGGGTTGCATCCAACATCATTTTGGTTATATATTCCATGCACAACTCAGCAACATTAAATTGAGACTTAAGACCCAACAACCGAACACACATTGATAATTTTGAGTCTTTAGATCCTTCAAATAATGGTTTATTTGTCTCACTCAAATACATGTAAAACCTTTGAGCTTCCTCATTTGGAACTTCTTCAGCATCATATTCTGGTTCTTCAAAATCCAAATTTACTCCAACAGCGTCAGATATCATTCCCTGATAAACATCTAACGGTTGTATATTTTGGCCTCCAGATGTCGTAGTCGCTGGATAACTACTTGATGTGGGAGCTACTACTTCAACCGGAACATTAACCGCAGGAACTGCAGCTACCCCTGGTCCTACTTCCCCGTGATGACTCCATATCCAATAATTTGGCCTAAACCCATTACTGTACAAATCAACTCTAACTTCTTCTTCATTTTTTAAAAATCGAAATGAACATTTCAAACTCTAAACAAAAATATATAAACATACTAATTAAACAAACATAAATTACATCCTTGATTAAAAATAGGTTAACATATATTGTTGAAACATAAAATAACTAATTGATTAGAATCTCATTCATTCTCAAAATCATCATCATCAGAGGAGTGAATTCTTGATACACCAATGTGGTCTGTTGCATCTTCATCAGCATGTTCTTCGTCATCAACTTCATCACCGGTGTTTGGCTCATCACATAAACGAGTAATGGGTTCAACTTGAATCACTTCATTTACATTAGACATCTCTTCCATTTGATATGACACATCTTCCACCGTGTCATCATTTGTCTCAATGCGACCTCTTGGTTTTGTTTTAATTGCGACACACCAACCACGCCTATCAGTCCGCGTTGATGGATAAATGACATAATAGACTTGCCTCACATTTTGTGCAATGACGAACGGATCATACAGTCAATATCTACTATTCATTTTAATGTCCACTGATTTGACTTTGGAATCACCTTTGTTCCTCGAGCAGACGGATCAAACCAATTACCATAAAAAACCACTACCTTCTGACTAAAATCTAGATGGGGGTACGAAAGTTCATATATGTGTTGAACCACACCATAAAATTCATCTTCACCTCCTCCAGTGACACCCTTCATGCAAACTCAACTATTGACTGTTTCTCTGCCCTGTGTCCATTCATTGGTGTGAAATTTGTATCCATTGACAAAGTATGTGTGCCATTCTTTAACACATCTTCGAAGACCGTCTGATATGTTCCTCAAGTGTTGGTTGGCAGGAGTTGGTGGATGTAACAGCCCAAAATAATTAGTTAATTTATTTAATTAATTATCTAGGGTTTGTGTTTGAGAAAAATAAAATAAAATGATAGGAATAATTATTTAGGGATTTTATGTGATAAAATATTTGAAATAATTAGTTGTTAGTATATGTGGATAGGTGGTGGCGAATTAGAGGTGTTAGTGGAGGCCCATGATTAAGTCATAAACTAAGAAAGCCCATGATTGGTTAAGTGAGCCTATAAATAAGGAGTTTTTAAGTTAGGGTTTCATTAGTTGAGAAAATTAGATTTTGTAAGAGGGTGAGAGCTAAGGAGTGGCGGCCAAGGCAAGGAAAAAGAGAGGAATTTCGTGGCTTCCATAGAGAAAAAGAAAGAGAGGAGTTCGTGACCAAGAAAGAAAAGAGGAGAGAGAAGAAAAGCTAGGTTTTTCAAGGTTTCTAAGCCTAAGGATTCGAGTTCTTCAATAAGGTAAGGGGGCTCTCGTTCATAGTTAATAATTTATAAACCACGAAATCATGGGGACTAGGTGTTAGGAGTAGTTGTTTAAATTGCTGTTGATGTTTATAATATCTATATGTGGCTGAAGTGTGATGGTTGTTTGTGTTGTTGAATTCACTGTTTTGAGATGTTCTGACATAGGTTTAGTATTTCAGTGACTGAGAACGTTTTACTAATTGAAAAATTATGTGGTTTGTCATTTCGAAAACTTGATTGAATTTTTGTTAATTTGACGCTGGTTTGGTTGCGTTTAGAGCTGTGAAGATCGAGTTATGAATTCCACAAGTTAGGGTAATATTCTGGAAGCATTCTGGACATAGGTTCGGTATTTTTAAAACTGGGAACTTTCTGTTCGTCAAACAATTATGGGACTTTTTTTGTTAGAAAACAGACTTAATTTTGGTCACTTTGGCACTGGTTTGGTTAAATTTGGAGTCGTGTAGCTCGAGTTATGAGCGTCCCAAGTCAGGTCAAATTTCTGGACTTAAACTAGGTATAGGTTCAGTGTTTCAGGTCTTGTGTCTTCAATTGAACTCTGATTTGAACGATTCTTTTTCCATTAGAAACTATACTCAAATTGATTTTGTTAAGGCTAAGGTTTTGTTCCATTTGGTCAAGTGTAAGTCAGTTTAGAGTGATTTGAAGTGGAAGGACAGAATCTGTCCAGTCTGGGAACCATTCGGGTTGTTTCTAAAAACTGTACTAACTGGCTAATAATGTAAAGGTGATGTTTATGACGATGTCGTGAGGTGATTGTGATGTTTATGATGCATATTAATGGTGAATATATCTTGGTGATTGGTGAGTATATAAATTATTGGTGAGCAATATAAATACGTTTATGACGATGTCGTGAGGTGATTGTGATGTTTATGATGCATATTAATGGTGAATATATCTTGGTGATTGGTGAGTATATAAATTATTGGTGAGCAATATAAATACGTTTATGACGATGTCGTGAGGTGATTGTGATGTTTATGATGCATATTAATGGTGAATATATCTTGGTGATTGGTGAGTATATAAATTATGGGTGAGCAATATAAATACAACATTCGGTGTTTGGTGTCATGGTGCATAGTCATGGTGTCGCATAATCATATGCATTTCTGGTGAATAGGCCTCGGCCTCCTAAAATATTTTTGGTGTTTGGTGAATGCCCTCAAGGCAATTTTGGTGAATGGATCCACATGCATATGCCCAGTGGAGTTTTGGGTTGCATTTCATACATTGCATACACGTCCTGTGTTTGATTTCGTCTTCTTGAACTAATGGTGTAACTGTATTCTGGGTGTAACTCTATTTGGTGTGACGGTACTTGGTGTAACAGTACTCGGCGTAACTGGATTTGGTGTAACTGTATTATTGGTGTAGTAAATTGATGGTATCCCTGGTGTGCCTATTATACTGTGTTTCTTGGTTTATCTATTATTATCTATGTAGTGAGACTCACCCTACTGCGTCGTGTTGCCTCGTATGTCGGCAACCTGCAGGTGACGGTGACTGAAGGTGGCTAGAGATTCTTCTTCTAGTATGGTCGAGTCGGCTCTGATACATAGCACTCGGGAGGGTTGTCCTTGTGTCTTTCCTTATGTGTTATGTATATGCCTTTCTAAGTTGTAAACCTTTTGAAGTATGATTGCCAAGTTAAACCTTTTATTTCCGCTGCATGTTTTTGAAAAGAAGTTAGTTATAATTAAAGTACTCTGTTTGCGAAGTGGTTTTCCGGTTCGAAAAATGTGACACTCCTTTGGCGCGAAAAACTCTGATATTTTTTTTTTAATAAACCGTTGGGTAGAAAAAGGGGTGTTACATTAGTGGTATCAGAGCAATGGTTGGTCCGTCCGGCCAAGTCATCGAGTCGTTGTGTCGGTTAGCGACCAACTGTTGTCTTTTTAGTGCTAACCAATGTTTGCGTTGCAGGTACATCAAAAGTTGTCAATGGTAAGTGATCTAGTGGGGGAGACATCCCTACTAGTGTTATGTGTTTTCTGTATCCCTATGTGCTGTTGTCTGGTTTGTTTTTGACCTTCCCTGCTGTGTGAACTGTGTGTGATTGTTAGTGGGAGAGTGTTAGTTTTAGCGGGTAAATTTCGAGGGCGAAATTCTTTTAAGTGGGGGAGAGTTGTAACAGCCCAAAATAATTAGTTAATTTATTTAATTAATTATCTAGGGTTTGTGTTTGAGAAAAATAAAATAAAATGATAGGAATAATTATTTAGGGATTTTATGTGATAAAATATTAGAAATAATTAGTTGTTAGTATATGTGGATAGGTGGTGGCGAATTAGAGGTGTTAGTGGAGGCCCATGATTAAGTCATAAACTAAGAAAGCCCATGATTGGTTAAGTGAGCCTATAAATAAGGAGTTTTTAAGTTAGGGTTTCATTAGTTGAGAAAATTAGATTTTGTAAGAGGGTGAGAGCTAAGGAGTGGCGGCCAAGGCAAGGAAAAAGAGAGGAATTTCGTGGCTTCCATAGAGAAAAAGAAAGAGAGGAGTTCGTGACCAAGAAAGAAAAGAGGAGAGAGAAGAAAAGCTAGGTTTTTCAAGGTTTCTAAGCCTAAGGATTCGAGTTCTTCAATAAGGTAAGGGGGCTCTCGTTCATAGTTAATAATTTATAAACCACGAAATCATGGGGACTAGGTGTTAGGAGTAGTTGTTTAAATTGCTGTTGATGTTTATAATATCTATATGTGGCTGAAGTGTGATGGTTGTTTGTGTTGTTGAATTCACTGTTTTGAGATGTTCTGACATAGGTTTAGTATTTCAGTGACTGAGAACGTTTTACTAATTGAAAAATTATGTGGTTTGTCATTTCGAAAACTTGATTGAGTGTTTGTTAATTTGACGCTGGTTTGGTTGCGTTTAGAGCTGTGAAGATCGAGTTATGAATTCCACAAGTTAGGGTAATATTCTGGAAGCATTCTGGACATAGGTTCGGTATTTTTAAAACTGGGAACTTTCTGTTCGTCAAAAAATTATGGGACTTTTTTTGTTAGAAAACAGACTTAATTTTGGTCAGTTTTGCACTGGTTTGGTTAAATTTGGAGTCGTGTAGCTCGAGTTATGAGCGTCCCAAGTCAGGTCAAACTTCTGGACTTAAACTAGGTATAGGTTCAGTGTTTCAGGTCTTGTGTCTTCAATTAAACTCTGATTTGAACGATTCTTTTTCCATTAGAAACTATACTCAAATTGCTTTTGTTAAGGCTAAGGTTTTGTTCCATTTGGTCAAGTGTAAGTCAGTTTAGAGTGATTTGAAGTGGAAGGACAGAATCTGTCCAGTCTGGGAACCATTCGGGTTGTTTCTAAAAACTGTACTAACTGGCTAATAATGTAAAGGTGATGTTTATGACGATGTCGTGAGGTGATTGTGATGTTTATGATGCATATTAATGGGGAATATATCTTGGTGATTGGTGAGTATATAAATTATTGGTGAGCAATATAAATACGTTTATGACGATGTCGTGAGGTGATTGTGATGTTTATGATGCATATTAATGGTGAATATATCTTGGTGATTGGTGAGTATATAAATTATTGGTGAGCAATATAAATACGTTTATGACGATGTCGTGAGGTGATTGTGATGTTTATGATGCATATTAATGGTGAATATATCTTGGTGATTGGTGAGTATATAAATTATGGGTGAGCAATATAAATACAGCATTCGGTGTTTGGTGTCATGGTGCATAGTCATGGTGTCGCATAATCATATGCATTTCTGGTGAATAGGCCTCGGCCTCCTAAAATATTTTTGGTGTTTGGTGAATGCCCTCAAGGCAATTTTGGTGAATGGATCCACATGCATATGCCCAGTGGAGTTTTGGGTTGCATTTCATACATTGCATACACGTCCTGTGTTTGATTTCGTCTTCTTGAACTAATGGTGTAACTGTATTCTGGGTGTAACTCTATTTGGTGTGACGGTACTTGGTGTAACAGTATTCGGCGTAACTGGATTTGGTGTAACTGTATTATTGGTGTAGTAAATTGATGGTATCCCTGGTGTGCCTATTATACTGTGTTTCTTGTTTTATCTATTATTATCTATGTAGTGAGACTCACCCTACTGCGTCGTGTTGCCTCGTATGTCGGCAACCTGCAGGTGACGGTGACTGAAGGTGGCTAGAGATTCTTCTTCTAGTATGGTCGAGTCGGCTCTGATACGTAGCACTCGGGAGGGTTGTCCTTGTGTCTTTCCTTATGTGTTATGTATATGCCTTTCTAAGTTGTAAACCTTTTGAAGTATGATTGCCAAGTTAAACCTTTTTATTTCCGCTGCATGTTTTTGAAAAGAAGTTAGTTATAATTAAAGTACTCTGTTTGCGAAGTAGTTTTCCAGTTCGAAAAATGTGACACTCCTTTGGCGCGAAAAACTCTGATATATTTTTTTAATAAACCGTTGGGTAGAAAAGGGGTGTTACAGTGGAGGGCATAAACATTTTGCGTAAACCACATTGAAAAATGTGCATTAATATGAGCAGAAGATTGTTGCTCACTTACGTCCTCTGATGACAAGAATTCCCTAAAAAGAAATAATTCATTGTTACACATTTGTCTACTTTATATTAACTAATTAAGATCGATAGTTAATGTTGAGGAACATACTCAATAAATGGTTGCACCTCAGAACAGTTTATCAACACATGAACATGTGCTGAACTTAACTCTTCATCAGTTAGCCAGTGAATTGACTCCTTCCCAGATGGACGACTGGGTAGACAAATAACAGACAAAGCTAAATGATGTCTACGACATTCAGTATCCATTTCATTTCAACTGCTTCCAGGAGCAATATCATTCTTGAAATAATAAGAACAAAAATGGGTTGTTTCACGGTGTAAGTAAGAAGAACATATCGATCCTTCAACTCTAGCTTTGTTTTTCACCGATCTTTTGAATCACCCATGAACCTAGAGAAAATGATATTAATTAACATAATAATCATCTATTTTAAACGTGTTTCTTATATTATAAAAATTAACTGACCTTTCAAACGGATACATCCATCTGTATTGGACAGGTCCGCCAAGTTTAGCTTCATATGCGAAATGCACCGGTAGATGCTCCATAGATTCAAAGAAACCAGGCGGAAATACTCTCTCCAACTTGCATAAGATAAGTGGGATGTCTTGTTCAATTTTTGAAAGATCATCAGCTTTTAGCTTTGCATAACACAAATTCTTAAAGTATTGACTAATTTCAGTGAGCAGATTCAAAACGTGTGTTGGTAACGAACTAAACGCGATAGGAAGTAAGCACTCCATGAATACATGACAATCATGGCTCTTCATCACATGCAACCTCCCATTATCCACATCCGCACATCTAGATAATTTGGAAGAATAACCGTCTGGCATTTTCAACTCTTTTATCCACTGATAAACTGCTTTCACTTGTTCTGTAGATAAAGTATAATTGGCTTTAGGTTTCAAAGTCCTAGTACCTTGCTCAACCAACAACAAACCCCTTCGTCTACAGTAATGATCTATATCCTTCCTAGCTTTCTCATTGTCTTTCGTTTTGACTTTCACGTTCATGACAGTGTTAAATATGTTGTCAAAAAAATTCTTCTCAATATGCATTACATCGAGATTGTGTCTCAATAGATTATCTTTCCAATAGGGAAGTTCCAAAAAATATTTTTTTTTCCAATTGTGCCATTGTCCATAGCCATCTGGACGAGAAACAACACCCGCGACGACTTCCACAGGAGGTATATCCCTAACACTATTCCAAACTTCCTCTGGTGTCAACCTACGAGGAGGTCCAGCTGTTTCAACATTTCCCTTGATGAACGCATATTTCTGCTTTCTAAATGAGTGATCCATAGGTAAGAACCTACGGTGCGAGTCAAACCATGAAGTTTTTCCTCCGTATTTAAGAGTAAAAGGCTTTGTATCAACCATGCAAATCGGACACGCCATCTTACCATGTGTCCCCCATCGAGACAACATTCCATAGGTAGGGAAGTCATTAATGGTCCACAGCAGAGCCGCCCTCATCACAAAATTTTGTTTGCGTGCTGCTTCATAAGGTAAAACACCATTCCACAACCTTTTTAGGTCATCAATCAAAGGTTGCAAATATATGTCATTACCAGCTGTTGGATTACTTGGCCATGGAATAATAGAATTTAAAAACATGTATGGTTTAGACGTACACGTTTCTGGAGGAAGGTTGTATGGGGTAACAATAACTGGCCAACATAAATACGGTGTTGCCGAGGCTTGAATATATGGTGTGAAACCATCAGAGCATAAACCAACCCGAACATTGCGTGGATCACTGGTAAAATTTGGATGAACACGATCAAAATGCTTCCAAGCTTCACCATCAGATGGGTGACGTAATTCACCAGAATTATTTCTATTTTGATGGTGCCACGTCATTTTACTCGCGGTCTCCATTGAAGTAAACATCCCCTGTAGCCTTGGTATAAGCGACAGATAGAACATTGCTTTTCGTGGAACCGGTTTCCCTCTGCTCATCCCTTTCCTACTCACACGATAGCGTGGCTCTCCACACAACTTGCATTCCGACAACTCTCCATCATTTATGACAAACTCATTGTTATAATGGAGCATGCAAGTACCAGACACACAACAATCAATTCTTTTAGATTTTAAGCCAAGCTTCAATACCAGTCTTTTAGCATCATAATAACTCTGCGGAAAAAGCCCTCTAATGGGGGTTGCATCCAACATCATTTTGGTCATATATTCCATGCACAACTCAGCAACATTAAATTGAGACTTAAGACCCAACAATCGAACACACATTGATAATTTTGAGTCTTTAGATCCTTCAAATAATGGTTTATTTGTCTCACTCAAATACATGTAAAACCTTTGAGCTTCATCATTTGGAACTTCTTCAGCATCATATTCTGGTTCTTCAAAATCCAAATTTACTCCAACAGCGTCAGATATCATTCCCTGATAAACATCTAACGGTTGTATAATTTGGCCTCCAGATGTCGTAGTCGCTGGATAACTACTTGATGTAGGAGCTACTACTTCAACCGGAACATTAACCGCATGAACTGCAGCTACCCCTGGTCCTACTTCCCCGTGATGACTCCATATCCAATAATTTGGCCTAAACCCATTACTGTACAAATCAACTCTAACTTCTTCTTCATTTTTTAAAAATCGAAATGAACATTTCAAGCACGGGCATCTAATTCCGCCTTGTCGTGCAAATTCTTCATGACACTTAGTACAAGAAATAAACTCTTCTACTCCTTCTACAAAATGTCGCTTTAAACCGGATCTTCCAGGAAATAATCGATCATACATCCAACTATGATCCATAATTTCAGGATCTATGTACTACACTACAATAAATATTATCATTATCATAATTTAGGGATTTATGTACTAACAACATAAATAACGTTTTGACTAAATACTAACTATAAATTACTATGTTTTAAAAAAACTATCCAATTTTTGATTAACAATAAATTAAATATCATAAATATTCAAAGTAAATGAAATAAATTATCAAATATTACTTTTTGATATATATTGATATATTAATTAACATCAACAGAAATTAATAATATTTCGTATTTATCTAAAAATTACAAACAAAAGAAATTAATAATTACATTGACTTTATTTTTTAACTAATATAATATTATATTTCGGATTTATTAATTACATTGACTTTATTTTTTAACAAAGTAAATGAAATAAACTATCAAATATTACTTTTTGATATATATTGATATATTAATTACTTTATTTTTTATACACTAATATATTATAATATTAATATTAATATATTATAATATTTGATATTTACTTAATAAAGAAATTCAAACTAATCAAATCGAATAATGTTTTATACCAACTAATGACTTTGATAACTAACCGTAGTGAAGAGAAGGCTCTGACTTGATGCGAATCCCAACTCAAACAAAGAGGAAAAAAGAGGAAACCAAACTCAAACAATACCTAAACAAACAACACCACAATTAGTAACTAACTCATATTATAAAATAATTCATAAACTAAAACTATTAACTCATGTTACAAACATACCTTAGATTGAAGAAATTTTCCAAAGAGATGAAGAGATTTAGTAGAGAGAAGAAGATAATTCGTAGGGAGGAAGAGAGAAATTTCAAGAAGAGAATTTGGGTGTGAAGAAGAAGTGTGGAGAAGAAATGTAGAGAAGTTATATATATAGCAAAAAGGGTAAACGGCCGCTAAAAACATAAATCCTCCGAAAATGTCACCTACCGGCGGATTTAATATATTTTCGGCGGATTAGGGGATTTCAGGCGGATTCTAAAGACTTACCGGTGGATTTTTAAATTTTAAATTTCGCGTATTTTCAAAAACATCCGCCAGAAATGACGTTACCGGCGGATTTTTTAAAATTTAAAACTCCCGCATTTTTCAAAAATATCCGCCGGAAATGACGTTTCCGGCGGATTTTGATCGGCTTGTCATTTCCGGCGGATTTCTATGTATTTCCGGTGGATTTTCAAAATTTAAAATTCCTACTGTTTTAATGATCCGCCGGAAATTACCTTACCGGGGGATTTTGGATTTTGCTTTTTTAAAAAAAAATTCGTCAACAGAAATCCGCTAGAAATACCTAATAATCCGCCGGATAATTTCCGGAGGAAACAAATCCGCCAGAAAATCCAACAAATCCGCCGGTAATGTTCCGGCGGATAAAGTCCGCCTGTAATTCCTAAAATCCGCCGGAAATTCCAATTATTCTTGTAGTGATCTATTTCATTTTAAAAAATATAACTAAAATTAATTATAACTTTTTTAACAAATTAGAAATAATTAAAAAATAAATTTATCTATTAAATAGATAAATCCATAGTTGAAAAATGTAAAACGGACTTATCTATTAGAAGGATAAATCCGTTTTGCATTTTTTTAAGAGATAATATGAGAATAATTGAAATATATGGGGGTACGGGGCCAAACGGTGGGGGTATAAAATTCGCCACCCTAAAAATTCTATATTGCTCACTGTACTATTGCTCACTTTAGTACCCAATATTTGTCCTATTTTTCAACTTCCAATGTTGTATTTATTTTGGGTTATTGAGCCATTTTGAGCCAAATTTGTGACCCAGTCCATTTTTCTGTAAGTCCAGCCTTTCATTATTATACAAAATTAAAGAGAAGATCAAACAATAACCACAATTAAAAAAATAGGGTACCGCCTCTGTCATCAATGTGTGGCAAAAACTCTGTTGGGAGGGGAGAACCACACGGGCCGGCAAAGCCGGAAATTCGTGGCTAGTCAGGTTCCCCGGCGTAGATTAGTCACCGCCAAAGCCATTGGAAACTACGCACCAATGACATGGTAACCCAAAAAAAAGCTCTTCTTCCATTTAAGAGACAAAAACCAGAAATTAATTGTTCTATCTCATCCCTCACCTTCCCAAGTTTTCGAGTTGCATCTGAAGAGAGGGTAGCCACATTAGCTGAAAACTTCTTGCAAGTGTTGTTGATTGGTGAATTCTGGTGATTTGAAGTCTTTTGGGGGTTTAGAAGCTTTCAGCTAGCAACATTTCAGTAGCATTTCAAATTCTGTGTGTGGTTCAAGTTGTTTCTCTCTTAGAAATTCTTTTGTTGTTAACTAGTTGAAGAAGACTCTTCAAGGTGAGCTAGCTCTTCTGAAATGTGATGAATAATGATTTTGAATAAACTGCAAGTTTGAATCTTATGAAATTGAGTCCATTGTTGCAAGATAATGTGATATAAGACACGGTTGTCATGATTCATGATTCTTATGTGTGAAGTAATGTAAGTTGTATTTGGTTGATTGGGAAAGGTTAGTAAACACAAAATTTTCGGAAAAACAAAACCTGCAGTATTCACACGGTCTGTGCTACCTTGGCACATGGTGCGCGCGTGTTTTCGGTTAAACAGTTTGGAAAAAAATTGGGGAGCACGGTTCGTGAAACTTTATTACTGATTATGGTATCGAAGTTGATGTATTAGAAAATCTACAACATCGATTTGGACTTTAATTTGTAGTTTGACTCATGTATAACCTTTTCAAGCAATGACTTGAGGTATAGACATCATGGTTATTGTGCCTTTTCTTTGAGTCATTCCGGTCGTTTAACTTCCGTTTGTTTTAGAAATTCAAATCTATATCTCTGAAGTTCAGATTCTATATCTTCCTTACTTCTGTGTGGAATTAGTCCCTTAACGCATTCAAGCTCTCCCCTGATTTCTACTGTAGGCTGACCAGGCTAGTTGTACTCTTCACTATAGCTCGAGTTGGTAGCGAAGCAAGCTCTGAATTGCTTGATCTGGTCTTGATATGAGGGGAGGCATCCTCCTTATAGATTCAAGAACCAGCCAAGGGCTGACTTCTCTAGTAGGCAGGGAAAGGTCTTTCATCTGACTCCTTCTGAGGCTTCGATGAGCATCATCCGCGAGTTGAAGCTCCTGGAACTCTTCGGGGTCTGTCCTTCAGGGAACTCTTCGCCAGGCCAAGCAGGAAAGTCAAGATCGGGACCCAGCTACCAAAAAAGGAAAAGCAGTCCTTAATACATGTACTGACTTCGAATTCCGACCTGTTCGCCTGGGGGCCCCTGGAGACATGCATTGGATCGACATAGAAATAGCTTGTCCTATGAATGCCATCGATCCTCAAGCAAAGCAAGTCTGTTAGAAGAAGAGGAAAATGGTAAGCAACAAACGCCAAGCTGCCGGGGAAGAAACGAGCAATCTTCTAAAAGCAAGGTTCATGAAAGAAATAAAATACCCCACTTGGTTATCCAATGTAGTTCTAGTCCAGAAAAGCAACAGGTAGTACAAGATGCGCACTGATTTCAATGATCTGAAAAAGGCCTACCCGAAAGACTCATTTTCCCTACCAAGCATAGACACATTGGGAGAAAGAACGTCAGGGTGCATCCATTGGATGCCATGAAAACCGCTTTCATGATGAAAACCACTAATTACTACATCGATTATATTGTGGTGAAGTCCGGCGAATTTCCTCACCATGAAGATCTCCTCGAGATATTCAAGGTAATGATAAAATACCAGAACATGCTAAATCCAGAAAAATGCTCCTTTAGGGTCTGGGGCGGAATAGAGGCCAACCCGGATAAATGTCGTGCGATGATTGAGATGAGAAGCCCCAACTACATCAAAGAAGTGCATAGGCTCGCAAGAAGAATTGCATCCTTATCAATATTTATGGCAAGGTCGACTGACCAATTCCTCCCATTATATAAAGTGTTGAAAAATGCAGAGAAATTTGAATGGACGAAAGAGTGTGAAAAGTGTTCACCGAGCTAAGAATTTTTAGCCTCACCGCCATGACTCTCTCGACCAACAGACGGGGCCCCTCTCCTACTCTACTTAGCTGGCAATGATCAACCAATCAGCGCTACGCTAATTGAAGAAAGGGACAAGGAGCAATTCTTGTTCTACTTCACAGGCAAAGTCCTCCATGGGGCAGAAATCAGATATCAAATGGTGGAGAAATTTGCGCTGGCTATAGTCATAGCAACTCGCTGATTGAGGCCTTATTTTCAAGCACATCTAATGGTGGTCAAAATGGACTATCCAATCAGAAAGATACTAGAAAGGCCCGAGATCTCAGGGTGAAAGGTAGAATGGTCCTTATAATTGTCAGAATTTGACATCAAGTTCAAGACAAGAAGATCAAATCACATGTTTTGGCGGATTTTATAGCCGAGCTCACCCCATGTACCCGAGAAAGAGGTATGGATTCTATACGTAAACGACGTCATCTTGGAGATCCCGGTAGGGATATCTATCAAACAAGTGCTCCGAGATAGTAGCAATTCAGGTCAGGGAGAATACCAGGCCAGGGATGAGGTCTTATTGCGTAACCGACTACTAGTACTCGACCTGAAGTCCAAATTCGATCAAATTTTAGTCGAACACATACCACGGGAACAGAACATCAAGGCCGATCTGCTAGAAAATTAGCAAGTATGAAGACTTAAGGGCAACACACTTCCATTGTGGTGCAAACTCTCGCAATTCCGAGTACCTACGTGAACTCAATTAGAGTAGTACAGATCGCTGACTCTTGGATGAAGAAATGAAAGCCTATCTAAACGGTGGAGTTGTAACCGAAGACAAACAAAAAATCAGGAGAATCACGCTCCAAGCTCCCCATTACACCATGGTCAAAGAAAGTCTATACAGAAGAGGTTTCGTACAACCACTGCTTATAAATGTGGAACCAGGCGAGGCCGAGTACATCATGAAATAACTCCATAAAGGAATCTGTGGAAACTAGTGCGGAAGCCGAGCATTGAATGCGAATGTCCTCCGTGCTGGGTACTACTGGCCCTCCTTGCGAGTAGATTGTCCGTCCTTTGTCAACAAGTGTGATGGTTGCCAAAGGCACACAAAGAAAGCTCTACCTTCTCCGGAGAAGCTTCACAAGATCATCATAGCATGGCCCTTCAACACTTCACCAATAGAAGACTCAAATACATAATAGAAGCAATTGACTATTTCACCAAATCAATTGAGGCCGAACCTCTCTCAAGATGAATCCCACTATGTGTGTAATCGGATGTTCATGGTGGAAAATAATAAAGCCTGAGCTATTTTGGAGGATAGTAGGATGAGAACCAAGAAGGAGCTGCAAAGCCTTCTCGCAAGATTAACTTCCAAAGGAGATTCATTGCCAACTCGCACGGAAGATGAGAGCCTTCTGGCCGTTGCTGAGACTAAAGAGCTCCAAGGAGATGTTGTGATTAGCAAAGCAGTATGAGGCCTTTGATTAAATCAAGGCTTCGTTGGATAATCCTCCAGTCCTAGTTCTTCCTTTGCCTCGATTGACTCCTAGCACAGGATGACATCAATGGCGCTTAGCGAGCTGTTTACTATGTTAGTAGGATTCTCAAGGATGCAGAAACTGGATATTCTCTTATTGAAAAACTTTGTTTATCATTTTTTTAATGCCTGTATAAAATTGGAATATTATTTGTTACCAAAAAAGGTTCTAGTTGTATTCAAAGTTGATATTGTAAGGTACTTATAAAGTGGGCCATTAAATTAAATAAATTTTGTTTAACTTATGTACCTTTAAAGGTTGTTGAAGGACAGGCCTTAGCCGATATTCTTGCCTAACACCCGTGTGTGGAGGTCCATGATCCATCAGCCGAGCCTGTCAACTAAATCTGCTTGATTCTTTGGGTCCTAATGTTTGATGGGTCGAGAACCTAAAAGGGTGCAAGTGTTGGGGAAGTCATATCTAGCCCATTTGCCAAGACATGGAGATTCATGAGTAGGATCGAGGATCAAGCATTCAACAATCTGGCCGAATACGAGGCCTTGATCATTGAACCTGATATTCTGGCCACCATGAAGGCCCATTTTATAGAATTATGAGGGGATCCTATACTAGTAGTTAAAAAAATTATTGGTGGCTACCATTGCTATAGTGCTAAGCCTAGAAAATTGTGTGTCTCGGCTCGCAACTTGTTAAAGTTGTTTGCCGATGCTGTTATCATGCACATCCCAAGAGATGAGAACCAAGAAGAAAATGATCTATCTCCGCATGCATCTGGGTACAAGGAAATGGTAGTGGAGATATGCATCAGGACGCCACAATGGTGGTCGAGCACGACCCAGTCGATGTTGGGATAAAGCTGCTAATAGATTATTTGCGAAACCCTTTTGTTGGGACCGACTGCAAAATCAAGTAGAGAGACTTTAATTATGTCCTAGTAGGTGATGAGCTATACAAAAGGAGCACTAATGGGGAACTATTGTGATGCGCTAAGAAGAAGGAATCCAACTTGGTCATGGCTCAAACTCATGAAGGGTTTGTGGGTCACATAGGTTCAGGCCTATCATGAAATGGTTAATTTGTAGGCATGAGTAATATTGGCCGACCATAATGGCTAATTGTTTGCAATATGCTAAAGGGTGCAAAACATGCCAGCTACACAGTCTATTGTGGCCCAAAGGAAACAACTTTATCATTGTGGCCACAGACTATTTCACCAAATTGGTGGGCGCTATGGCAATGGGAAATGCTAACCAGGAATCAGTGATCAAATTTATTGAGAACCAAATCATATATAGGTTTGGATTCCCTAAGATCATTACAACTGACCAAGGTACTATGTTCATAAGAGAACGTCTGATGGCCTTTTTCCAAGAGTATGGCATTCAGATGATGTACTTAACGCCTTACTATGCTCAAGCTAATGGACAAGACGAGGCTACCAACAAGATCATTATCTAGCTCATTATGGAAGACAAGCTCAGAAGGCGGTATGAGAGTTTGAACGAAGTCTTGTGGGCTTTAAGAAATTTTTTGTCTACGGCTACTGGAATAACTCCCTATCGGCTGGTGTATAGTCCAGATGCAATGTTTCCTCTCGAGATCAATGTGGCATCACAAAGAGTAGCTCGACAATGTGACACCCCTTTCCTAAAAATAATTTAATTAAGAAATTTATGGAAAATTAGAGGACCTTCTTCAAATAAATAAAATAACGAGAATAAAAATAATATTAGAAAAGATTTACATATTGGATCCGTACTCGGGAAAAAGGCACCACGTGCATCATTCTTTCTTTACATCTATAGACACTTATAGATAATTCGCTTTTAATAAAACTACATCGAAATAAAACCATGATCCCGACATTAGACCTAGTCCGAGCTTGACACCATATAATCAAGAGGACATGAGGACCTGCGTCCCATATCCAAAAACGTCCGACTGAAATGGACTCCTAGGCAATACACGCGACCCATCAAAATTATCTGAAAAATGTGGTTGTACGGTGAGAATCACAATCGAGCCATATTAAGACTATAAGATAAACATTAAGGAAGACACTAGTCTCATCTAATCATGCACAACACTAAATTCACTTAATAACATACACGTGAAACATGTATTTCGAAATATATTTAGGTTACACCTTTTGTTCATTTAATAACAAACGGTTGAAATTTATAAACCATTATATAAGGTAAATCCAGAAAGTCATTACAAATATCAATCTTTTTCAGAGATAATCACAAGTCATAAATCACCAATCACCACGTGTCACGAAGGTGTGATATGCATGTCTAATAATGCCAACACAAAATGTCTCTCCCTAGACTAAAGAAAAAAAAGGAGAACCATCTTTGCTTACCCTAGGGCCAGATGACTCGGACTCCATGACACCCAACCAAACACCATAGCAACTGAGCACCATCTTCACCTCTCACAAGCTAGGTAGTTCAGACTCAATGAAACGAAGTGAGTTATATTTCACTTAAACACCATTATTGCCTCTCATCACAGGCTAAGTAACTCAGACTTGGAGACTCTATTCGCCTCTTACAGGCTAGCTAACAGAGAATTAGCCACACCAGGTCAACTATGGCATCACTTGAGTACCGAATCGCCTCTCATAGACTTGGTAACTCAGACTCAAAGATACTAGGTTTGCCATAACACGACTTGATTATTATTCTCACTCCTCACATGCTAAGTTACTCAGACTCAAGGGTACCATATCACAACACGCACAATCATATCACATACAGAATCATAGTATAGTCACAGTATCACCTGAGCACCATTCTCACCTGTTACAGGCTAGGTAGCTCATCACAATGATACCAAGTCATAATCATATATCACATAGTATACGGAAGATAGTAACAAGGACACACATGTTTTACCTGCACATTTACTCATTCGAATCCATATAATTCTTTATATATACTCTCAAATCCACCAATAGTATTTCTTATTCAAATATTAAAACATCAAAATATTAATATAAGTTTAATTACTAACTCTAATTCTATTGTTTCCTATTTTAGTATAGCGTATAATATTTTTAAACAATAAATCTTACACTACTTATTGACTCTTTAAATCCTTCCTTAAGGCAATAACAGGTTTCATATTATATTGATAAAACTAATCTCCATATAAGACACTTAAACGAGAGTCAACCCAACCGAACAAATCAATTAATCGTTTGGTACCAATATAATATAATATTAACAGAAACAGATACAACAAGTGAGAGATACAATTTACAACAATCAAACACGCATAGATATCATTCTAGCATATCACGTAGAGCATTCCGATACTCAATTGGCAACACAATTTCATAAGATCAATAAAATCAAACATGTACAAATAGTATTCATAATAAACATACATACAATACCTATTATTAGTAATTAAACTATTAATCACATGCGTTAAAATAATTTCTTTGATATTGGCCCCATCGTATGAGGCCATATTCATATTTAATTAGGTGTTCAAGGGATTAATGGAAATCCCTACAACCTTAATGATACCCTACAGTCCGAATATAACCCGAAGATCATCCCCCGTACCTGGTGTGACGTCCTCGTACGAAACAAAATTAAATGGAATATCGGCAGTCCATATAACGAACGAGCCCATATTTAACTATTCAGTAGCAAGTTCATAGAATTAATGAAATATCTCTGTAAAATTACGCATAGTTTAAAAACTAGTGTTAAATATTTAAAAAATATTATAGATAAAAAAATAGCGTTAAAAGGACACAAAAAGAATGACCGAAAAAATTCTCACCGATACAACAGAGTGACGTCATATTCGCCGTACCATGCGAACAAGTAGTGCTTAATTACGAAGTTTCCGACTATAGGAATCAAAAATGACATTATTCGGAACGACAACCATAGCACCCAGTATTTAAAAAAAAACAGCTTAGCTGGTTTCAAATCACAAGTGACCAAGAATTACATTTGTAGGCTAAGCTATTCATGGAAATTCCGTGAGTCAAAAGTGATATTCAGCAGCTGATTGATGTTGCACCCCGAAATATGTTCAGTAGAGAATTTTTGCAGTGAAGAATTATATTGAATTGTATCTTTAACTGTTCGATCCAAATATGTATAAAGACAGTGCACAAAGGGAGCAGGGTCGGTGACTAACTATTGAAAGTGACTATCAATTAACCTCCAATACCCATGTGGTTAGGAATCTTGGCCAATCGTAATGAATCAAACAAAGGATTCACAATAGCTTCAAGTTTGACCAATTGGAATGAGGCACACGAAGTATTTATGAGCTTCCAAAGAGAGAAACATGACTTGGCCAATATATGAAGGTTTAATATTAAAAAACTGAAAGGCAATATGATAATCAAATGATGAGGCTTCAAAATACATGGACATATATATAAACGTGAATACTCAGGTCGATGGGAAAGTGATTGGAATGCTCAAATGAAGGAAACGTGAATATGCTCTCATTAGATAGGTTAGAAATTAAGAGACACAGAATTAGATGTTTGGGGCTGCGCTTGACTTGGTGGGAGGGAAGAGAGATGGGAAATTAGGTTAAATCTAAACCATGGGCTTTGTCCATGTTGTAGAAAAAACTCAGTCCAATACACAGGAGTGCAGGAACTAAAAAAGACGTATAGTAGTAAAAGTCCAAATTCCTTTAAATCATTTTTAAAGCATTTTATTAAATAAAAAAGTTAATTTCAACACTTCTATAATGAATTTAACAACTCTAAAATATTGATAATTTATAGAGATATTACTTGTAACATAAATAACTAAATTAAGAAATAACTAGTATGTAACCCGTGCGATGCACGGGGAGCAAAATTGTTTTAAAATATAGACTTAAATAAAAATTTGAAAGGAAATAAATATATAGAATGTTTGGATGAAAGATGTAATATTGATTATATGTAAAGTGTTATACATTATAAGAATATATCTTGCTAACAATGCGAAAAAAATTCTTATATTAGGTTAATACTACATTATGATAGAGATATAATCGTAATATATATATATATATATATATATATATATATATATATATATATTGTCAAAACATATAAAAGTAAATCGATATACTTAAATCTAAGATATCATATAACCGAAGAGCCCATAACTAATAAACACGTTAAACATGGGAAAGAGGTCTAGATTTGTTAGGAATAAAATCTTGGTAAGAGGTCTAGATTTTATAGGTGAAATTAGATTTACCTTTTGTTTTAAATAAAGGAGAAGTAAAAAATTAAAAGTTATACAGTCTTAGTCTTTCTATTCTGGTACTTACTTGGGAAAGATATCAAAAAATTATTGTTTGAAGTTTGCGAAATCACATAAATGTTTACTTCCACTTTCTTATTTGAATCGTATGTTGATTAAAGTGTTGGGACTTGTTTAGCAATTTATATGCTAAGGTCACTTACCTAAAAAAATATGTTAAGGGTAGAAGAAAACAAACAAAAGAAGATATTATTCTTCTTCAAAAATTAAAATTAATTTTGTCAAAAAAATTAAGAATATTAAATGAGTAGATATTATTCAAAACTAACAAAAGTATAAGGAGTTTTAAATATAAGAACTTAATTGAAATCTCATTGGACTGTAATTTAATCTCTTTCATGATTTTATCGATTAAAACTAAAATATATTAGATATATTCTTTGCGTTATATTACTATATATTTTTTATTTAAGGAAATATGTGTGAAAAACATGGACATCCAATCAAGAGAATTGCAAACCGTGGGAATCATTAATAATCACATATTAGAAGGAAACAACGTATCAATCCAAATAACAAACTTATCATATGTTAAATAAGAAATAATATGTAGCTATAAATAGAGAATGTGAAGCTGGGAAGTAATGTGTTTGTTATGCATTACAAAAAGATATAGATCCTTGACACATAAGATAACAAACTTAAATGAATCCAACGGGCAGAATAAAAATAGCAGAGTAATTTAAATTTGGAGGAGAATGTGGAGGGTTTGTTGAAAAGACCATTGGCTATTTGAATTTAAATTTATTTAATATTTTCAATTTGAAATTTGAAAAAATTACAAAAATTAATTGCAATGATAAAATTTCTAATATGTCTATTTGATACATATTTGTTGATTGTTTATTTGTTTCATTTATTTAATGATGTGTTTATTTTATAATTTTGATTTAATTGTATATTTTATATTTGTTTGGATGATTTAATTGTTCTTGTATAATAATATTTATATTTATTTATATCCTATTTTACATGTTAGTCTTCTTATACCCTATTTTTTGTCATGGAGATAAATAATAAAAAAATATAGTAAAAATAGTAAATAATTTTTTTTTGTTAAGTAATTATTAATATATTTTAATCCTCATAATAGATGTATATAATATTAATTATATATTATTTTATGGTTGTAAGAACGTATAACCGAATTTTTACATTTCCTTCTTCATTGGTAATTTTTGCATGGTGATAAATAATCATAAAATATAGAAAAAATTGTAAATTATATTTAATAGGTGTCTTCATAAACCATTTTGTGTTCCAACATGGTGTAAGGAACATAATATTCTACAAATGCGATTAAAAAATTAATTTTGGAAATTAGATATGTTTCACCAATAACTGAAAAAATATAACCAAGAGCGTGGAGTTCAGCGGTTGGGGCTGATCCTCCCTTAACCAAGGGTCGGGGGTTCGATCCCCGCCTTAGGTACGGAGCATCGTTAAAACTCGTGGCCAGCTCTCCTGCCCCTCGAGGCACCTCCAATGAGCGAGGGATTAGTCACTGCTATCCGTGTGGTGAATACCCGGGTTTACCCCAAAAAAAATAACTGAAAAAATAAGACTGCGAATCAAAAACGAATTGGAGAAATGATTAAAAAAATTGGATATAATGGTGTACCGCATTCAGGTTGACATTATAAAGAAATAGAAAACCAACAATCATATCAGCGCATAGTTATCCCAAGTAGGTAGCTCAGTTGGCGAGCTAAGGGATACCGAAGGAGTGCACCAAAATGAGTGCAAGAAGGAGGTCCCGGGTTCAACCCCCGGAAACTAACATTTCCCCCACCCCCACTAACATTGCCTATCAAAAAAAATTTCAGCACCTAGTTCCATTTTTTCTAAGAAATAACAGGATTACAAAAAAAAAAAGATAATGTGTAAAAGAGAAGAGCCTAAAATATGTAGGATGGTTTGTTGACATACCAATGGAGCCTATTTATATTGTTAATCTAGATGTTAGTTGTATGCAAATAGTTTGAAAATGAAATTTAAAAAGTTCGCCAAAACTTTGAAAATTATACCAAATAAATTGTTGAAAATTTTGAAATATGATTGCAATTGTGCCAAACTAAGTTTTTGAAATTTTTGAATAATGATCTGCAGTAAATTTGTATTTTTAAATGCTTTAGGATTATTAAGACTATTGTTTTGTATATCAATTTAACATATGATTGCAATTATAACCGAAAATTTAATTGGAAATCATACGTTACTGTTTGAAAATTTATAGATCATTGAAATTCATTTATTTGTAATTATCCTTTGTATAGTATTTTCATTAAATAAATTGTTTTTTTAATTTATTTTTTTGTATGAAAAGATGGCAATTAGGATTTACATTAAATAGATTTTGGTGAAATTCACCTATGATTGACACCTAGGATAAAGAGCCCATAGAGACATTTTACTTTATATGCTTATAGATTGGAAGTAACTAAAATGTAGCTAGTCACATGCTAGTTACATACCGAACGTCCACTAAAACATCACACTAAGTAGACTGGCACATTACACGTAAAATCATAGAAAAAAATATGATGGAGAAATTGGGGTGTTACAGACAACACTCGCTCGGCCTGGATGAATTCCAGCAGGCCATGCTGATGGAGTTAGACTTGGTAGACGACGACAGGCTCGCTGCCCTCAACAAGATAGAACTCAAAAGGATTAAAATGGCCCTCCCTTACAATAAACATATCAAACCTAAGAAGTTTGATGAAGGCGACTTGGTTTGAAAAACCATCTTGCCGATTGGGATCAAAGACCCTAGGTTCAGCAAATGGTCGTGAAATTGGGACGAACCCTATATCGTGAGTAAAGTCTATGATGGGGGTGCATATAGACGTATTTCCTTGGCAGGAGAAGAGTACGAAGGAAAGATCAATGGCAAGTATTTAAGAACGTATTATCATACGATGTGGGAAAGTATGCAAAACGAAACGTGATTCTATTAATGATAGCAATGTCAAAAGTGGCTCACTACACACCGGCGGCTTATTGACAGAACTGCCCACTTTGGTGGCCTAAGTCTTAGCCTCAGGTTGGCAAGGGCGGAGGCAGGGGCTCTGTCCTTTCTTACTCTCCATCTTTTCTCCTGCTTTTGGTGGTAACCCCAATGTTGTGACTTTCAGGAGGGGTTGGTGGATGACCAATGGAAACTCATTTGCCTTCTTCGTGAGCCCCAAGCACATCTTCATCGGAGGTATCGACCCGATCATGGTCCACCTTGGGCGTGGTCACAGCAGGGAATTTGATTTTTGCTGCTTTTAATTTCAATTAGATTTTGTTTTGGTGTTTGAGGAATTTTGCTATTGTGTTTGGTTTTGAAATGACTTGTTGATGTTAAGGGTTTTCTTTTGGTGTTGATATTCAAAGAAGGGTTCTACCCGTGCTGCAATTGTCAAAACTCAAAAGCATACATCCTTATATCATAGTTTTTGTTACGGATTGGGCCTCTGTGGCCAATCCACCTAAAGGCCCAACAATAAAGGGCCAAATCCAGCCAAAGGTGAAGATCTAAGACCTAGATCCAATGGTCCTCCTTCACTCCAAAAACCTATAAATAAGCATTCAATGCTAGCTTTAAAGGTACTCACTTTTCCAATCCTCTTACTTGTAATTGACTCACTCACTGACTTGAGCGTCGGAGTGTCATTGCAGGTACCACCCCACCTCGGATCGGAGCACCAACTCGGATTGACCAATAACATAAATACCAACTATCTCGGACTGGACTTTGTATCCAAGATCGGACACTTAGTCAGAGATACGGTACAGAACATTGGCGAGCACAGTGGGAGCATCTTATACCCTAGTCTCTCCCCAACCTCCTTGGTCAGCAATGGCTCCAAAACTACGACGGCGGAACGTCTCCAGCGTCGTGGTTAGACCCGATCAACAGCAAGAAACGCCCGAGGGGGTAGCAGTCACTCTCCCTCGTAGCTCGGCTCACGACCACAACTCGTCCAAAGCAATGGTTCCCATAAGCTCCGCCAGAAACCAGTTTCCACCTCCTGTCCAGACCGTCCCGGTACCGGTCGACGCTGTTCAACAGCTCGTCCAACTGCTGACAAGGCAAGCCGAGGCTGAACAGCAAAGGAGTCAGCACTACTCCCAGCTGGAGGCCGAGATTGCCGATATCCAGGCCCGAGACATCCCGGATCGGTCCTCTCCTCAAACCTACTCTCCCAGCAGAAGAACCTCCAGCAAAAGGCGTCACCGGTCTCCTGCTTGGAGGAGACACCACCATCGCTCGCCACCCTGCAGAAAAGAGAGACGAGGATCTGGAACTCCCCCAAGCGAGACTCGAGACGACACTTATTACCCCGAGGACTCTCCGCACTAGAACTCATCATTAGCATCCTCTTCCCCGAGGCGACGTTCTATAAGCCGGGGGAGTCCCCCGAGGCATGAACGTCGGCGTCCTTGTTTTCCGAGGTCCCTTGTTCGGCGCCCTATCGAGAGGCCTCCTCCGAGGGAAAGATCGACGGTGCGAAAGGGACCCTTTACAGCAAAGATCGACTACTTTCCGGTGCCCAAACACTTAGAGAAACCCCCTGAAGGTTTGAATATGCATGACGGGACTGGCGATCCCGATCGCCACCTTGATTACTTCGACACAATGATGCAATATCGGAATGTCCCGGAAGAGATCAAGTGCCGGATCTTCCCTCTTACCCTGGAAAAGTTGGCACTGGACTGGTTGAGAGCCCTCAAGCCAAACTCGATATCCTTGTGGGACCAACTGGCGAAGCTATTTTCGGCCCAGTTCGCCCACTTCAAGATGAAACCAAAATCTCGGAAAGTCTTACAAGTAATTCGACAAGGGGAGAACGAGTCTCTCCGGGACTACATCGCGAGATTCAATAAGGAAGCGGCTCAGGTCCGAAACCTAGATGATTCTTTCCGACTATTCTTCATGGAAGCCGGTCTTCGTGAAGGAAGTCTATTCCAGATTGATGTCGGAGTAAATCCAATTGAGTCTCTTCCCGAGTTCCTCCAGCGATCTCAGAAGTACATTGATCATGAAGAGGGGCGGTTGCAAGAAAGTCGGATGCCGACCCTGGGATGAGCAAGCCTCGATATGAGAAGGAGGCCCGGAATGACGGTAGACCCAGACCTCGAAACCGACACCAACAATATTCCGACCTTAATGAAACAAGAGCTAGGATTTTGGCGGAATGTATGAACGCTGAATTCAAGGAAGTGAAGTTCCCCGATCCACTCCCACACAGGCCGGGACAGAGATCTAACAAGTACTGTCGGTATCACCGGAGCAAAGGGCATGACACCAATCGATGCAATGCTCTGAAAGATGACATTGAGGACCTGATCAAGAAAGGGAAATTGAGCCAGTACGTGGCAAAAACACCCCGGCATGAGGCCGAGGTTAAGGAAGAGAAGGTCGACCCGAAGAAGAAGGGTAAAGCTCCCTAAGAAAGAGAAGAAAGCTCGGAGGATGAGCGCGACTTTCAAAAATCGAAGGGCCGACCAGCAATCATGGTTATCTCTGGGGGCTACCCCGTCGAGGCATCGGGCAAAACAATGAAAAGAAAATGGAAGGAGGTCATGTGTGCTGCTTCCACCTCTGCAGTAAGCTCAACCCCGGAGCGTCCCCCCTTGGCATTCGGCGACCGAGACTTACTAGACGGCAAGCCTAATAAGCACGTACCCCTTATAATCAGGGCAGTCATTGCCAACCACGAGATAAGGAGAATCTTGGTCGACCAAGGAAGCTCCGCGGATATCATCTTCATCAACCTTGTGAGGAAACTGCAGATCTCAGAGGAAGACTTCACCCCTTACAGAGGATCAGACCTTTCGGGCTTCAACGGGTCCCGAACCAAACCCCTCGGCTATCTGGAACTGATGGTCACCTATGGCGAGGAACCACTAGAGAGGACAGTCAAGACCAAATTCTTAGTGCTGCCATGCCCTTCGGTCTACAACTGCATCATCGGAAGACCGACTCTAGGAAGGCTCGGGGCTGTAACCTCGACGGTTCACCTGAAAATGAAGTTATACTCTTTGAGCGACCAAGTAATCACCCTTGATGCCGACCTAGAGTCCGCCCAAAGATGTTTCTATCTGCATGTCAAGGCAGATAGGCAGGTCTCAGAGGAGGGGGTTCCCCCCGTAGAAGCAGAAGCTCAAAAAGACCCAAAAAAGAAGAGAAGCGGTCGAGCTGCCGAGGTCAACGTCACAGACCTCGATGCAAGGGAGCTGAAGAAGAAAATTAGGCGACCC
Organism: Astragalus membranaceus; assembly: GCA_039519185.1. Taxonomy (NCBI): domain Eukaryota; kingdom Viridiplantae; phylum Streptophyta; class Magnoliopsida; order Fabales; family Fabaceae; genus Astragalus; species Astragalus membranaceus. The sequence continues at coordinate 23,494,713 of CM076852.1, forward strand.
CAACCTGATGGACAGTTCGTACAGATCCAGCTGGGCGAGGACCCGACCCAAACTATCCAGATCGGATCCGATCTCCCTGAAGAAGTAAGAGCAAAGCTCGCCCTCTGTTTGAAATCTCACGCCGATCTTTTCGCTTGGTCGGCAAAAGACATGCCCGGGATCCCCCCTGAAGTCGCCTGTCACCAACTGGCAGTTAAACCCGGGGCTAAGTGGGTCGCCCAACGCAAAAGAGCTCAAAGCCAGGAGAAAGCAGCTGCTACGGCCAAGGTCGTAGATGATTTAATTAAAGTTGTTTTTGTAAAAGAAGTCAAGTATACAACTTGGCTTTCGAACCCTGTACTTGTTAAGAAAAGCAATGGAAAGTGGCGAATGTGCATTGACTATACCGATCTTAATAAGGCCTGTCCTAAGGACGCCTTCCCTGTTCCTAGCATTGATCGGCTCGTCGATAATGCTTCAGGTTTTCGTTTACTATCTTTCATGGATGCATATTCCGGGTATAACCAAATCCCGATGTTTCCCCCCGACCAAGAGAAGACGGCCTTCATGACTGACCGTGGTAATTTTTGTTACCGGGTCATGCCATTTGGATTGAAAAATGCGGGGGCCACCTATCAAAGGATGATGAACAAGGTGTTCCGAAAGCAGATCGGCCGTAACGTGGAAGTCTACCTCGACGACATGATCGCAAAAAGCGAAAGGGAAGACCTCCATGTAACCGACCTAGAAGAGATCTTCACTGAAATACGAAGAAACAATATGAGGTTGAACCCGGAAAAATGCACTTTCGGGGTCCGGGCTGGGAAATTCCTTGGTTTCTATCTCACGGAAAGGGGCATTGAAGCCAACCCAGATAAATGCCGAGCTATAACGGAAATACGAACCCCGTCTACTAAGAAAGAACTCCAAAAGCTCAACGACATGATTGCTGCACTATCTCGCTTCATTTCCAACGCCGCCTTCAAATCACTCCCTTTGTTTAAACTGCTTAAGAAAGAAGCAACATTCGAATGGACCCCAGAGCGGAACGAGGCCCTCTCCCAACTCAAAAAACTCTTGACCGAACCACCGATCTAAACTCGGCCAAGCCCAGGGGAAAACGTATTCCTGTACCTAGCCATCTCGGAAGAGGCCATTGGTGCCGTACTCATCAGGGAGACAGAAACAGGTCAGAGTCTGGTATACTTCGTGAGCAAAGCTTTACAGGGATCAGAAGTTAGGTATCAGAAAATAGAAAAAATCGCCTATGCTCTGCTCGTCTCGGCACGCCGTCTCCGACCTTACTTCGTCGCTCATCAAATCGTGGTACGGACAAAATATCCAATCCGGCAGATCCTGCACCGCCCGACTTAGTAGGACGAATGATCAAATGGGCAGTAGAACTCTCTGAGTTCAGAATCAAATACGAAACAAGACCGGCCATGAAAGCTCAGATACTGGCCGACTTTATCACGGAAATGGCACCCGCCGACCCTGAGGACGGGTTGTGGATGCTCCATGTAGATGGATCCTCAAATCCAAAAGGGAGTGGTGCAGGGTTGATGCTCGAAAGCCCGACGGGTGTTGTAATCGAAGTATCACTCACCTTTGGTTTCCCTACCTCAAACAACCAGTCAGAATACGAGGCATGCATAGCAGGACTCCGACTTGCCATCGACCTCCGAGCTACTCGACTTTCTCTAAACACCGACTCATTGTTGGTAGTCTCTCAAATCGGGAAACAGTACGAAGCTAAAGACCCGACCTTGCAGAGGTATTTAACCCGTGTGCGGGAACTGCTCTCCTTTTTCGTGTTTACGGAGGTTAAACACGTTCCCAGGACAAAATATCAGGGCAGACATTCTTTCCAAGCTCGCCAGCACCAAAATTCCAGGGAACCACCGATCAATAATCCAGGAGACGCTTAGCCAGCCAAGCGTCCTCCCAAACCCGGAGACCAATTTTTCAGTCAATGTGGTTGAGGAAAGAAAAGGTTGAATCTCGCCGTTAATGGAGTACATCAAATAGGGGGACGAGCCTCCAGACTCAAGCGAAGCCAAGATCCTCAGGAGGAAGGCATCATCTTTTTCCATAATCGATGGAAACCTCTACAGAAGAAGCTTGTCCGCACCACTGTTAAAATGCGTTGAAGGAGGAGAGGCGGATTGCGTCTTGGCCGAGATCCACGAGGGAATCTGTGGGCAGCACTTTGGAGGTCGGTCTCTAGCTCGGAAGACATTAAGAGCAGGATATTTCTGGCCAACCATGGAGACCGATGCAAGAAACTATGTAAAGAAATGCAACAAGTGTCAAGTCCACGCCAAGGTCCACATAGCACCTCCTACGGAGCTCACCAGCCTCACCTCGCCATGGCCCTTCGCATGGTGGGGAATAGATCTCCTAGGCCCATTCATAACTGCCCCCGGTCAGATCAAGTACCTGATAGTGGCAGTAGATTACTCCACAAAATGGATTGAAGCCGAGCCTCTAGCCATCATCAGCGCAAGGAACTGCATCAAGTTCTTCAAAAAGAATATCATGACTAGATTCGGGATTCCCGAGGTAGTAATCACTGACAACGGAACCCAGTTCGCCGACAAAGGCTTCAAGAAACTCATGTCCGACCTTCGAATTAAACACCGGTTCACCTCAGTAGAACACCCACAAACGAACGGACAGGCAGAAGCCGCCAACAAAGTTCTCCTCAATGGATTGAGAAAGCGGCTCGATGAAGCAAAGGGAAACTGGGTTGAAGAGCTACCTTATGTGTTGTGGGCCTACAGAACCACTCCACAGATCTCAACGGGGGAGACCCCTTTCCGGCTTTCGTACCGAACGGAGGCGGTAATCCCGGTAGAGATCGGAGAGCTGAGCTGGAGGACCCTCCACCCAATGTCACCAGAGGACAATAATCAGGCATTAAAAGAGAACCTCGACCTTGAAGGGTAGCAGCACGGTATAACTCGAAAGTAATCCCCAGGGATCTTGAAGTCGGTGACTTAGTTTTATGAAGAGCTGACGTCGGTTTAAAGAACGCCGCGCAAGGCAAGCTCTCCCCTAATTGGGAAGGACCATACCGAGTTATATCTAAAACTGGTAAAGGTGCCTATGAGTTGGAGACCTTGGCCGGGAAGACGATCCCAAGGACTTGGAACGCCACCAAATTAAAGAAGTACTACAGTTGATTTACATTTTGGCAAAGAATGGTGTATACCGATGTTATCAATTATTTTATCTAAAGAACGGTGTATACCGATGTTATCAATTATTTTATCTGAAGAATGGTGTATACCGATGTTATCTATTATGCTATCTAAAGAACGGTGTCTACCGATGTTATCAATTATTTTATCTGAAGAACGGTGTATACCGATGTTATCTATTATGCTATCTAAAGAACAGTGTCTACCGATGTTATCAATTATTTTATCTGAAGAACGGTGTATACCGATGTTATCTATTATGTTATCTAAAGAATGGTTTCTACCGATGTTATCACTTATTTTATCTGAAGAACGGTGTATACCGAGGTTATCACTTATGTTATCCCTTTATAGCTGATCGAGGTTGTCACTACCGTAAGGGGCGAGTTCGATCTGGGCCGAGTCCTGGTAAACTGCCCCGAAGGCGGCCATCGTTACGCAGACGCACTAGTTGGCCGAGGTTGCCCCTACCCTAAGGGGCGAGTTCGATCTGGGCCGAGTCCCGGTAAACTTCCCCGAAGGCGACGCCTACCACTTGAGCGAATCAAAACGCAAGTGCTCGAATTTAAATCAACAGAGTAAAGCTCAACCAAGGTAGATAAAACCGGAATCACATGCAATTAAATTTGTATTACAAGCAACCCCGGATACGGCCGGGTCCTCAAGTTCAAAAAGATGGCAAAATATTACAAATTCCGGTTCCGCCCGGAACCCAGGACTTTCTTCCCCACCGGTTCCACCCGGAACCCAAAAAACAACTAACCTGGAACTATCTTTTCAACACAAGGCACGACAGGGATGGGCGAGGGTAGATGACCTCACATTCTTTAGAGTCGGAGCTGAGCTTGACAATCCGCCCACCTTCCACTGGGTGTTCCACACGTAGAATCCCCCGGTCCAGAGGCAAAGAAGGATGAATAACGGCGACCTGGGCAAACGCTTTCTTATAACTCTCCCCAGCCACTGATAACTCATATTTATATGAGTTATTTATACTTATTCAAAGTTAAATCATGCAAGTTCTCTGGCAATAGGAGGTTGTTTCTATTAAGTTTCTGTTAGTTTATCGCTTTTTAGTTAGAAAGGGGCTAAATTACAACTCCTATGCATTTTGGCACCAATTGGTGCCTTTGTGAGCGTTTTGATGCTTCTTGTGTTCATGCAGTAAACTGAGCGTGGCAACGTCCCTCATCACGTCTGAAGAAGGGCAGCAGAGCAAGATAAATATATCTCATTTTTGGCGCGCAAGAAATGATAGTCAAAGATCTAGAAGTGCAGAAGATCTTCTCTCTAGTCAGCGCTGACGCGGCTGACGCACTGTAGCAGTGCAGAGTCATTTCAGCAATATTTTATTTACAAGCAAGCTGGGAAAGTGGGGAATGACATCAGCAAGCATGTGACCCCTTTGTTCATTGGCTATTCTCTCTCTACAAAAGGAAAGGCAGGGGAGGCATCAGGGAGAGTTTTCAGAGAGAGTTTTCTAAAAGAAGTTCTGGACACAGACTTCTTCATCCGAACTCTTCTCAAGCTCCATTTTTCTATTTCCATTCGCAACCACTACTGTGAAGCTCAGACGTTGCAACGTCTCTACAGCGTGCATGAAGGAAGGCTACTTAGGCGTATCTTCTGCGTTTAGTCTCCTTTTCTCTATGTACGGTATTTGGATTTCATTTCCTCTTCTTTCTGTAGAGATGCTCAGCATGAGCTAAATAGTTGTAGTTGGGTTGTTGTTTTGCATGTAATGAACCTCTAGTTTAATGCTATGAAGTATTGATGTTTATGCGTTTTAAATCTTTGCATGTTAATACTTCCAAACTTGTTTTAAAATTGGCCACTTAAAATAAGTAGATTCATAGGTACAGACATGGTCTATGAAAAGAACTCAAAGATTTATGTGAATGAAAAGGTGCACTAAAGACATTTAGGCATTTTCATCTAAGTCTAGACATAGAATGGATAATAGTTCATAGGACATTGCTGTGGGTACTTAAAATACAGGAGTAGGCCTACTTAGAACCTAGACATAGGAATTCTAGTACTTGAAGCTCTGACGTTTTGTGACTGAAAAGCACAGCTCTTTTGCAACAGCGTTCAAACGTTATAACGTCTATACAGCATAGCATTTGTACGTGTAAAAGTGTAAACGTTATAACGTCTGACTAGAGGAGATTTACTTGCATGCAGCAATCCAACTCATACTCTTCCATATTCATAACCACTTCTTGTTTACTTGTTTTATCCACGTTCTTAATCTTGATACCAACTTTTAGTGCCGATTTGTTACTTGTTTCACTTGTGTTTTGAAGACTAGAACTTTGAAACTAAAATCAATCCTCGTGGGAACGATCTCTTATTTTTATCCACTTTATTGCTTGTACGACGTGTATACTTGCACTGATATTGCGACTACAAATCACGCAAACAAGTTTTTGGCGCCGTTACCGGGGATTGAATTTAACTTTTATTGCTCAAAAATTATTAAAACACTAGGTGAAAGAATTCTGCTGTGTTGCTCGTTGTTTCTGTGTGTGAACAGGTAAACGTTACAGCGTATGCTTAGTTCCAGTTCAAGCTCTAGTTCAACTGAACCAGGGAGTGAATCTGCGCCTGAATTCTATCCAGAACCTGAAAGAACCTTCAGGAAACTAAGGAAACAACAAAGGTTAAGAAGACTGCAACAACATCAGCAAGTTCAGCCGCCAATCATGTCTGAACATGGTACTGGTGGTAGGAGCTCTAGAGGTGGACCCACTTCCAGAGGAGGAAGGCACTCTGATGCTGGAGGTAGAGGACGTGGCCGTGGACCACAGACTCATACAGAGACATATGTTGATGATGAACACTGGCAGAGACAGCAACTCATCAATGCAGGACATGGTCAATGACAGAGACAGGCCTATGCGTGATTATGCCGTGCTCAATCCTGCCCATTTACAAACAGGCATTGCAAGACCACCCATTCATACTGGTCACTTTGAATTCAAGCCAATGATGTTCCAAATGCTGCAGACTGCAGGGCAATTTGGGGGTTTCCCTCAACAAGATCCCTATGCACATCTAAGGCAATTTTTGGATGTGTGTAGCAACTTTATCAACCCTGGAGTCTCAGAAGATGCCTTTAGATTGAAGTTATTCTCATATTCTCTCAAGGAGAAGGCCAAAAATTGGTTGAACTCCTTGGAGCCAAATTCAATTCACACGTGGGATGAGCTAGCTGAAAAATTTCTTGGAAAATACTTCCCTCCCAACAAAAATGCCAAGTTGAGAAATGATATCACTTCCTTCAAACAAAGGGAAGGGGAATCATTGTTTGAGGCTTGGGAAAGATGGAAGGAATTACGGAGAATGTCCCCACACCATGGCATTCCAGTGGTTATTCAAATGGAGACTTTTTACAATGGTCTAGATCAGCCTACCAGGCTTATACTTGATGCTTCATCAGGCGGTGTCATATTGAACATGTCTTTCTCTAAGGCATGCAGGCTTATTGAAGACATAGCCACTCATAATGCCCATTGGCCTTCTGAAAGATTCATTCCCGGAAAGAAGGCTGGTGTCCATGAGATAAGTGAAGTAACTGCTCTTTCTGCTCAGGTTGCTTCCCTGACCAACATGATTAAAAACATGAGTACTCCAAACGTTGTAACGTCTGAAAGACAGACTGCTGCAACTGTTGAACCAACACCATCTGGGGGAGTAGTGTGTGTCTATTGTGAAGGAGGGCATATCTACGAAGAGTGTCCCTATAACCCTCAGTCTGTAAACTTTGTATCCCATAACAAAGGTAACAGTCCTTACTCCAACTCCTACAATTCAAATTGGAGAAATCACCCAAACTTTGGTTGGAAAAACAACAATGCTCTGAATGCTAGCGATACTGCTCCTGCAATACCCCCAGGATTTCCCCCTCAACAACAAAGGCAGTATATGCAGAATAACAACAATAGCAATTTGGAAGCCTTGATGAAAACTTTCATAAGCGATTGTAAGAGCAATTTGGAAGCCTTGATGAAAACTTTCATAAGCGATTGTAAGGCAACCTTGCAAACCCATGAGTCTTCAATCAAAACTTTGGAGAACCAAATTGGGCAGATAGCCTCAGCTCTTACTCAAATGCAGAATGGATCTCTTCCATCTACAACTGAAACACCATCATCATCTAAGTCAAACGGTAAGGATGTGATGAATGCACAGGTAAATGCTATCTCATTAAGAAGTGGCATTGAGTATCCTGAACCATCTATGCCTGAGGAACCCAAGGTGCCAGAGAAGGAAAAAGAGAAAAACAAAAGTGGAGAAGAAGAGAAGAATATTCCAGATATTGTGATATCTAAGCCAGATGTTACAACGTCTAGTTTTGAACCAGGAATCAAGACTGTACCTAAGCTTGTACCTGAATATCCTCCTCCACCCTACCCTCAAAGACTAAAGAAAGCTAATGAAGACAAGCAATTCAGCAAGTTCATGGAGATGCTCAAACAGCTACACATAAACCTTCCCTTGGTGGAAGCTTTACAGCAGATGCCAAACTATGCCAAGTTCCTAAAGGACATCATCACCAAAAGAAGAAGGCTAGGGGAGTTTGAAACTATTGCTTTAACTGAAGAATGTAGCTTAATTATGCAGAATAAACTCCCTAGAAAACTGAAGGATCCTGGCAGTTTTACTATACCATGCTCCATTGGAGATTTTTACCTTGGCAAAGCTTTATGTGACTTGGGGGCAAGTATTAACTTGATGCCCAAGTCCATTTATGATAAACTTGGTATAGGAACTGCCAGACCTACTTCTTTAAGTCTTACCTTAGCTGATAAAAGTAGAGTTTATCCTGAGGGCATATTAGAAGATGTTTTGATTAAAGTTGACAAATTTGTTTTTCCAGTGGACTTTGTTATTTTGGATTTTGATGCAGATAAGGAAGTTCCTATCATCCAGGGGCGACCATTTCTAGCCACTGGAAGGACACTCATTGATGTGCAGAAAGGAGAATTAATCATGAGGGTCAATGACCAAGAAGTCAAGTTCAACAGCCTCAACGCACTCAAGTATCCAGAACCTAACACAAAGGAATGTTCCTTTGTGGTTGCCCTTGACCATGTGGTTCAAAAACAATTCAATAAAGATAATGACCACTTGGAGAAGCTTCTGGGCAATGATGAGATTCAAGAGTTGTTAGCAGAAGAAGCTGTTCCGCAAAACGTTACAACGTCAACTGCAGACGTTGTCACGTCTGACTCTCCTGTACCCAAGGCGTGGACAAATAAGTATGAATCTTTGGGGCAAGAAGACTCCAATCTCAAGAAGATAGTTCCTTCCATTGAAGAACCACCCACGCTGGAGCTGAAGGTGTTACCTGATCACCTGAAGTATGCCTTTTTAGGGGAAAATGATTCTTTACCTGTGATCATTTCTTCTAATCTCTCACAAGAGCAGGAAAGTGATCTCATTAGCACCTTGAAAAGACATAAGAAAGCTATTGGTTGGCAAATGGCGGATATCAAGGGTATTAGTCCCACAATTTGTATGCACAGAATTGTCTTGGAAGAGAATACAAAGAACAGCATTGAAGGGCAAAGGCGATTGAACCCAATAATGAAGGAGGTGGTCAAGAAGGAAATCATCAAATGGTTAGACGCAGGAATCATCTACCCAATCAGTGACAGCTCATGGGTGAGCCCAGTTCAATGTGTACCAAAGAAGGGTGGAGTTACTGTGGTGACCAATGACAAAAATGAATTGATTCCAACAAGGACAGTGACTGGATGGAGGATATGTATGGACTACAGGAAGCTGAACAAAGCGACCAAGAAGGACCATTTTCCTCTGCCATTTATTGACCAGATGTTGGATAGACTTGCAGGCAAAGAATTCAATTGTTTCCTTGATGGTTACTCAGGATATAACCAGATAGTTATTGTGCCTGAAGACCAAGAGAAGACCACATTCACTTGTCCTTATGGTACCTTTGCCTTCAGAAGGATGCCATTTGGGCTGTGTAATGCTCCTGCGACATTCCAGAGGTGTATGATGGTTTTATTCTCTGATTTTATTGAAAAATCCATGGAAGTTTTCATGGATGACTTTTCAGTCTATGGAGACTCATACAAGGCATGCTTGGATAACTTAGAAGGAGTTCTAGTAAGATGTGAAGAGACCAACTTAGTGCTCAACTGGGAGAAATGCCACTTTATGGTTCAAGAAGGAATTGTTTTGGGGCATAAGATTTCAAAGAAAGGGTTGGAGGTTGATAAAGCAAAAATTGATGTTATTGACAAATTACCTCCACCTACCACTGTCAAAGGTGTTAGAAGTTTCTTAGGGCATGCTAGTTTTTACAGAAGATTTATCAAAGATTTCTCAAAAATTTCCAAACCTTTGTGTCTGCTGCTGCAACGTGATAACGTCTTCAACTTTAATGAGCAATGTCATGAAGCCTTTCAGAAATTGAAGACTGCTCTTGTAACGGCTCCTGTGATAGTCACTCCTGACTGGTCCAAACCATTTGAATTAATGTGTGATGCGAGTGACTACGCTGTGGGAGCTGTATTGGGTCAAATGTATGGCAAAATTTTTCACTCTATCTATTATGCTAGTAAAACCTTAGATGATGCCCAATTAAATTATACTGTAACTGAGAAAGAGTTACTGGCTGTTGTGTTTGCTTCTGACAAATTTAGATCATACTTGGTGGGTGCAAAAGTTATTGTTTTTACTGATCACTCAGCCATCAAGTATTTGATTGCTAAAAAAGATGCAAATCCAAGACTCATCAGATGGGTTCTCCTCCTTCAAGAATTTGACTTTGAAATTCATGATAAAAAGGGGGTGGAGAACCAAGTTGCTGATCCCCTTTCTAGACTTGAGAATGTTGATGCAGGTACAGGTAAAGAAGAGATAAAAGAAAATTTCCCTGATGAAAAACTGCTGACAGTAGCCACAGCAGCTGAAGACGTTACCACGTCTATGGCAATTTCCTCAAACGTTATAACGTCTGATGCTACTGCACCCTGGTATGCTGATATAGTCAACTTCCTAGTCAGCAAGATTGTGCCTGTGGATTTTAATCATCAGCAAAGAAAAAAGTTCTTCCACACCGTGAAGCACTATTTTTGGGATGAGCCATATCTGTATAAGATGTGTCAAGATCAGTTGCTTAGGAGATGCCTTGATGAAGAAGAACAACTTCATGTGTTACAACAATGTCATGCATCACCCTATGGAGGACATTTTGAAGAAACCAGACCAAGTGAAGAAGAAGAACAATCGGCTGATGCTGCTGCAACCAAAAGGCAAAAGTTGCAGGTAAGGAAGAAATCTGAAGCTGCTAAAGGCAAGCCAGCCACTGCTACCAGTGCAGCATTTGTTGCTGCTAGTGGTTTAGAGAATGCTCCTGCTGCTGTTGCTGAAGAAGAAGCTGCAGACGTTCCAACGTCTCAAGAACCAGAGGGTGAACAAGCCAAGGTGGACCCCAAAGAACAACAACAAGTTAATCCTGCAGAGCTGGCAAAACAGAAAGCATGGGAGGAAGCAAAGAAAAGAATTGATGAGAGCAGTGCAAAGATGCTCCAAGAAACCGAAGTTGCAGTTGCTGCTGGTGATAGTTCAGGAGTGATAGGCTCTGATGAAACCACAACCGCTACAGAGGCGGGAGGAAAGATGAAGAAGAAGGAAAAGAAAAAGAAGACTGCTCCAACAGGCATCCCCGCCAGACAGAGTGGAAGGCTCAGGTCTGGTGTTCTGAACAAGTAGTTTAGCCCTCTTTTTAGCAGTTAAATCGTTTTTATTTTTAGTACGAATAAATAACTGTCCAACGTGACAACGTCTGGATAGTTAGTAGTCAGTAGTTTGTTTGCTTGTGTTGTGTTTGAGTGTTCCCCTCCCATTTTTAAAAAAAAAAAAAATCAGTGAGCAGTGAGGACACTGCTCATCTTTCTGTGTGGGGGGGGGGGGGGGAGGATCATTTTTATGTTTTGTGTATGCATAAAATCAAATGCGAAATCAATTTACTTTCCTACTCCATTAATCATCAAAAATGTTTCTCTTTGGGTTAAATCTAGTAATGACTGTGTGAATTTGTGTGAGTAGCTGATGCATGCTTAGATTAATAGAATTGATTACTGCTTCCACACAAACTCTGTTTTAAGGAAAACCTAGTTAGCTAGGGACTATTTGATGCTAAAGATAGTTTTGGTTGACTATTGTGATTATGAAAACTTGATTTAGTGTAGCAGTAGAAACTAAGTTATGGGGTATATCAGGTTGTACTAAGGCTGGGTGCAAAGACTGTAGGAGGATTAGTGCTTGTGTAGTGTGAGTGCAGCGTTGTAACGTATACCCTTAACGTTATAACGTATGCCGTCTGTGTTTATGTGTAGTGTGAGTTCAGCGTTGTAACGTCTACCCGTAACGTTATAACGTATGCCGTGTGTGTTTTCGTGTTGTGTTATGTGTTATCAAGCGTTGTAGCGTCTCATCTATAAACGTTATAACGTCTACTCCAAAAAGACCAAAAAGTGTGTGTGTTTCAAATAAGTGGAAAAATCCATATGTTCTCTGTGTTGGCTGCAATTTCCCCGAAAAAAATACAGGGTACTCCACTTGTTTAAAAAAAAAAGTGAAGTGAATCAAATGAAAGTTGCTCAGTAATGAGGGGGTTGCAGCCCTCTGTGTGTTTTGCGTTGTGTGAGTCAGAAAGGTAGTTTTCACTAATCTAGTCCTAGCATCCAATTAAGACCCTTTGTTGTGCTTAAAATAACCCTCATGTCTTATGTGGAAATGTTAGCCGACTCTCTGTTTTGGAAAGATGTTATACTCTCACCATATGGAAACCACTCTTTCATAGGCTAGGGTAGCTTCTGAACCTAGCTAGGAATGGAATTGATACAGAGATCACACACTCACTTTGGGCAGGAATGAATCTAGAATGTAATTGTGCATTGGTGTGTGAGTGTGTAGTGTAAGTCTGAAGAAATTAGCCCCTTGAGGATAATTTTTGATCAAATGGGTGAATAGGATGTAAACTGCTGGTGTATTTAATTTCATACATCTTTTCATATGTTGTGTTTTGATTTCTTGAGGACAAGCAATGGTTTAAGTTTGGGGGTGTGATAACTCATTTATATGAGTTATTTATACTTATTCAAAGTTAAATCATGCAAGTTCTCTGGCAATAGGAGGTTGTTTCTATTAATTTTCTGTTAGTTTATCGCTTTTTAGTTAGAAATGGGCTAAATTACAAATCCTATGCATTTTGGCACCAATTGGTGCCTTTGTGAGCGTTTTGATGCTTCTTGTGTTCATGCAGTAAACTGAGCGTGGCAACGTCCCTCATCACGTCTGAAGAAGGGCAGCAGAGCAAGATAGATATATCTCATTTTTGGCGCGCAAGAAATGATAGTCAAAGATCTAGAAGTGCAGAAGATCTTCTCTCTAGTCAGCGCTGACGCGGCTGACGCACTGTAGCAGTGTAGAGTCATTTCAGCAATATTTTATTTACAAGCAAGTTGGGAAAGTGGGGAATGACATCAGCAAACATGTGACCCCTTTGTTCATTGGCTATTCTCTCTCTACAAAAGGAAAGGCAGGGGAGGCATCAGGGGCATCCATAATCCGAGCATCCATCCATTCATCATCCACCTTCCTCCATTTTCAGAGAGAGTTTTCTAAAAGAAGTTCTGGACACAGACTTCTTCATCCGAACTCTTCTCAAGCTCCATTTTTCTATTTCCATTCGCAACCACTACTGTGAAGCTCAGACGTTGCAACGTCTCTACAGCGTGCATGAAGGAAGGCTACTTAGGCGTATCTTCTGCGTTTAGTCTCCTTTTCTCTATGTACGGTATTTGGATTTCATTTCCTCTTCTTTCTGTAGAGATGCTCAGCATGAGCTAAATAGTTGTAGTTGGGCTGTTGTTTTGCATGTAATGAACCTCTAGTTTAATGCTATGAAGTATTGATGTTTATGCGTTTTAAATCTTTGCATGTTAATACTTCCAAACTTGTTTTAAAATTGGCCACTTAAAATAAGTAGATTCATAGGTACAGACATGGTCTATGAAAAGAACTCAAAGATTTATGTGAATGAAAAGGTGCACTAAAGACATTTAGGCATTTTCATCTAAGTCTAGACATAGAATGGATAATAGTTCATAGGACATTGCTGTGGGTACTTAAAATACAGGAGTAGGCCTACTTAGAACCTAGACATAGGAATTCTAGTACTTGAAGCTCTGACGTTTTGTGACTGAAAAGCACAGCTCTTTTGCAACAGCGTTCAAACGTTATAACGTCTATACAGCATAGCATTTGTACGTGTAAAAGTGTAAACGTTATAACGTCTGACTAGAGGAGATTTACTTACATGCAGCAATCCAACTCATACTCTTCCATATTCACAACCACTTCTTGTTTACTTGTTTTATCCACGTTCTTAATCTTGATACCAACTTTTAGTGCCGATTTGTTACTTCTTTCACTTGTGTTTTGAAGACTTGAACTTTGAAATTAAAATCAATCCTCGTGGGAACGCTCTCTTATTTTTATCCACTTTCTTACTTGTACGACGTGTATACTTGCACTGATATTGCGACTACAAATCACGCAAACAGCCACATCCATTGCCATCTGGGCCACCTCGACCATCTCTTTCTCAGCGTCCTCGGCGTAGTGGGAATGCATTGAGCATGTACCTAAGCCTCAGGGTACATGGTTCGATTCCCACGGAAGGCAAAAACTCTACATGGGGGGTAGAGAAGATCATGAGTGCATCGCTGGGTAGCCTACTAAGTAAGAAAAGGGCCCAGGATGTTACAAAAAAGGCTCCTTTTTTTTGTAACATCCTGGGCCCTTTTCTTACTTAGTAGGCTACCCAATGATGTACTCATGATCTTCTCTACCCCCCATGTAGAGTTTTTGCCTTCCGTGGGAATCGAACCATGTACCCTGGGGCTCAAGTACATGCTCAATGCATTCCCACTACCAATTGATCTACTAGTTCAATTGGTAGTGGGAATGCATTGAGCTTGTACCTAAGCCTCAGGGTACAATGTTCGATTCCCACGGAAGGCAAAAACTCTACATGGGGGGTAGAGAAGGTCATGAGTGCATTGCTGGGTAGCCTACTAAGTAAGAAAAGGGCCCAGGATGTTACAATTGCCATCTGAGCCACCTCGACCATCTCTTTCTCAGCGTCCTCGGCCTTGGCGCGCGCCTCCTCGAGCTCCTTTTCCAACTCGACAATCCGGAGCGAGGAATCCACGCTAGTCCCTGCCTGGGCCTGTCCCGCTTTCTGAATTTCGGCTTCAAGCTCGAAAATCCGGGCCTTAAAAGAGGAAACCACCTCCTGAGACTGCCTCCCCAGGCTCTCAAGCTCGGAAATACGGAGCTCAAGCTCCATGCATTGGTTAAGGGCAGAGTCCCTCTCCTTTTCAAGCTTATCTGTCACCGCCTTAAGCGCGATCTGGTCTTCCTGGGACTTCGAAAGAGTCACGGACAGCAACTCATACTTTTTCTTAAGGTCTGCTCGGAGTTTCCGTTCAGTATCCCTCTCTGCCAGGGCCCCTGAAATAGTAGAAACAAGAAAGTCAGGAACGGAATTAACCAAAAGAAAAACCAAGTAAAACCCTTCGGAACCTGGTGTTACCTTTCGCCTGGCTCTCAGCCTCGGCCCTTTGAAGCTTGGAAACGTCGGCCAGATGCCGAAACAACCTGGCAGCGGCCTCAACCGGGTCGACCCGGGAATCCTCCAAATGCTTCTTCAAGAACTCGCCATCTATCGAGATACCAGAAGATCTCGAAGTTTTATGCTTCCTGTGGCGACTTTTCTTTGAAGCTCGGGGAGAACCGGCTCGACCAGCATGCACCTGCTGCTCCGGAGCATGGGAAGTGGAGGCAGGATCTCCTTGCGGCAAAGAACGCTGCCTTTTCCGGTGTAAAAGATCGGCCGCCTGATCTTCAGCACCAGCCAAGATGGCCTCTGTGATAGTGTTGATCGGAACGGCAAGAACGGGCTCATCCCGGGGAGGATCTTCCTGCTGGACCCCTGCCTTCCTTTCCGCAATAGCCCTCAAGCGGGAGAATTTGTAAGGCCCCATGCTGTCTGCAAAACAAGGAAAAGAAGCAATGTTAAAAGAGACGGCAATCGAAAAATTATGGGCGGTATTGGCTATCAAAAACCTACCAAGCACGGCCGCCACTTGAGACTTAGAGCCCGCCCCGACCAATCGAGCTACATCAATCCCGAATTTTTTGGGATCCCGGTGGATAATCAGGTCGGCAAAGTTGGTCAAGATCGCTAAAGAGTCCTGATCAACCGGGGATAGCCGGCTTAAACTGACAGTATAGGTATGAGGTCGCCGATTGAAATGAGAAAGAGACCACCCTATCTGGAACTTGGTGGACTCCAGGGATTCCCCATTCGCAGCATATTTACCGACGTGCCTCACTGCCTCCTCATTCACAGGCTCGACAAAGAAGTATTTGTTCTTCCAATTTTTCAAGGAGTCGGAATAGGGCATGAAAATTTTAATACCCCTCCTAGCCCGAAAGTTCACGTGT
The DNA here is from genome assembly GCA_039519185.1 of Astragalus membranaceus. Lineage (NCBI taxonomy): Eukaryota > Viridiplantae > Streptophyta > Magnoliopsida > Fabales > Fabaceae > Astragalus > Astragalus membranaceus. The sequence continues at coordinate 23,510,450 of CM076852.1, forward strand.
TCCCACCGATCCTTGGTTCCATCCTCGTTCCTTCGGTTGACCTCAAAAAGGTAAAAGAACAGATCACAGGAGATCGGCCTCTCCAAGTGAATACACATTAGCTCGAAAGCCCAGTGGAACGCCCATGAGTTGGGATGAAGCTGAGAGAGAGCGAGGTTCTGAATCCCCAGGGCCTCTTACTGAAAGGCGGTGAAGGGGGGCGAATATGCATGTCAAGAATCGTCACTCCATACATGAAAAATTTCAAAGCTCTTGGCCAAACAGCTACGTGTTGACCTTCGGCCATCCCCTCCACGTTCCAGACCTGATCTTTCCTAAAAACGCGCTTGACAAGGAAGCTCATATCATCCCCGGTCCTGTAGACGGACTGAATTCCCCTCAACGTCTTTGACACCCATGAGTACTCCCGAGGGACATTCAGAGGTTGAGACAAGAGAACATTAACCGGCGCAACTCCGACGCGGGGGTATTGGTCGGAATCACCTCCCTCATACACGGGATCCCCGTGGTATCCGAGCCTATCTTCATTGTTGCGACTTTCAGCAACCTCCGCTTCACTATCGTCGGAACTCCAGCTAGTGCTCCCTTGTTCTTCATGATCGGGCTCGACGTCGGACCCCTCCGAGCCAAGGACCACTATCTCGGCGTTGTCTTCATCTGCCAGCTCATTGCTGGGAACCCCGGGAGAACGGTCTTCGGCGTGAAAACTCAAAGGAGCAGAACCCAAATCATCTTGAACCTCGGGAACAACCGACCCGGGGGACTAGTACGAATTTCCACCGAGTCTCTAGCACCTGAAGCCATTGTTTTTTCAAGGACGGGGAGATCTAAGTTAGCAACCCGATGAGTCTGTTTTGTCCTCGCCAGATCGGTCCTGCAGAAATGGGGGCTTGACGAGTCAGGTTGATACTTAAACAGTGGGTCCACAACCAAGTCAGAACTTGACCTGAGGACCCCCACTCTGTATCAATAAATACGGGTTCCAAGAGATTCTGAATGTGAACTAAAGCTGGAAGTAATAAATAGAAGAAGGGAACTAACCTTGTAAAAACAGGAAGCTCGTCAACACTTGAATCGGATCACGAACTTCAAACGGTCTCACCGAGACTCACCGCGGAACTCTGAAACACGAAGTTTGCTCAAGAACGAGTTTAAGATCAGAAGCAGAGCAATTCCCAAAAAAACAATGGAAACTGAGGGAAGTCCCCTCTCCTATTTATAGGAAACTAAAGGCCTCTAATGGACCTGGGCCTAGGTTACGCGATCCATCGCTAGCCCATTGGCAGGTGCGTCGTTTCAAGAGCCATCATTGCCCCAATCATCCTCGAACGACGCGTCCCATTAATGACCTCACTAGCAGGCGTGGAAATCAAGACATAGCTATAAGCGGAACGCCTCGAGTCCCTTGGCTACAAACGGACCGCCTCGAGTCACTCGACGCGACCTGAGTCCCTCAGCTAGTCCCGGTCCTCCAACCTCGGCACGACATGAGTCTCTCACTCCGGAGTTTGGGGCAGAACACAAACAAAAGCGGAATCCCGGTGTTGAAAGTTAATTACGGGTTCCCCAAAGCAACAAGTCTAGCCCGCCCTAAGGCGACCCGACTTTGGGGGCTACTGTTACGGATTGGGCCTCTGTGGCCAATCCACCTAAAGGCCCAACAATAAAGGGCCAAATCCAGCCAAAGGTGGAGATCTAAGACCTAGATCCAATGGTCCTCCTTCACTCCAAAAACCTATAAATAAGCATTCAATGCTAGCATTAAAGGTACTCACTTTTCCAATCCTCTTACTTGTAATTGACTCACTCACTGACTTGAGCGTTGGAGTGTCATTGCAGGTACCACCCCACCTCGGATCGGAGCACCAACTCGGATTGACCAAGAACATAAATACCAACTATCTCGGACCGGACTTTGTATCCAAGATACACTTAGTCAGAGATACGGTACAGAACAGTTTTTATTTTAGGTTTTTAATGTATTGGAACCTTGTCTGCACATACATCCTAAAATACAATGTAGTGATGAATGTTATTGTCATCTATCCAAACTTTTGAGAAGGTTGATATTAAGTCATTTATGTACTATGAGACTTGTTTGTTCATTAAGTATAGTTAGCAAAACATGGTTATTTGCTTAACGGTGGTCAGAGTAATTGTCGGTACTATTTTGTCATTTAGGTAGAATACCATTGGATGTCCTCCTTTTAGGTTTTAGGTTGAGGGAAATTATTGGCTGATGTCTTACTTTAATAGTTGCTGACTTGTTTTCTGTTTAGTTTGGAAATATTTGATCCTGGAGAAATTTCTAGTGGAGGATCTAGTTTGGCATGAAGGAAACTGACATCATTATATGTTTATTCTTGTTTATCCATGTTTAAAAATGTGAATAGCTGAACTAAGATCAAGAGTTAACAATAGGCTGAACAATAACCTTCTTTAGATGATTATATTGTTAACTCTTGATCAAGATTTAACAATAGGCTGAACAATAACCTTCTTTACTAATAACCTATAAACTAAGATCAAGAGTTACTAATCATCTAAAAACTCTTGAACATTATATGTTTGTTCCTGTTTAGATATTATTAACAATAACAATTTTTGGACTTTTGCCTATTCAAAATATTATGTCCATGTAATACATGTCGGTTTTATCCTCATAATAGAGTTGAAGTGTTCAATCATCTCTTTGAAAAGGGCTTTCTAAGCAAGCACACATTTTGGAACATGCATGGGGAAAATCATGTTCAACCAAACGCTGAATCAGCGGGCCAAGTAAAAGAAGCGTCAGCTAGACAACCTCCAATGCAAGATAAGTTAAATGATGTTTTTGGTGACCGAGGAAATCAAGATTTTGGTCCATCAAATCTTCCTAACAGCGACCCATTAATGGGAACGGATGATGTTAGTAATGAGGTGTCGAAAACAATTAAAAAGTTAATCAAAGACAGAAATCAAGAGCTCTATCACGGTTTCACAAAATATAGCAAACTGTCATTCATCGTTCATCTCTACCATATAAAAATTTTGTGTGGCGCAACAGATAAAACATTTTCAATAATCATTAATGAGCTACTAACCGATGCTTTTCCCCATGCTAAACAACCATCAGCTTTCTATCAAGAAAAAAAGATGATTAAGACTTTAGGTCTAAGTTATGATAAGATTCATGCTTGCCCCGAACATTGCATGTTGTATTAGGGATCACTAGAGGATGAGAAAAGAGATAAATGCAAGATTTGTAATACATCTAGATGGAAATGAAATGAAAATGATGGTGCTGCAAATGATATGATGAACAACCAAAAGATAAAGAAGCCGCAACTAACAAAAGTATTGTGATTCTTCCCACTTATACCAAAGTTCAAAGGTTTTACACATCCTCTAAAACTGCAGACCTATTAAAATGGCATGCTACAGTGGCAAATCCAGATGGGTTGTTTAGGCATCCTAGAGACACTAAAGCATGGAAGAACTTTGATTCATTTTATCTAGGTTTTGCTTTAGATCCTCGAAATGTCCGGCTCGCATTAGCTACGAATGGCTTCAATCCATTCGGGACTTTAAGTTTCTCTAATAGCTTCTGGCCCGTGTTGTTGTATCTTTACAACTATCCTCCATGGTGTTGCATGAAGCAAACTTCTCTTATCATGTCAATGATAATTCCTAGTCCAAAGATGCCTGGCAATAATATTGATGTTTACTTACAACCTCTAGTTGTAGAGTTAAAAAACTTGTGGAACGGTGTTGCTGCTTATGATTCCTCTGCTAACGCAACGTTTCGAATGAGAGCTGCATTGTTTTGTACGATTAGTGAATTTCCCGGCCTTGACAACTTATCTGGGTGGAATATACATACATTGTTTTCATGTCCATCAAGTAAGTTTGATACAGAATCTAAAAGGCTGAAATTTGGTCGGATAAATTGTTTCATGGGACATCGTCGGTACTTACCCCTTGATCACAAGTATAGGTATAATAAACGGTCATTTGATGGCTCTTTGGAGCATAGACATTCCCTGATGACAGGCTCAGACATATTAAAACAAATTGAGGATAATCTCAAAAGCCAACATGGTGAGGGTACGAGTGAGGCTGGCCCACAACAATGGAATAGAAAGAGTATCTTTTGGGATTTGCTTTTATGAGAGCATAATCTTATTCGCCATTGCCTTGACAACAAAAAACAAACCAAAGACAATCTTCAAGCTCACAAAGACTTGCAAGAAATGGGAATTAGAGAAAGACTTCACCCATATCCCAGTCATGCTTTAAAATGAAAAATATGGAGAAAGATATGTTCCTAAAAATTCTCAAAAATGAAGTTTTCCCAGATTGTTATGCATCAAATATTTCTAGATGTGTTGATACTAAGAAACGCAAGGTCTTTGGTTTGAAGAGCCATGATTCACGTATCCTGATGGAACACCTTTTGCCAATTGCTTTTAGAAAAACTCTTCCTAAAGAAGTTGCTTCGGTGTTGGTTGAGTTATGTAACTACTTTAGAGAAATATCATGCAAGGTTCTAGATGTCAAGAATATAGAGAAACTACAACAGCGAATTGCTCTCACCCTTTGCCATATGAAAATAATATTCCCTCCTTCTTTTTTCACTATTATGGTTCATTTAGTTATTTATCTTGGAGAGGAAGCAATGATTACTGGTCCTATGCATTATAGATGGATGTACCCCCATTGAAAGGTATATTGTACTTATCATTAAGTTGATGATAAACTATAATGGTATAACTTTTATTAGGCTCGCTTTCTTTTGTTTTAGGACCCTTGGACATTTAAAATCTTATGTTCGTAACAAAGCTACACCAGAAGGATGTATAGCTGAAGGATATATTATGGATGAATGTCTTACATTTTATTCAAGATATTTAGAGGATGATGAGATTGAAACAAGGTTCAATCGACCAAGACGCAATGACGATGATAATGGAGTCAATTCTAGTAGTGATGCTATTCTGTCCAATTTGTTTCCTACATCAGGTAGGCCTATTGGAGCTATCAAGATAGTTTCTCTTTCACCCTTTGAGAAGATACAAGCTCATTGCTATGTGTTGACTAATTGTGAATTAGTTGATGCATTTCGTGAGTAAGTTTTATGCTTTTAGATAAAGTAAAATTTTAAATTACTATCAATTTCAATACTATTTTTAGTAACTAAGAAAGTATTCATCTATGGAGTGTAGTAGAGTTGAGGTTTCTAGGATGCAACGTGGCAAGAGAAACTCCTCTAAAATTGTGGAAGAATGTGTTGACAAACATTTTCACGAATGGCTCAGAGAATATGTAAGGACATATTGAGTTTCACTTAATTTTTTCACCTCAAAAGTATTGTGATATATATATATATATATATATATATATATATAAGTTTCCTAATAATTCCAAAAATATACTAGGTTGCAAGAAATGATGATCCAAATATTACGGCTGAAATTGATTGGCTGGCAAAAGGGCCAAATGACATTGCAAGAACATTTAACGGGTATAACATTCATGGATTTAAATTTTGTACACAAAAGAAGGAACGAGTATTGAAAATCCAAAATAGTGGTATCGTTATGTCTGCTATTACTAAGAGGTTTTCGACTGGAAATGAACTTATTTAAAAATCAACTTATAAAATGTACTATGGGAAATTGGTTGACATCATAGAACTTGATTACTATGGTAAGATAAGAGTTGTGCTATTCAAATGTATTTGGGTCGACACTAGACCTTACAAGGGAATCAAGATAGATCAATTTGGGATAACAAGTGTGAATTTTTCTCACTTGATACATACTGGTGTGAATGAAGTAGATAAACCATTCATCCTTGCGACCGATGCTAGAATGCTAGAATTGTGTATGACATATGAAGCCTAGAGACATATATGACATGGGAGATGTGAACTTAATGGATTTGGAAGAGATAATAATGGAAGACATACCTTTCTGCAAGCAAAATGTGGAGAATATTGAAAAATGACAATTAGTGCGGGATGATGAGAATGAACTAGAACAAGGACAAGATGATTAAAATTTTGATGAAGATCACAATAGCTCTAGTGAAGAAGATGATAACATGATGTTAGATTAGTTTTATTATGAGCTTTGTAATTCAGCCACAAGTCATTTTGTGCTTTTCAAATCATTAGTTGTTTAAGAATTTTATACTTTTTTGGCTTCAAAATAAGTATGAGTATGTGATGTTATTGTTTTGTACTTCCGCATGAAAATCAGATAGAATATGCTCTTGCAAAGAAAAGTGTCAGATACATTTCGATGTGTTCAAACTTCAAATCAAATATTGATTTCATAGTAAAAATGCAGTATGAACTTTTTCTTTGGCACAATGTTATTTTCAGTCAATGAAATCATTGCTGCCTGTGCATTTTAAGACCGGCCTTCAATTGTTTCACTATAACGGTATATATAACCTTTTCATATTTCATTTTTGTGTTTTAATTTCTACGTCCTTTTTCTTTATGTGGTTTTACAAAAAAAAGATTTATTTATGGAGTGGCTTTCTGTTATGGTAATAAGTAAAATGTCTCAATGATATTTACACCCCCTGCAAGGCGCAATAATCCAGAAAGTCTAGCCCAATCAATAAACGGTTCAGGTACCTCTGCAAGATCTAACGGCTCAGGATCGTCAAAACAAACATCACTCAAACTCTATAAATACCACATTCAAATGCTCATAAATGTAAGCAACTTCTAAAAACTAAACATTGATTCACTCAAATACTGACTTGAGCGTCGGAGTATTCTGGCAGGTACGACATCCCCCCCTCAAGATCGAACAATATTGATCAAGGACGACATCTACCAACTACTTAGGATTATTCACCAAGGTCAGAAGTACGGTACAGAACATTGGCAACCACAGTGGGAGGATCTGTACTCAATTTCCTCTCCCATTACCTTGATCCACAAATGGCGCCCAAACTCCATTCAAGACCGGCCAGTCATGTGGTCGGGCCCGGGGTAGGACTGGTTATACCCGAGCCCAAACCTCAACGAACCCCCGAGGGCCATGTTCAAGACCTTAAAAATTCCACCCAAGCTTGGGCACAATTCCCCAATCCGAACCTCGCCCGTTCTCATACAAGCTCATACAGTAATAGTTTACCACCTCCCTCCTTTGCTTCCAGCCCTAACCGACGCTGTTCAACAGCTCGTCCTGTAACACCCCGTTTCTACCCCTTTAATTTGTACGTCATTATCAGAGTGCTTTTGTTTTAAAAAAAAATAATAATATTAGTAGAAAAGAAATGTCACAACTTCATTGATGAAACTCATCGACTACGCCATTAACATTCGTGTAGAAACACATTCGTCTCAAAAATCGAACTTCGAAATTTAATCTCATCACAGCGGAAATAATAGCTCACCAAAAATAAATCGCTCAAACACGTCTCACACATCAATAAAATTATTAAAACAGTTAATTAAATAAGTCGTCAACTTTAACCCGCCCCCTAGGTGTTACAATATCAGAGAGCGACTCGAACGTCTCAACAGCTAAAAGGAAGGCAGCATGTCCTTCAATCAGAGTCACCTGCAGCGTTGCCACCATAGAGCAACATTCCAAGCAGAAGGGGTGAGAACTTTCAACAAAATATAATTAAGTATACAGCAGAGTAATATGAGCAAAACCATCACACAACGTCATTACTAATATCAACTTCATCGTCGTTTACACACAACACCAAACAGATTCACAATTCACGTCACCCGTCATAAAAAAAAATGAATGCGCATGAAGATGCAACCCACACCTGGGCATATGCATGATGGTACCATAATCGTCATAATAAGCCACTATGGGCACACCGTCACTAAGAGGCCGAAGCCTATTCGTCATAAGATGCACATGCTATGAGACACTATGGACACATGTGCAATCACCAAAATTTACTCACCCGGAGTACTCATCATCACCACCATAAGACACTCACAGAGTGTATTCGTCATAGCCATCATAGTAATATCACCACTCATCATAACAATCACAAAAGAAATAACGTAACAACATCTTTAAAATTAGGAGATAGACATTTCACCTTACATTTTAAAATTATGGAATAGACATTTCACTTTCATACTTAGGAAGCGTCACAATTAAAATTGGAACAAACAGTGGCATTTTTATGCGCAAAACAGTGGCATATTGACATCAAGTTGAAACTGAAAAACAGTGGCAATTATGCGCAGAAACAGTAGAAATCTTTCATCAAATCGGAACTGAAATAGTAGCCGTTATTTTCGCAAAAACAGCAGAATTTTTACATCAAATTAAAATTGAAAACAGTGGCCAATTAATTCGCATGACAGCAGAATTTTCACATCAAAATAAAACTGAAAACAGTGGCCAATTAATTCGCATAACAGCAGAATTTTCAAATCAAAATAAAACTGAAAACAGTGGCCAATTAATTCGCATAACAGCAGAATTTTATTGCGAAAACAGCAAGCTTAAAAGACGGCAACAGCAATGTTTAAATGACAGCAACAGCACAATTACAAATACAGCAACAGCAGCAAAATAAATTCTGCACAGCAATACATATTTACAGCAACAGCACTAAAATTTCTGCAACAGCACTACATTTACATATTTAACAGCAACAGCACTAACAATTTCTGCAACAGCAATACATATACATATTTAACAGCAACAACACCAACAATTTCTGCAACAGCAATACATATACATATTTAACAGCAACAGCACCAAAAATTATGACTAACGGCAACGATCCATCTCCCCACACCATAATGCCAATTCGCATATCCACATAATAAATTCAATCTATCATTCCTCTTTCCTATAGTTTTCTAATTCAATCCCTAACACAAACTCACAAACCCTCTATATATTAAATTGGAAACGCTCACCCTTACCTCAAATTTTGTATGCCCGAAACCACGACGAATGCGTCACGACGAGCCAAGGTCACCAAGAAAAATTCGCAGCAGCCCTTTCCTCCTCTTCTAAGCCAATTCGCATTCCATAACAAAATTCATGGGCAAAGTCGAAGCATGGAAAGGAAAGGTTTGAGACTACCACATGGAAGAGGAAAATAAATGGAAGGGAAAGGATTCAAGGAAGCTTACCTAAGCCAAGTTGAAGACAAGTTCCTCTCCTCTTCTAAGCTTGAAATCGCGCCTCCCTATTCTCCTCACACTCTCAGTTGCGCTGACCCCTTTCTTTTGGTGGAATGATACTAATTCTTAGGTTTTAGGGTAAATGGAATGGGCTTGGGTCACTTAAGTGGCTTGGGCCCATTTTTCACACCACTCTTTTTAATTCTTTTCACCTCCTACAAAAAAAACAAATATACTTAATTAACCCACTTAAATAAATATTGCATCCCTCCAATAACTTAATTTAATTAATAAATTAAATTATTTTAGGGCGTTACAACTCTCCCCCACTTAGAGAATTTCGTCCTCGAAATTACCTGAATCAAATAGTTCTGGATAGGCGTCTTTCATCTTACCTTCCAATTCCCACGTCATGCTCTCGCCTACGGCTCCCAACCAAACCACTTTCACTAAATTAATCTCTTTGCCTCTTAACACTTTTACTTCACGGTCATCAATTCTAACTGGCATAGTCTCCACGGTGAGATTGTCCCGCACCTCCACATCATCTAGTTGAATCACATGAGACGGATCCGCAACATACTTCCGAAGCTGCGACACGTGAAACACGTCGTGCAAGTTTGAAAGGTTAGGTGGTAAGGCCACCCGATATGCAACATTTCCAACTCTCTCCGTAATCTGATACGGCCCGATGAATCGAGGAGTCAACTTCTTTGATTTCAGTGCTCGCCCAACACCAGTCATAGGCGTGACCCTCAAGAACACGTGGTCACCGGCTCCGAATTCTAAATCCTTCCTTCTCTTATCATGGTAACTCTTCTGTCGACTCTGCGACGCTTTCATTTTCTCCCTGATCATCTTTACCTTCTCAGTAGTCTCTCTGACTAGCTCAGGTCCAAGTACTAAACTTTCCCCAGTCTCGTACCAACACACCGGAGTCCTACACCTCCGGCCATACAACGCCTCAAACGGCGCCATTCCGATACTGGAATGGTAACTGTTGTTGTAGGTGAACTCAATTAACGGAAGATGAGTATCCCACGCACCTCCCTGCTCTAGCACGCATGACCTCAACAGATCTTCCAATGATTGGATTGTCCTTTCTGTCTGCCCATCAGTCTGAGGATGATATGCTGAACTCAACCTCAATTTTGACCCCAACTCCTTCTGTAAACTACTCCAAAACTCCGAAGTGAACCTTGGGTCCCTATCAGACACAATGCACAAAGGAACCCCATGCAGCTTCACAATCACCTGAATGTAGATTTCAGCCAACCTCGACACTGGATACTTAATACCGATAGGAATAAAATGTGCCGACTTCGTCAATCTATCCACAACCACCCAAATCGAATCATGCCCCCTCACCGTATTGGGTAACCCGGTCACAAAATCCATGGAGATACTATCCCACTTCCACTCTGGAACATTTAGCGGTTGCATCATTCCCGCAGGCTTCTGATGCTCGACCTTCGATTTCTGACAGGTCAAACACGAATACACAAACTGCGCCACATCGCGCTTCAACCCAGGCCACCAGAACATCTTCTTCAGATCTTGGTACATCTTCGTCGCTCCAGGATGGATACTTAACTTACTCTTATGCCCTTCCTCAAGAATTGCCTTTCTCATTTCCTCGTCTTCGGGAACACAAATTCTCCCACGATACCTCAGTACATTTTGCGTATCTATCACGAAGTCTTCATTCTCGGACTGACCAATCCCACTCATCAGATCAACTAATTTCACATCTAATTTCTGCGCCTCTCGGATACTCGCCATAAAATCATTGCCAATTTTCAACATACCTAACCTGACACTCTGAGGCGTAACTTCACACACTAAACTCATGTCCCTGAACTGCTCAATTAACTCAAGCTCTCTAGCCATCAATGCCGACATGTGCAAAGTCTTCCGACTCAGCGCATCCGCAACCACATTCGCTTTCCCCGGGTGATAACTCAATTCAAAATCATAATCCTTCAATAGTTCTAACCACCGGCGCTGCCTCATATTCAATTCTTTCTGGTCAAACAGGTACCGTAGACTCTTGTGATCACTGAACACCTCAAATTTTGATCCATACAAGTAATGCCTCCAAATTTTTAATGCGAATACCACCGCAGCAAGTTCTAGGTCGTGAGTAGGGTAATTCTTTTCATGAATTCTCAATTGCCTAGACGCATAAGCGATCACTTTCCCATTCTGCATAAGTACACCACCCAATCCCAACTTAGACGCGTCACAATAAACCACAAACGGTTCCACCGGATTAGGCAGGGTCAACACTGGTGACGTAGTCAACCTCTTCTTCAGCTCATTGAAACTTTCTTCACATCGGTCATTCCAAACAAAAGCCCTACCCTTACAGGTCAATTGAGTCAATGGCAGAGCCAACTTCGAGAACCCCTCAATAAACCTTCTATAATAACCTGCCAACCCCAGAAAACTCCTGATTTCAGTAACTGACTTTGGAGACTCCCATTGCAACACTGCATCAACTTTGGAAGGGTCCACCGCAATTCCCTCACTAGAAATCACGTGACCGAGGAAACTGACTTCTTTCAACCAAAATTCACACTTGGACAGCTTCGCATACAACTTTCGATCCTTCAGAATTTCTAACACCAGCCTCAGATGTTCCGCATGCTCCTCTTCTGACCTAGAGTAAATCAGAATGTCGTCAATGAAAACTACCACAAACTTATCCAAGTACTCGCGGAAGATTTGGTTCATGTACCCCATGAATACCCCCGGCGCATTGGTCACACCGAAAGGCATGACGGAATACTCATAGTGCCCATATCTTGTCCTAAATGCCGTCTTCTGGACATCTTCATCCTTGACCTTGATCTGATGATAACCAGACCTTAAGTCAATCTTGCTAAACACTTTAGCACCCACTAACTGATCCATCAAGTCATCAATTCTTGGCAACGGGTACTTGTTCTTGATCGTAACTTTATTTAACTGCCGATAGTCCACGCACAACCTCATACTACCGTCTTTCTTTTTCACTAACAACACTGGAGCTCCCCAAGGTGACACACTCGGTCTTACAAACTTCTTTTCTAATAAATCTTCAAGTTGCTTTTTCAATTCTGCCAACTCGGATGCAGACATTCTATATGGCGCCATAGACACAGGCTTAGTGCCGGGAACCAGGTCAATAGCAAACTCCACCTCTCTCTCTGGTGGTACATCCGGAATCTCGTCAGGGAACACCTCGGAAAACTCACGCACTACCGGCAACACATCAATCTTCGCTTGGCTTTCATCAGACAACGACGCCAACAGAGAAAACAGCTGAACCTCTTCTCTCAACACTCTATGCAGCTGACCCGCAGACAACAGACCAGACTCCCCTTCAGACGACTCGAAACTCACGGACCTCTCTCGACAGTTGATATGGACATGGTTATCAACTAACCAGTCCATACCCAGAATGACATCCATTCCAATCAGCGGCAAACAGATCAAATCAATTAAGAATTCTCTACCATATACAGATACAGGACATTTGGCACAAACAACGGAGGTAGTCACCGAACCCTTAGCTGGAGTGTCGATGACCATCTCCCTCAACATATCAGATAAAACAAGGCTTAACTTCTCAACACATGCAGCAGCAATAAAACTATGGGTAGCACCAGTATCAACAATAACAACAAGAGGAAATTTATTGATATAGCACGTACCTCGAATCTCGTTCACTACATCAGACTCAGCCAGAGCGAACACCTTTCCAAAGGACTTCTCCTTCTTGGGTTTCGAACATTGAGTACTAACATGACCACTCTCCCCGCAGTTGAAACATACCACTTCTTTCTTATCACATCCGGAAGATATATGCCCCTCTTTTCCACACCTATAACATCTCTTCTTATCCCCGCCTGGGCAATCTGGACTTTTATGACCCACTTTTCCGCACGAGTAACAAGTAACACTGGCCGTAGCATCTCCCCCACTTCGCTTAGGTCCACCAACAAACTTACTCTTGCCCTTACCAGCAGGCGCCTCATATGGCTTACCACGACTTGCGAAATTCTTTTGTTTTTCTCTAATGACTCTGGAGAAGGCATTATTGTCCTCCTCAAAAATCCTGGCGCTATTAACCAACAACGGAAACACACGAATCTGCTGGTACCCTATGGCCCTCTTAATGTCAGCACGCAATCCATTTTCAAATTTGATGCATTTGGAGAACTCCGCACCCTCTCTATCATAATGAGGGTAAAACTTAGACAGCTCGGTAAATTTTGCAGCATACTCGGTTACAGTCATGTTGCCTTGTTCAAGTCTTAGAAACTCAACCTCCTTCTTCCCGCGGACATCCTCCGGGTAGTACTTCCTCTTGAATTCTCTCTCAAACACAGCCCAGGTAATCCCCTCATTGGCAGCCGTCAACCCTTGACTAGTAGTCCTCCACCAATCATAAGCCTCTTTCTTCAACATATGTGTGCCATAGCGAACCTTCTGAGCATCGGTGCAATCCATAACGCGAAAGATCCGCTCCATCTCACTCAGCCACTCCAGGGCACCATCAGGATTATACCCGCCTTCAAAAGCAGGAGGGCTCTCACGCTGGAACGTAGCCAAACTACGCGTCCCATCTCCAATAGCATTGGGTATGTTACCCACGACTCCGGCTATAGCCTGCAAAGCAGCAGCAAGTGCAGCATCGTTCCGTCCTGCCATTCTAGTACTGCAACAGAGAATAAAATTTAGATACGAGTAACAAAATTCAAATGTTACTCAACTTGACAACTCGACCACCGGCCGGACAGACCGAACTGCTCTGATACCACTAATGTAACACCCCGTTTCTACCCCTTTAATTTGTACGTCATTATCAGAGTGCTTTTGTTTTAAAAAAAAATAATAATATTAGTAGAAAAGAAATGTCACAACTTCATTGATGAAACTCATCGACTACGCCATTAACATTCGTGTAGAAACACATTCGTCTCAAAAATCGAACTTCGAAATTTAATCTCATCACAGCGGAAATAATAGCTCACCAAAAATAAATCGCTCAAACACGTCTCACACATCAATAAAATTATTAAAACAGTTAATTAAATAAGTCGTCAACTTTAACCCGCCCCCTAGGTGTTACAATATCAGAGAGCGACTCGAACGTCTCAACAGCTAAAAGGAAGGCAGCATGTCCTTCAATCAGAGTCACCTGCAGCGTTGCCACCATAGAGCAACATTCCAAGCAGAAGGGGTGAGAACTTTCAACAAAATATAATTAAGTATACAGCAGAGTAATATGAGCAAAACCATCACACAACGTCATTACTAATATCAACTTCATCGTCGTTTACACACAACACCAAACAGATTCACAATTCACGTCACCCGTCATAAAAAAAAAATGAATGCGCATGAAGATGCAACCCACACCTGGGCATATGCATGATGGTACCATAATCGTCATAATAAGCCACTATGGGCACACCGTCACTAAGAGGCCGAAGCCTATTCGTCATAAGATGCACATGCTATGAGACACTATGGACACATGTGCAATCACCAAAATTTACTCACCCGGAGTACTCATCATCACCACCATAAGACACTCACAGAGTGTATTCGTCATAGCCATCATAGTAATATCACCACTCATCAAACAATCACAAAAGAAATAACGTAACAACATCTTTAAAATTAGGAGATAGACATTTCACCTTACATTTTAAAATTATGGAATAGACATTTCACTTTCATACTTAGGAAGCGTCACAATTAAAATTGGAACAAACAGTGGCATTTTTATGCGCAAAACAGTGGCATATTGACATCAAGTTGAAACTGAAAAACAGTGGCAATTATGCGCAGAAACAGTAGAAATCTTTCATCAAATCGGAACTGAAATAGTAGCCGTTATTTTCGCAAAAACAGCAGAATTTTTACATCAAATTAAAATTGAAAACAGTGGCCAATTAATTCGCATGACAGCAGAATTTTCACATCAAAATAAAACTGAAAACAGTGGCCAATTAATTCGCATAACAGCAGAATTTTCAAATCAAAATAAAACTGAAAACAGTGGCCAATTAATTCGCATAACAGCAGAATTTTATTGCGAAAACAGCAAGCTTAAAAGACAGCAACAGCAATGTTTAAATGACAGCAACAGCACAATTACAAATACAGCAACAGCAGCAAAATAAATTCTGCACAGCAATACATATTTACAGCAACAGCACTAAAATTTCTGCAACAGCACTACATTTACATATTTAACAGCAACAGCACTAACAATTTCTGCAACAGCAATGCATATACATATTTAACAGCAACAACACTAACAATTTCTGCAACAGCAATACATATACATATTTAACAGCAACAGCACCAAAAATTATGACTAACGGCAACGATCCATCTCCCCACACCATAATGCAAATTCGCATATCCACATAATAAATTCAATCTATCATTCCTCTTTCCTATAGTTTTCTAATTCAATCCCTAACACAAACTCGCAAACCCTCTATATATTCAATTATATTAAATTGGAAACGCTCACCCTTACCTCAAATTTTGTATGCCCGAAACCACGACGAATGCGTCACGACGAGCCAAGGTCACCAAGAAAAATTCGCAGCAGCCCTTTCCTCCTCTTCTAAGCCAATTCGCATTCCATAACAAAATTCATGGGCAAAGTCGAAGCATGGAAAGGAAAGGTTTGAGACTACCACATGGAAGAGGAAAATAAATGGAAGGGAAAGGATTCAAGGAAGCTTACCTAAGCCAAGTTGAAGACAAGTTCCTCTCCTCTTCTAAGCTTGAAATCGCGCCTCCCTATTCTTCTCACACTCTCAGTTGCGCTGACCCCTTTCTTTTGGTGGAATGATACTAATTCTTAGGTTTTAGGGTAAATGGAATGGGCTTGGGTCACTTAAGTGGCTTGGGCCCATTTTTCACACCACTCTTTTTAATTCTTTTCACCTCCTACAAAAAAAACAAATATACTTAATTAACCCACTTAAATAAATATTGCATCCCTCCAATAACTTAATTTAATTAATAAATTAAATTATTTTAGGGCGTTACACGTCCTGCTCCTGGCTCGACAGGAGGTCGTAAACCAAGAAAGAAGTTGCCGCTTCACTGACCTTGAGGCCGAGATAGCAAATCTCCGGACACGGGACGTTCCGGACTAGGAATCACCCGGGCCGGGCTCCCCTAAAAAGAGAACCCCGGTTCGAAGGAGACATCGATCTCCACCCAGGAGAAGGCACTATCATCGTTCTCCTCCTCACCGACAACGAGGGAATGGTTCCCGTTCTCCTCCGGCTCGACAATATGACGATCTTGAAGAATTGGATAACTCCCCCTATCATCGTTCTCCTCCCCGCCGACAACGAGGGAATGGTTCTCGTTCTCCTCCGGCTCGACAACATAACAATCTTGATGAATTGGATAACTCCCCCCAACCTCGCTCATTTTTAGCCTCTTCATCACCAAACGACGTTCCAGAAGTCGAGAGGATAACCCTAAGGAAGCAACCTCGACAGTACGTTTTTCCCGATCCCCATCACCAGTGTCAGCCACGACCTCAGGCGTTGCTAACCAAGCGAAAGGGCCCGTTCACTGTAACAATCGATAGCTACCGAGTTCCGAGGTACCTCAAAAAACCGCCTAGAGGTATGAAAACGTACGATGGAACGGGCGATCCAGACAGGCCCCTCGATCAATTCGACACAACTATGCAATACTGGAACTTACCCATGGAGATGAAATGTCGAATTTTCCCATTAACTCTAGACAAAGTTGCATCGGAATGGTTTCGGGCTTTAAGGACGAACACCATATCCTCTTGAGACCAATTGGCAAAACTCTTTTCAGTTCACTTTGCCCATTCCAAAAGTAAACCCAACAACAAAGCGACATTGATGTCCGTTGTCCAAAAGGAGGACGAGCCTCTCAGAGAATACATAGAGAGGTTCAACAACGAAGCTTTTCAAGTTCGAGAACTAGACGACGCTTTTCGTATTTTCTTCATGGAAGAGGGCCTACTCCCCGGAAGCCCTTTCAAAAAACATGTAAATACTTGGGAACCTAATACCTTGTAGGATTTCCTCCAACTATCCCAATGTTTCATAAACGAGGAGGAAAGTGCCAAGATTGGAAATCCGTCACCACAGTTCGGACCATCAAAACCCCGCAATGGAAGAGATAACCAAGGAAACGATTACCAAGGTAACAGGGATCCCCGACCTCAGAATCGTCACCAAGTATACACTGAACTCAACGTCTCCAACGCCCAACTATATGGGGAGTGTTGGGATGTCGAGTTCGGAGACGTTAAAACACCCAAACCTCTACCTCCCTGATCCGGACAACGATCCAGCAAGTACTGCAGGTATCATAGAAGTAATGGTCATGACACCAACCACTGCAATGCTTTGAAAGACGACATTGAAGACTTGACCAAACGAGGAAAATTATCCGGTTATGTGAAAAAGCCAGGGGCAAATACCGGCGAGGTTAAAGATGAGAGGAACGAGGAGCCAAGAAGAAGGGGTAAGCCAAAGGTCGATTCCGACGATGAAAATCATGATACTAGAACATCGAAGGGCCACTCAGTGATGATGATGATCGCAGGAGGTTTCGAGCACGGGGAGTCCGGGAAAACAATGAAGCGAAAGTGGAAAGAATTGTTAAGTATGGCCTTAACCTCAGTTACACCAACCACGACAAACCGACCTCCACTATCTTTTAGTGATGAAGATCTTATGGATGGGAAACCCAACAAACACGTACCCCTCATAATCTCGGCAGTCATCGCCAACAAAGAAGTGAGAAGAATCTTAGTGGACTAAGGGAGCTCATCTGACATCATCTTTGTCGATCTCCTTGACAGAATGGGGATCGACAGAGAGGAGCTCACTCCATACAGAGGAACGGCCCTATCCGGATTTAACGGATCCCGGACAAAACCACTAGGCCATTTGGAATTGATTGTTTCCTACGGAGCTGAGCCAATGATGAGAACCATCAAAACCAAGTTCTTTATCCTACCTTGCGAATCCATCTACAATGTTATCATTGGAAGACCGACTCTAGGTAGGCTCGGAGCGGTAACGTCCACCACATACTTAAAGATGAAATTCCACTCTCTCTAATAAAGTTATCACTTTAAACTCTGACCTGGAATCTGCTTCCAGATGCTTCTTCCTATGGACCAAGACCGAGCAAACTGCTTTGGAGCAGGAAGGGGTTCCCCCTCCCGAAAAAGCTACTCCCAAAAGAAGTAAAGCTCGACCTACCGAGGTAAACACAATGGACATAGATGCAAGGTACGACTCTGAGAGTACGGACGATGAAGATGATGACGAGCTGGCAAAAGAGCTCAAGCGAAAAATGAAAAGGCCCCAACCTAATGGGGAGTTCAACGAGGTACAGCTCAGTGAAGATTCCTCCAGAACCATCAAGATCGGAGCCGATCTATCAAAAGAGGTTAAAATTGATTTAACCCAATGTCTCAAAGACCATGCAGACATCTTCGCCTGGTCGGCAGAGGACATGCCCGGGATTCCTTCTGAAGTCGCTTGCCACCAGCTCGCAGATAACCCAGGAGCCAAGTAGGTCGCCCAAAGAAAACGAGCTCAGAGTAGTGAGAAAGCTATAGCCACTGCAAAAGCCGTAGACGATCTCTTAAAAGTAAACTTCATTTCTGAAGTCAAATACACAACCCGGTTATCAAATCCGGTGTTGGTTAAGAAGAACAACGGAAAATGGCGCATGTGCGTAGACTACACCGATCTTAATAAAGCCGGCCCAAAAGAAGCTTTCCCTGTCCCCAGCATAGACCGACTCGTAGACAATGCTTCAGGGTTTCGATTGTTATCATTCATGGATGCATATTCCGGGTATAACCAGATTGCCATGTTCCCCCCTGACCAAGAAAAAACTGCTTGCATGACCGACCAAGGTAACTTCGCCTACCGTGTCATGCCTTTTGGATTGAAAAACGCCGGAGCTACGTACCAAAGGATGATGAACAAAGTCTTCCAAAAACAAATCGGCAAGAGTGTTGAAGTCTACCTCGACGACATGATCGCCAAGAGTGAAGATGATGACAAGCACGTCAACGACCTTAGAGTGATCTTCTCCGAGATCCGGCAAAATAATATGAGATTAAATCCAGAGAAATGCACTTTTGGAGTTCGAACTGGGAAAGTTTTAGGTTTCTACTTAACAGAAAGGGGAAGTGGAACAAATCCCGACAAATGTCGATCCGTAACAGAAATGCGAACTCCAACGACCAAAAAGGAAGTCCAGAAACTTAACGTCATGATCGCCACCTTATCTCGTTTCATATCAAATGCGGCGTTCAAATCCCTTCCCCTGTTCAAGCTGCTTAAAAAAGAGGAAGAGGATTTCAACTGGACCAGCGAGCAAGATGATGCCTTAAAACAGCTGAAAAAGGCGCTCTCCGAACCTCCGATCTTGACTAGACCAAGCAAAGGTGAAACTTTATACTTATATCTAGCTATCTCGAAGGAAGTCTTAGGGGTCGTTCTTGTTCGGGAGTTAAAAACCGGACAGAGCCCAGTATACTTTGCAAGCAAAGCTCTACACGGACCGGAGAGTCGCTATCAAAATGTCGAAAAGATCGCATTGGCTCTCATCATCGCAGCTCGACGTTTTCGACCTTACTTCGTTGCTCACCAGGTGGTCGTGCGGACTAATTACCCCATCCGGCAAATCCTGCACAGGCCCGATCTCGCGGGTAGAATGATCAAGTGGGCGGTAGAACTATCAGAGTTTGGAATCAAGTACGAAGCCCGAACGGCTATGAAAGCACAAGTTCTGGCGGACTTCGTGGCCGAAATGACACTAGCGAACATCAAAAATGATACTTGGATCCTGCATGTCGATGGATCCTCCAACCCGAAGGGAAGTGGCGCTGGTATCATGTTAGAAAGCCCGAACGGCATCATCATCGAAGTTTCTCTGACTTTCAGTTTTTCAACCTCGAACAACCAAGCAGAATACGAGGCTTGCATCGCTGGTCTACGCTTGGCAGTCCACCTTCGAGTCCCCCGGGTAAAACTCTACACCGATTCTCTGTTGGTAGTCTCCCAAATCGGCAACCAATACGAGACCAAAGAGACGATCTTACAAAAATACCTGCTTCGAGTACGGGCATTATTAGCTCAAATTGAAACATCAGAAGTAAAACACATACTGAGGGCGGAGAACCAAAGAGCTGATATCCTCGCCAAGCTCGCAAGCACGAAAGCTCCTGGAAATCACAGAACGTTTATCCAGGAAATCCTCCACAAACCCAGTGTATCCCCCGACCCTGAATTTGCCTCGACCATTTGCATAATTGAAGAAGCTCACAGTTGGATCGTCCCGATCTTAGAATACATCATTGCAGGAGTGGAACCCCCAGACGCAAACGACGCTAAACTCGTCAGGAGGAAGGCTTCTGCCTTTTCAGTCATTGATGGAGCGTTGTACAAAAGAAGTCTCTCCTCCCCGTTGTTGAAATGCATCGAGGGAGAAGAAGCAGCTTATGTCCTAGCAAAAATTCATGAGGGAATCTGCGGTCAACACCTCGGAGCCCGTTCTTTAACTCGAAAGGCTCTCCGCACCGGATATTACTGGCCGACCATGGCGTTTGATGCTAGTGCTTATGTAAAAAAATGCAAAAAATGTCAAATGCACGCCAACATCCACATTGCCCTCCAACCGATCTAACAAGCCTATCCTCCACATGACCATTTGCATGGTGGGGGATAGACCTCCTGGGGCCATTCTCGACAGTTCCAGGCCAGATCAAATACTTAATCATCACAGTCGATTACTTCAGCAAATGGATAGAGGCAGAACCCCTGGCTACCATCACTACAAGAAACTGCATCAAATTTTTGAGGAAAAACATCATGAGCAGGTTTGGGATCCCCGAGGTATTGATAACGGACAATGGGAATCAATTTACTGACAAGGGTTTCAGAAAGCGGGTGTCCGACCTAAAAATCAAGCACCGCTTCACATCAGTGGAACACCCTCAAACCAACGGGCAAGTAGAAGCAGCGAACAAAGAAATACTAAACGGACAAAGGCGACGTCTAAACAACGCTAAGGGAAACTGGGTAGAAGAGCTACCTTATGTCCTCTGGGGATATAGGACCACCCAACAAAGCTCCACAAGAGACACGCCGTTCCGGCTCTCTTACGACAGCGAGGCGGTCATTCCCGTCGAGATTGGCGAACACAGCTGGAGAACCGCAAACCCCAAAACTCAAAACGAAAATAGCCAAGCCTTAAGAGAGGAGCTCGATCTCATCGATGAAATTCGGGGTCAAGCCTCACTCCGAGAAGCAATCGTCAAACAAGGAGTAACGACCAAGTACAATGCTAAAGTCGTTCCCAGATTTCGAGCTAGGCGATCTGGTTCTTCGAGGGCTGTTGTTGGTCTTAAAAATGCTTCCCAAGGAAAGCTCGCACCAAATTGGGAAGGACCTTACCGTGTTATATCTAAAACCGGTAAGGGTGCTTTCGAACTGGAGACCCTCCAAGGAAAAAAGATTCAAAGGACTTGGAATGCAATGAAACTAAAGAGTTATTACATTTAAGGGCGGAAATTGTATCAATCTCTCCAAAAAGGACACCATATAGGGCTGCTCCTATCATTGTAAATCGAGTTCCTCATTTAAATGATAAATCAGTAAACTTTCCGACATTCCACACATTCTTGATTTCATCAAACAGTAATGTACGAATCAAATTTACAACTTCGGAAGAGACTCGAACCTCGAGCCCCTCAGGTACGATCTTGGGATCTCCCCAAGCGACCAACCATGGTCGCAACCCTTTGTTACCAGTTAAATCCGAGCCGAGTCTTGGTAAACTGTTTCAAAGGGACCGGGTCTTCTAGGGTCGAAATATCCGTAGAACGACCATTGGCACCAGCTGCCAATACCCCTATAGGGCGAGTTAAATCTGGGCCGAGTCTTGGTAAACTGCTTTATAGGCCAACGTTTATGACCACCTCGAGTCCCTCAGGTGCGAAACAATCTCTAAAATACGACGTATATGACTTGCAAAATTAAAAAAGCATTCATAAAGCTCGTAACGAGATTCAAAATCAAGATCGAATAAAATATTTTTGCTTACAAGCATCTCGGTTATGGCCGAGCCCTCAAAATTCCAAATTACATAACGAAGTTCTAAGTCTATGCAAAACTTGATCGGATAAGCATACACCCAGAACTTCTGCAAAAATAAAGATGCTGGAAATCATTAAACATCTAAGGTTGGAAAGACGATGGTCTTCTCCTCTGTCACTGGGTCGACCTTGACAATGCGCCTCCCATCAACCTCGTGATCGGCATCGATGATCGTCGGGTCTAGTGGAAGGGAAGGATGGAGTAAAAGAACCTGCAGAAGGGCACCTTGAAAACCTTCTTTATACATCTCAAGCGCCGCTTCAGCAGCCTCCTTCGCATTCTTCTTGCTTTGTTGAAGGGCAGCTTGTAGATCGGCAATACGGGCTTCAGGGTCGGTGCTAGTTTCTGCCCTCGCTTCCAAAGCTTTCTTCAAGCTATCCTCCAGCTCGGCAATTCGTTCCTCCGAGATCCTCACCTTCCTCTTTGCCTCATCTTCAGACTCCTCTAGCACTTTGAGCCGATTTTCAAGCTGCTCCACACGAGCTTCGGCAGCCTCGGCACGACTCTGAGCACTTTCCTTCAACACCGTAAGAGTCTCTTCGCTCTCCTTCAAAGTCCGAAGCTCGGACTTAGCTCGACCCAGCTCCTCGGTCCTCGTAGAAAATTCCTCCAAAAGTTTAAAATGTTTTGACTTCTCGGCGTCCAGCGACTCTACAGACATGTCAAGAAAGATATCAAAACAAAAAAGAAAATCATAAACAAATCAACAGAACCGGCGAAATTAACAAAAAACCCACCTTCGGCTCGCTTCACGTATTTCGTTTTTTCGATCTTGTGAACCTCGACAAGATTCAGGAAGATCTAGGCCGATGCAGCGATGGGATCCTCCCGCCACTGTTCAAATTTTTGTTCTAAAAACTTCTCGTCCAGAGGGACAGCCTTATATTTATGCTTGGATCTCTTCCCGGTCTTTGCTTTCTTGACCGATTCCGACCCATCACTGGCGCCAGCTCTTCCCCGTTTTACTGAGGTCCCAACATCGACACCCTTCACGACTGGAACTGGTGAATCAACCAAAACCTCGATCCTTTTTCCCCTTTCAGCCTCGGCACTGACCAAGTCTTTCTGGGTGACAGTGGTAATCGGCTCGACAACAATGGCAACCTCGGCAACGGGTCTAGGTTGAGAAGATGTTTGGAGCGGTACCCCTTCCTGCTCAACATCGGCCGATTGCATCGCCAACTTCTTCAAAAATGCGAGCTTCTTTGGTGCCATCGTATCTGGAAAAACAAGAAAAAATACGAGTTATATAACTTGCAGAAAATTCAAATACACAAAAATCCATTGAAGGAAGACAATCTACCTAAAACTCTTTGCACCCGCACCCGCTTCCTGGCCTGGACCAAACGATCCGTAGGGATACCCCGGTATTTATGCTTTGAATATGGAACCCTTTGGGAAATGAAAATAAAAATGGCTTTCGTAAGACGATCTACAGCACTCAAACGATCCTCCCCAACGGCATAGGAATGTGTAGATCGGTTAAAATGACCATGACTCCAACCAATAGGGAACTTGGTGGACACCAAAGTCCGACCATCAGCTCTGAACTTCCCTACACAGTCGATGGCCTTATCATTAACCGGTTTGACCCAATAGAAGAACTGCTTCCAACTTCCTCTCAGTGAGTCTGCATAAGCTATGAAAATCTCCGCGCTTCGCCTCGTGCGAAAACTGACATGCTCGCGGCCGGACCTATCCTCTCCACTATTCCGATTGAGCTCGAACAAATGGAAGAAAAGTTGGGACGACACCGGTCTCTCCAGATGAATGCACATCAACTCAAAGGCTCGGAGGAAAGCCCACGCATTTGGATGTAGCTGGGAGGGTGCTACGTCCAACACCGCTAGAACGGTCTGTTCAAGAGAAGTAAAGGGAGGCCGGATGTTCATATCATTGATCATTACGTGGTACATAGTAAATTTAAGATCTCCTGCCCAAGAAGCCACGTGCTCTCCATCCTTCATGCCTTCGACCCTCCAAATATTTCTCTCAGAACGCCCAGAGATTTTTCGACCTACCGACTCTAGGTTATGGCCTAAATGGTACAATGATTCGATCTCCAAAACCTTTGCGGAAACCCAATCATAAGGGTGAACCTCCCGCACCGGTACATTGTGGGCTCTAGGACCAGTACTAGAATAACCATCAGCTGAAACATCAGAAGATTGGCTCGTACTTGGCTGGTCCTTGCCATCAGCATCATCCTGATCAGAATCATCTTCGAGCACTGAGCTCGCCCCAAAATCAGAATCGGAGCTCTCCGATTCTATAGTATTCGAACTCCCATGTCTTTCCCCCGATTGAACCTCCTCATCAGACTCCGAAGAGAGAGTCACCACATCGATTCTACGGTCTTCCTCCACAGCTTCCACAACATCTGGATCAGGCTTATTAACATCGTCAACCGGAGAAAAACTTTCAACATCAATATTTTCCTCCGCTTGCTCGCTGGTAGGAGCGGAAGCGGATGATCTTGCTCATCTAGAGTACCAACCATTGTCTGATTCTCTCGATTTTTAGGAACATCACCACCTGAGGCCATGATCTTAACAAACTCGTTTCGATATTCGGTTATATCCCTACGGGTTTGATTGGTCCTCGCCAGATCTAAAACTGCAGAAATGGGGGACGAATCTCAGGATAAAAAAAATCGCAATGGGGCAATTCCTAACAGCTTAGCTTTTTTGCAAATCATGGAGATATTTGATTTGAGATGAGGCAAAAATGAAAGCATTCAAGAGAAGATGTTTTACAAAGGTTGCTTGGACAAATAAATCAAAATGATGTGGAGACCCTTCAAGATCGGCACCAGCAGAGTATCAATAGTCAATTTCATGATCATTTTCAAAATGAAGACATAACTAATTGTTCATCCCATGATGATTCATTTGACGCTTCTTTAAGTCCAAATGAAGTTCAGTTACAACACAAAGAGGAGGGCCCTCTACTTGTCATAGTCAAAGGTAAAAATAACATATCATTGATAGTATTATATTATTCTGTGAATTTATTTTTTTTTGTAGAAAAATATTAAGTAAATATGTTTTGTCTATGTAATGGTAGATACCTGTACTGGTGAAACTGTTACTCGAAAAATGGTAGCAAGTCAGGTTTGGTATTTGGAAAAAAAATAAAAAAGTACTTGTGGAAATCAATGGTAATGGACAAGGCAATGATAGTGGCTCATACTTACTTGTGAGGTTTCTTGGCCAAGTCGCTCAAAGGTCTGCATTCTGTTCTTCATCAGTTACAACATGGGATTCGATGTCAGAGGACAGTAGCAGAAATCAATGGAAGTGTATTGAGGTAACTCTCTAAACTCCTAACACTTTTATTCTTTTATTATGACTTTTATAATTGAATATTGACCTATAAATATAATATTTCAATGATCATTTTGAGTTTGATTATCCTGCTGGTATTAAATGGGCGAGGAGTCAATTAGGAGAAAGATGGAAAGCCGATAAATATAAGTTAAGGTGTCAATACTTCTATCCCAACAAAAGTAAGGACGAAATACTTGTCAATCCTCCTCCAAGTGTTAATTCTATAGAGTGGGCTACATTTGTCCATTACAATAAACCTGACAAGATGAAGGTATAAGTATTCTATATAAACTAACAAAATAGTACAAGTGGGAAGCTTAAAGTCTCACATGCTGGTGGTAGTAAGAGCAATGCGAGAAGGGCTCATCAGATGGTATGTGTTTTAAAAAATTTCTATCATATAGTAAAATAAGTTTTAATATATGATAACTAGTTGTATTTTATTTATGATGTAAGGAGCTAAAATTAGGAAGGCATGTATGGCGAAGTGAAGTTAATTGGCAACTTTACTAAAGAAGGACGGAAACTATGTGAATGCACTAATGGAAAAAAGGCTTTTTATATCGGTTAAAATTGACATTTCATATCGGTTCCCGAACCGATGCTGAAAAAGGAGATATAAAAATAGGGACATTTCATATCGGTTCCTGAACCGTTATGAAAAGTTGTTTTTATATCGGTTACCCCTAGAACCGATATGAAAAGTCTCTTTTTTTTAAAAAAAAAGAGACTTTTCATATCGGTTCCCATAGAAAACCGATATGAAAAGTCTCTTTTTTTTAAAAAAAAGAGACTTTTCATATCGGTTTCCATAGAAAACCGATATGAAAAGTCTTTTTTTTTAAAAAAAAAAACTTTTCATATCGGTTCCCATAGAAAACCGATATGAAAAGTCTATTTTTTTTAAAAAAAAAATGAATTTTAACAAATAGTAACCTGAACAGCCTCATCATTAGTATCTATATATCTAGCATAATCCCAAATACTCAAAAGATGCAACCACAATCTCAAATACATAGTACCAAATCTATATATCTAGCATAATCCCAAATACTCAAAACAAGATCATATAATTGGGATATATTCCAAAAATTGATAACAACAAAATACAACTTAGTAGTTTTCCATAATACATCCATTGCTTGATACTGCCCTAATAAGGAAGAACCAAAGGTAGCAGCATCTTTCCTTATAATGATAAATCACTCCCTATACGCCTCCCTCCTCCATTGCTGCTGCTGCTGTTAGATACCTGATTAATTCATAATTAAGCTAATTAATTACTAGTAACTCATAAGTTTGAATTGATGCTAAAACAGAAACTAATTGAATTGAACAAGTAGCTAAAGCTGACTATGTTAGTCTCTACAAAATCATTATACAACATACATGAAATGGAATGTGGAGGTCTCATTCACGTATTCAATAACTTATTTCTATTTACTAATGATGGTCAGCATCTAATTGCCATGAAACAACAAGAAGGACTGGCTAACCAATGGCTCTCATTCAAAGTTGAGCTTTGCTCTTGCTTCTGCTACTCAACTCATTGCATCACATTGCATTGAAATGGCTGAACTATCAGGAAGTAAATTCAGGCCTAAACAATAATATTCAGGTACTGATGGTTTGGTTCAAAGTGATAAATCTACTGGCATGTGATGTTCATGTGCATATATGTCAGAATTCAGAAAAGCTGTGATTAAGGAGTATGCTGCTTACTGGCAAATGGAATTAACAAGAATTTCGAAGAAATGTTTACCTACTTAAAAATTCTTAACTGACAAGATGAAGAATAACAAAAATATTAGTTAGAGAGTGCTACATACCTTGCAATTACTAAATTATGTGCTTCTTTTTTAGTCTATTGAGAAAAAAGGTTCCCGAAGAGGAGAAGCAACTCACTGAGCTAAGTCCAAGAAGTTTCTGATTTGAAAGAGTCACAACCTACAAACAGCAATATGAAGAATTTAATATCCCACAATAAATTGATACAACTAATTCAAAGTTTGGCACATAGAGAAAACCAACAAAGAATGCCACAGCACAGACCGAAGCAACTAATCGCTTCTTCGGTGATCCATCAGATCTTCCCCTCGACATTTATCAGTTCAAACTGAAAGCAAAAAATCCAATATGAACTGAAACTGATCACAGCATATATCTTGTTTCACTACACATGAAGCACCAAATTGACCATCCAAAACACCACATAAACTAGCAACCACAATATTTATAATTTCATAGAACAGTCCAAATTCCTCAAAAGGTTTGTGAGAGATTCACTCACTGATTCAAGGGTTAACCTGCAAGACAAATACATAAATCCATTACTGCTTTGTCATCTTGAACAAATCACAGGGATACAAAGAATTACAACGGTGACCACAAAAAGTATGATAAACACCAACCACAAAGTCATCCAGCAAATTGACACTTAACAATGAAAATGATGGATCCAAAAGACCCCATGAAAAGAAGGGAAAAGAAGAGGTAATTGATATTAACAAATGGGATTAAATTAAAGACAATTATTAGTCATAGAATTAAATGTAGTTCTTACTTTCATAGATCTGGTTAGTACAATGGAAAACTACATTAGCATCTAAAAAGGAATAAGAGTTACTAACAATTCAATTCAACCATTACTCAATGAAACAAGAGAAAATCAAAGTGGGATTTACATTAAATGCAGAATTGTCCAAAACCAAATCAAACAAACCCAGGCTGTAAATGTTCCAGATCCAGCAAAAATGCAAACTTTATCCAAAATCGGCAAAGAAAATTGGGGCGGTGAAGCAAAGCATTCGAAGGAGAATGAAGAACTTACTGGATGGTTTTCCCTTTCCACCAGGGACTTCAACTGGAACCATTTCCCATTTAAAAGCACCACTTTCATGTGCAGCAATTCCACGTTCATAGCTCAATATTGCAGCGTTATCCTGAAAGGAAAAGTCAGAGAACAAGCTCAATAGGAATACTGAGTTGAGAAATATGAAAACAGATTATGACTCATTAGAACCTGACAGAACAAGCTAAAACGTAGAACCTGACAGATTATATGACTCATTAGAACCTGACAGAACAAGCTAAAACGTAGTTGGTTGTCTTGGTAATCTTCTCCTGCAGCAGGTCCATAAAGTTTTGTTCCACTTTTACCCCAGACCTTCAAGTTCAGTTATCAGTAAGTATCTGAAAACAAAACAATGAATGTACAAATGAAGAAAAGAGAAATGTTCTAACCTTTTCAACTCAGTTTAAGATGCTCGGGGATTTTATATAGTTCATCTTCGGCACGTTTCAACTCAGTCTCAACTTGATCTTCCGCATCAACATTTCTGCCCCTCTTCTTCGCTAGTTCCTGCTCAATATACTTAACCCTGTTCAAGATCAAGATTCAAGATATCAAAATACAAATTCACCTGAATGCCAATACTTCCACAAATTCTGAGTCAACCTGAAAATTGAAAGAACTTGAAACTATTAGGCGTGGAATCACAGAAGTAAACTGATTTATGGTTGATCAACTAGCCAATTTCATATCTAATCCACATTCATTAGGTATTACAAAGAGATTACTTACTCCTGTTTCTTCTTTGACCTCTCTTACTGCTGCTGCACAAATATCTTCCCCCTGAGGTTGAATGACCAGATTATATATATCCAGTAAATAAACTTTTCAGTAAAACTTGAGCTCTCTCAACCACCTGCTACAAACAAATATATAAGTAGTAAAACTTGAAACTGCTTTATAAACCAAAAGACACAATGCAAGGGAATCAGGGGCTACAATTGAATATTCTAGGCAGCAGCAGCAGGAAATGATAAAAGATTATCGAAATCATTAATCATTATTAAAGGAACTAAGGGAATGAAAACAAGAACTCAATAATATTAGAAACAACTTTCACTTCTCAATAACAACAGTTAGAAGGTATTTCAAAAATAAAATAAAGCTATTAGAGGCCTATGTAATATACTCAGTGAACAGAAACACTCAGTGAACAGAAACATGCCATCAGCATAATGAATCAAAATTACCCCAAAAAGAAAAGGAAAAAACTTTTTTGTCAAACATGAAACACTCGGTGAACAGAAACATGCCATCAGCATAATGAATCAAAATTACCCCAAAAAGGAAAAGGAAAATCAAAACAAAAACTTACCTAGTGACATACAAATTTAACTTCTTGCCTCATGTAATATAGGCCTGTGGGGTTTTGGAGCTGCAAAGAAATTAGAAATAATAACATTAGACTGATATTGGAAAATTAAAATAAATAAATAAAACTAATTCCTAGAGCCTCCGCCCCCCAATATCTTCAAAATCAATACACCTCTGGACCATATATCCTAATCTGATAGCACCAGTATTACAGAAATGGCCTATTTGGACCGCATGGCAACAAAATCTTAAAGCTATGGAAGGATCTGCTTGCTAATAAAAATAGTGAAAAGAAATTTACCATTTGGATTTCCTTGCTCATAGAATGATCTTAGAAGAAGGACAGCTTCTGATGCCATCATACCTCCAGCACATTTGAAACTTCTGGCAGGTGGACCGTGGACCGTGAACGGCAACGACGAAGCCGTGAACAGCAACGACGAAGCCGTGAACGTCAACGACGAAGCCGTGAACGTCGCCTCCCCGTGAACGGCAACGACGAAGCCGTGAACAGCAACGACGAAGCCGTGAACGTCAACGACGAAGCCGTGAACGTCGCCTCCTTCGCCTCCTTCGCCACCTTCGCCTCCTTCGTTCTTTCAAGCCATCGCCTCCTTCGCCTCCTTCGTTCTTTCAAGCCATCGCCTCCTTCGCCTCCTTCGCCTCCTTCGTTCTTTTCAAGCGATTGACGGGTTGAAGAGAGAGAGAGATTCTAGGGTTTTTTCTGCGAGAGTGGTACTGAGAGTGAGGACCGAGCAGATGCACGCGAGAGTGAGAGGGAGCAACGTGAAGAGATGCGCGTAAAAGCCTAAGTTTTTTTTGTTTCTATATCGGGTGGTTTTGTGACCCGTTATGGAAGCCAAAATTTTTAGACTTTCTATAACGGTTTATGCAGGGAACCGATATGAAAGATGGTTTTTTTATTTTCTATATCGGTTCTAGTGACAACCGATATAAAAATTGTAATTTTAATAACAAAACTGCCACTGCGTCACTTTTAATATCAGGCCGTTTTTAACCGATATAAATGACCGTTATAAAAGGCATTTTTTCCACTGGTGATGGAGAAGGAAATGCCATGGTTGTAAGTATATCCTATATCTTATACATGAATTGGTTTTTGTTACTCTAATAGATTACATTTTGACTGAAATGCTGAAGGTGCGTCTAATAAAGCTGATTTTAACTTTAACATTCTTTGGGAACCCTTCTTTTCTCTTCTGTTTTGCTTCATTTTCCCATTTTCATTAAACCAATTCTGTTCTCCTTAATTTTTAGCTGACATTACTTAAACCAAATTCTTGTTGCATGTTATATACAAAGTCACATACTTTATGAGTTGTGTTTAGTAGATTATCAATCATGTTGCACTCTAGAAGCTAGTTTTTTTTAAAGTAGTTACAACTGCATTCTACATCTACATCTACAATTCCTGCATTGGAAGTAGTTCCAACAGAATCTACTAGGGTACTGTGCCATTTCCTGCATTGGTAGTTGCAGATGTAGAATCATAGGGTATTGAAGCCAATGGGTGAATATTTGAGAAATTGATGCTGTTATTATTGTTATTATTCATGTTTGTCCAGTGAGGTTGTTGAGTAATACTTATAGGTGCTTTTTTCTCTTATTCTTGGGAAAGTTTCATTCGTTTTGCTGTTCCACCAACTGGAAGTGAACTTTTCAATATAGCTCCCATATCAATGGCTAGAACAAATTATCAAGAATCCAACACCATCACAATCCAAGCAGCATGACAGATGAATCGTACCTCTCTGTCCCGAGAGATGGACCGGCTTGATGTCTGGTCGTGCTGGATGTATATAAGTCGGGTTGTACCTACGATGACACTCCGACGCCCAAGTCAGTGGGGTAATAGTCAAGGCAAGAGTAATTAATGGGTGAATAGTGTACCTGTCAGTGGGGCCTGTCCCCTATTTATAGCGTCTGACAACGTTTTCTCGCCGTTGGATGGCGCGGCTTGCTCTCAGCCGTTAATCTCGATTTGCGTGAGTGCTGTCCATGGATCGCTGATGGATTGGGGCATTTTGCGGCCCACAAATAGGATTGGGACCTCAGCCAAGTCCGGAACAACAGACTAGTTCAAAACAACCATTTACATACCAATTCCAAGTTGTAAAGAAACGGTAAAATAATCCCCCTAGCCATACATTACTGAAACTGTTAAAATATAGGTAGTAAGGCCCATTAGATAGTGAGTCCATTAGATAAAAAGGCCCATTAGTTGGTTAGTATATAAGGTAGATGGTAGGCTCATTTATGACCTAACCTCTTCCCATTTTGTAATATTCACTACTTTCAATATAATAGTCTTTTAGGGTTTTCTCCTAATCTTCTATGGATGCCATTATTTTTAATATGGTATCAGAGCAAACATGGTATCCTCCGTGAATTTCATGGCATCTAGGTCACTTTCTTTATTTTACTATATTTTTTTTCATTCATATTTTTTTGAGCAAATTCTTTTTCCCGTTTTCCATTTTACTTCACATCACACCTTCTGCACTTGAAGTTTCCATTTGCATTGCATTCTTTTTTTTCCTTCAATCGATTGTTCATTTCGGTTTACTACTCCCTTCCGATTTGTGATTCTGAGTTCGCATCGCACTATGTTCTCACGTTTTGCGATTTGCGTTTCTCTTTCATCTCTTTTCTCTGAAATCGCGATTCATCCGTTGATTCGGTTTTGATTTTATCTCTCGCGTTTCCGATTTCTTCATTTGGGAATCTGTTTACCCCAATCATCTTCTACATTTTCCTTTGGATCCGATCCATCTTCTCAAAGTTCTGGGTTCATTTTTGTTGTTATTGTTTTTTATTCTCAAAGGTTGTAGGCGACGTTCATTTTCGCCTTATTTCATGATTTGATCTGTTTCGTTCTTCGATCTGATCTGTGTAGGGTGATTTCGCGTCGTTCATTTTTCGTTTCAGATCGCGTCGTTTTTTTGAGGTGTTGTGGGTTCTGTTCCTTGAAGCAGATCTCTCTATTTGGCGTTTGAGATCGGCGACGGCTCCATTCCGTCATGGCCGTTCTGGTTCTGCTGCTGTTGTGAGTAAGTTTGAGATTTGTTGAAGAAGCGACGTTTGGTGTTGGTTCTGTAGCTATTTGGGTGCTGCCTTGCATGGTGACGAAGATTGAAGATGCATAAAATCGATTTTGAAGATTGATGGTCATGGCTGGTTTTGAAATCAGCTCTGGTTTTGAAGATTTTGAAGATTCGATTCCATTTCAGATCGGTTTTGAAGATTTCTGATTTTGAGGATATATGGTTGCTGTATCGATGGGTTTGGCATGTTGAAGATCTTGATTGATGCTCTGTGCGAGGAAGCGATTGTTGCAGAAGAATTTGAATCCTGATTTGGTAGTTTACTCTTTGATTATCATGTTAGTTTCTTGTTTCTGGCTTTGTGTTGATTGTTACTGGGTTCTACGGGTTCTACTTGTCTTGATTTTGCAAGCTCAGATTACCTGGCCTGGATTCTACGGGTTCTACTACTGAATTCGTTGATTATTACTGTTAGTCATTGTTGTTGATTGTTCGCCCTTGCCCTTTGGTGAATTATTGCCTTTTCTTGAATTCCCTGGTTGTGGCTAAAATTGTTTGATGGTTTGAATCAGCGTAGAGATCTTGATGGGATTCAATCATTGTTTGATGAGATGGTTGGTGATTCTGCTAATAGTGGTATTTCGTGGAGTGTTGTGTGTTATTTGTTTTGTTGCTGCCGGGACATCGTATGAGTTGCAGATTTCATCTCTTTATGGTTTTATTGATTTTTTGCCTTATTGGCTAGTTGGTAGCTTCTGTCCATTGGTTGGTTAAGCCGTGTGGCTTCTTACATGGATGGTTAAGCTTTGCTCTCTTTACTGTTTGTGCTTCTGCCAAGTGGTTAAACTTTGAGGTATAGTTTCTGCTTGGTGGTTAAGCCTTTGGCCCTATGGCCTTGTTGATGTTTGCTTCTGCCCTATGGTGGTTAAGCGTTAAGCCTTTGGCCCTATGGCCTTGTTGATTTTTGCTTCCTTCAAGTGGTTAAGCCTTGAGTTGTGGTTTTTGCTTGATGGTTAAGCATTGGTTGTCTTCTTTGGTACTTGGATGGTTATGCCCAAGAGCGGGGTTTGTTGATCTTTTTGGAGTGAATGTTGTGGAGACGCTGGAAGAAGCTTAAAGGGGCCGAATAGCTGGTCGAAGACTTCTAGGAGCTATGCACCTCAACTGCTACCAATTTGGATTGTTCTTCATTTTGCCTAATTTGATATCTTTGTATTGTTTATCCCAAGCTGGAGTGTTGTAAACACCGTCCAGCTTGAGGGAGGCTGTTAAAATATAGGTAGTAAGGCCCATTAGATAGTGAGTCCATTAGATAAAAAGGCCCATTAGTTGGTTAGTATATAAGGTAGATGGTAGGCTCATTTATGACCTAACCTCTTCCCATTTTGTAATATTCACTACTTTCAATATAATAGTCTTTTAGGGTTTTCTCCTAATCTTCTATGGATGCCATTATTTTTAATAGAAACTATTACAAATATTCATTCATGACATAAAATAAGCGAAAAGAACACTCTTTGGAGGTTTTGTTTATGGGTGACTTGTGAATATGAGGAATGACACCACCACCAGCAATAGTCCCTTTGATGAGAGTGTCAAGCTCTTCATCTCCCCTAATAGCCAACTACAAATGCCTTGGCGTCATCGTCTTCACCTTCAAATCCTTGCTTGCATTCCCAGCCAATTCAAGAACCTCAGCAGTCAAGTATCCCAGAATTGAAGCCAAATACACAGCAGCAGTAGCCCCAACACGTCCATTTGCATGTGTCCTTTGTTTCAATTGCCTATGGATACGACCCACAGGAAACTGGATCCCAGTACGAGATGAACGAGAAACAGGTCGTTTCTTATCGTTATCTTTGTCTTTGTTTCCTTTGGTGGTTTTTGCAGAAACAAGCCCTTTTCCTACTTTCCCTGCCATTGCTCACAACTTAGAACTAGGAAGCGAAAGTTAAAGTGAAAGTCATCTCAAAATTTATTACTGCATTTTCACCTCTAAACATTATTGCTTCTATGTCATATGCCTCTGCTGCTTCTTTTTCGGTTGTTATAATAATGTAAGGACCATCATATAACATGCAACAAGAATTTGCATTAAATAAATTATATTACTGGTTTTCGCATTAAGATTAGGCATTTCAAGAGGATATATTAAAGCTGCATATCCTCCTTATGTTGCCATTAATGTGGTTTCCCACAGATATAATATTTTAGTTTATGATGAAGTTTAGTTTTTATGTGAAAAATTTCATTAAATATTAACGATTAATTTTTCTCATTAGGATAGGATTTCAAAGAGCTTATCTGAAGACCAAGAACGTGTGGCCACTATGGGTGTTCCGTCAAAGATTAATGCTTATCCTAATGACGCCATTGAAAAAGTATATAGAGCTGAACAATCAGGTTGAGTTCGTATTTTAGGCCCGGGTGTTTGTCCAATTGGTGTTTTCGAAATCATAGGCATTTCGCTGATTTTATCCAACTAGCCAAGTGAATGTCGAAAACCTAAAAAAGCAGATTGAAGAATTGGAAGAAAAGCTAATTGGATACGAAGAAACTAAGGAAAAACTTGCTCAAACCATTAAGAAGCACACACAAACCAAGGAGGAGCTTACACAAGCAAAAAGTCAATTGGCAAGTCTTCACAACTTCCTTCAATATAAATTTGGAAATGAATTATCTAGGTTCAACTTAGATATCCTCATCTTAGCCATAGTTATTAAGAATATGTACTTGAATCTCTAGTTACTTGTTGGTTGGGTTTTATTGTAGTTGTACTCTTCTGAAACCTATCTTGCTTCTTGGTTAGTTTATTTTGGTTTTGTTTTTTTGACTTACAGTTTGAGCTAGCAGAAAGAAAATTGTGACTTGTTGGAATCACACTGAATGTTAAGCTCAAGCAAGGGCTCTTGTGTGGTGCTGAATTAGTTTCCCATACAATTTCTTGTTGAATTCGTAGTCTTTATCGTCTTTAACTAATTACATAGGGACAATTGAATGGTAAAATCAGCTTTGTTTTAAAGAGAATAATTTAAAAAAAAGTTAGTTAGCCACGGTTAAACTGTGGGTAACTATTAGCTGATTCCCCGCGTTTATTTACCGCTTATATAGGCACGGTCCTAACCATGGCTAACAAATCAACAGTGAAAGATCAACTGTGGGTAACTATTTGCGACGAGTTTTTGTCCGTCGGAAATTGCGGAAAGTTCGTCGGAAACGTCAATTTCCGACGAAAATCGCTGCATTTGCGACGAAAATTGTCTTTGGAAATCGTCGATTTTCTTGTAGTGCTGTGCGTATTGTTATGAGAAACTTGTTGCACTATGGGCAAGTTATCCTTCGTCGATGATTAACGAGCTGGTTCGTGTTGATGTCGCAGCATGGGCAAGAACTCATTGCAGCATGGACGAGCTGTATCTTCGTGATCGAGATTTGTTGAAGGAACCTTGTCGCAGAATGGGCAAAGACTCGTCGCAGCATGGGCGAGCCGTACCTTAAAAGTTGAAGTTTGAAAGAGGAACCTTGCCGCAGTATGGGCAAGGAGTCGTCGCAGTATGGGCGAGCCGTACCTCAATAGTTGAAATTGGTAGGAGGAACCTTGTCACAGTCACTACAAGAAAATCCTGTATTACCGGCGGATATTTTGCATTTCCGGCGGATTTTTTCCGTCGGTAAATTTCTGGCGGAAAAAATGGTATTTCCGGCGAATTTTTACATTACCGGCGGTCTTTTTTTAAAATTTTTTTATTTTTTATTTTTTTGCAAATCTGCCGAAAATTCAAAAAAATCAGCCGCAAATTTACCAGCGGATTTTTGTTTAAAAATAGTAACTGTTCTGTACCGAGCAGCTTTTTGCTCGTCTGCTGTTGGTAGGTCTCTTGCTGTCCTGACAGGAGGTCAATGAGCGCCCGGGGGGGTACCTGCAAGCCACTCCGACGCTCAAGTCAGTATATAGAATATGAAGGTACTAAGGATTAGAGATTCAACCTTTGTAAGGCCAAAGTTTGCCTGTATTTATAGGAAATCGTGCCCTCTTGTGGATCGTTGGATGGGTAGAGTCGATCTTGACCGTCCAAGCATATTGGGCTCGCATGAGGTGGATATGGGCTGAATTGGTTGGGCTGATCCATATGACTTGCTAAGTGCACCTCCTGGTTTTGCTAATGGAACCCTCTGGTTGACTCTAGAACAGTTGCCCCCCAAGCCGAGATTACTCTGGAGGATGGTCTTGGCTTGAAGGATTTTCGTCGGTTTGCCGGCTCTGCAAGGTTACGCGAGACACCACTTTTGTAGTAGCCGTGTTTTCCTTCTTTGTAATCCTTGTGCTCGGCACCAAGCTAGGGTGACGTATCCTGATGTTGGCGTCGCCTTGTGTCAAATGCTCTGAATTTGGCGCTCTCTTGGGTGTCTTACTGCATAGTGCTGACCACTCGGCCGCGAAGGATTTGCTTTCAGACTGCCCCCTGCCAGGCGCCTCTCTGCTGGGCGCTGCTTGCTCCTGCCAGGCGCCCTCATGGGCACTGGCTGCCTTATTGGCGCCCTGTCAGGCGCCCTCATGGGCGCTGGCTGGCTGCCTTGATTGGCGCCCTGCAAGGCGCCCTCATGGGCGCTGGCTGCCTCATTGGCACCCTGCCAGGCGCGCTCCTGGGCGCTGGCTCTCTTGACTGGTGCCCTGCCAGGCGCCCTCCTGGGCGCTGGCTGCTCCTGACTGGGGCCCTGCCAGACGCCCTCATGGGCGCTGGCTGCCTTGGTTGGCGCCCTGCCAGGTGCCCTCCTGGGCGCTGGCTATCTCATTGGCGCCCCGCCAGGCGCCCCTATGGGCGCCTTCCTGGTCCTGCCAGGCGCCCTCATCGGCGCTGGTTGCTCCTGCTAGGCGCCCTTATGGGCGCCCTCCTTGCCGGTGCGTCCTCTTGGGTGCCGACTTGTGTAGACGGGTGCTTGTCACTTTGCTTTATTTTTCACTGCTCATCTTGTTTTTTTGTGTTTTTTGAGCATGTCTTAAGGTGACAGGTGTGTTGGGCTTCTACGACGTGGATATGGGCCAAGTTGATTTGCCAGATCCGCGGTGTTGGGTGAAATGCTAACT
Source organism: Astragalus membranaceus (assembly GCA_039519185.1). Lineage (NCBI taxonomy): Eukaryota > Viridiplantae > Streptophyta > Magnoliopsida > Fabales > Fabaceae > Astragalus > Astragalus membranaceus. The sequence goes on from CM076852.1 coordinate 23,548,409, forward strand.
CCTATAAATAGGCGGGTATTTCGTCTTGTGGTCCACACTTCCTTGGAGCACTTTCTTGAAGGAGGAGGAAGGAGTAGGGACCAAGTCACCAACCCTAGCGCCTATTTCAAGGAGGAGGAAGGAGTGGGGATCAAGTCACCAACCTAGTGCCTCCTTAAAAAGAGGAGGAGGGAGTAGAGTCCACTCGTTTCAACGTCTCTTCTTCCCGGTAAGTATTTGTTGTTCGTTCCCGTTTATTTACGTTGTTATCAGTGCCCTCCTGCCAGGCACCCTCATGGGCGCTGGCCGCCTTGACTGGCGCCCTGCCAGGCGCCCTCCTGGGCGCTGGTTGCTCCTGACTAGCGCCCTGCCAGGCGCCCTCATGGGCGCTGGCTGCCTTGATTGGCGCCCTGTCAGGCGCCTTCCTGGGCACTGGCTGCTCCTGACTGGCGCCCTGCCAGGCACCCTCATGGGCGCTGGCTGCCTTGATTGGCGCCCTGTCAGGCGCCCTTATGGGCGCTGGCTGCCTTATTGGCGCCCTGCCAGACGCCCTCCTAGGCGCTGGCTGCTCCTATGGGCGCTGTTTTTGTGTGGGCGTGTGCGTAGTACTCTGTTTTATTTTTGCCGTTTTCTCCTGACTTTTAGCCTGCCTTCTCACCTATGAATTTTCAGGGATTGCTTGGTGCTGAGGGGAGTTGCTCTTATCATCCTCCATTGACGTTCCCGCTAGTCTTTGCGGCTTGACTTACTGAGGTAACTTCCGTGCAAACTTTCAGTTTATCTTTCTAGTTTCTTTGTTCTTTTGAGCATGTCTTGTCTTGCAAAGTCTCCAATCTCGGGGGAGGGGGGTTGTCTCTAAGTTTTCTTGTCTGTCTCGTGACTGCTTGTTTTGCCCCCTGTCCCGTAGGTTAAGAGATGGCAAGGACAAAGAAGACGGCTCGGATGCACCCTACCGCTCACCTGGCTAAGAGTCAAGCTGACGACTTCGAAGAGGGGGCTGGTGATACCGTGCCTTCGGAAGGGGCTGGCGCCCTTTGCTTTGTGGAGACTTCTTCTGACGATGATCTGCCGCTTGAGCATGAAGTGGTGGAGATTGGTGTTTGTAGTTATGACTGGGTTGCTCGTATGGTTTCTTCTGCCAGGAGCGTCTACCTTCCAGGAAAAGAGCCTCCCCGCTGTCTGCAAGATGTGTTGAGAGGCGACTGGCGGGTTGAGGTGGTTGACCCCCAAGACAGGGTGTGTAGAGTCCCTGACGGTAGAAAATTCATGATGTTTCACAGTGTGGTTTACAAGGTGCGGGTTTCCCCATTCTTTACACCCTTCCAACTGGAGGTTATGAATCACCTTAAGATAGCTCCCTCTCAGCTCCACCCAAATTCGTGGTGTTTTGTGAAGTGTTTCGAGCTGGTGATGAGAGTCCTTCGAAGAAGATGCAGCTTGAGGGTTTTTTTGGTTATCTTCGAGGTGCAGCGTCGTCGAGATACTTCAGATGGCGTCATTCGTTACGAGTTTGTGCACTTGAAGTGCCGGACAAACTATGCTTTCTTTCAAGTGTACTCAGATAACCAGCATGATTGGAAGTTCAAGTATTTTTACCTCGTTCGTTCTAGTGAGAAGGCCGTCGACAGCATGAGCTTCTTTGATGAACAAGGGCGTCTGGTTAGGGATAAGTTTCGCCTTGGATGGTGTAATGTCGATGCTGACCGCACCTCTCGGTCTTATCGCATCCTCCCATCTGAGTTATCTGATCCTGAGCAGAGGACTTTCGGCATGCTGAGGAAGATCGTTGGTGGCTTGTCCATTGTGCCACAAAAGTTTTCGTGCAATGAGTTGTGCAAGGCCTCTACGATTCCTAAAGCTGCCGAGCTCTTAGGTTGCTTGTTAGGTCTTGATGTATCTTTATTTGTCTTTTGATGAATTATTTACTTATGTTGCTGATTCGTTACTTTGTTGCTCTGCAGATAAGATGGCCGCTCCACTTTCTTTCAATGAATTAGCCTCTTTGGCCGGACGGAGGAGACCTTTGGATGCCGAACCTACCGTGGTCAAGAGCCCAACTCCTGCTATGTCTGCCCATGTGCGTCCCACTATGGGACCTCGCCTCAGTTTAGGAGCGCCAAGCCGTGCTGGAAAGGATGTTTCCGGGGTGCCGAAGGTTCCAGTCGATTCCAGCATCCAAGGGACTCAGTCAGTCCAAGCGCCAGAAAAGTTGTTCTCAGGGACCTCCCTCTGCTGCTTGTCCCTCCCCGGTTGAGCTTCCTCCCCTGCTGATGAAGAGGGTGAAATTGTCTTCTCCCCCGAAGAGCGTGATCATTTCTGTGAGCATCCTTTCGCACTTGCTGCGCACATGGTTAAAGTTGGGGAAGGCCTGCATGCGAAGTTGGAAGCTGAGAAGAAGTGCGGATTTCGTTCAGGTAATCCTCTTGAGTTATTTCTTACAGTATTCATCAAACCCGCATGGGCCACCAACCCTGTCTGGCGCCCTCATGCGCGTCGCCTGTTTCGACCTTGGTGCCCTGTCTAGCGCCCTCCTGGGCGCTGGCTGCTTTCCTAGAGGTTCTTTGCCAGATGCCCACAAGGGCGCTGGTGATGTTGGTTGTAACACCCCAGTATTTCTTTAACAAAGAAATACCTAAATATACAATTTGGTATAAATCAGAGTATAAAAATTCCTGTTTAGATATATATCTTTACAAGAAACAGCGGAAACTATAAAAATAATATTTTTCAACCTCGAGTCATAAGACCGAATACATAGACAACTACAGAAGAACGTGGACAACTATAAAAGAATCAATCTTCAGTCTTCTCCTCGAACCTGACAACCAACTGTGCCGCCTGCTGTCCTTATATCCTGTTCTCTGTAAAAACAACGAATATGGATTGGGTGAGACAACTTGTCTCAGTGAGTCCTACCGTGCCCCCTCACTGACACTCGGTTCAATTTATTAAACCGTTACAACAAAAGCTGACATAACAATGTCTTATTTATTAAACCGTTATCAAAAATAGATAATTAGCTATCACAAGCTATAATCGAAATGCCACGCACTTCGTGAATTTACTTAACACGTACCGACTGCAATCCAGTGCTAATCCCGGTAATCGTGTGTTCCATTTAGCATAAACCGACTGCAATCCAGTGCTAATCCCGGTAACCCGTGAGTTTACCACGCCAAAACACATTCAGGGCCTAGGTAAGGGGTCATGACTACTCCCAAATGTAACACCCCGGTATTTCTTTAACAAAGAAATACCTAAATATACAATTTGGTATAAATCAGAGTATAAAAATTCCTGTTTAGATATATATCTTTACAAGAAACAGCGGAAACTATAAAAATAATATTTTTCAACCTCGAGTCATAAGACCGAATACAGAGACAACTACAGAAGAACGTGGACAACTATAAAAGAATCAATCTTCAGTCTTCTCCTCGAACCTGACAACCAATTGTGCCGCCTGCTGTCCTTATATCCTGTTCTCTGTAAAAACAACGAATATGGATTGGGTGAGACAACTGTCTCAGTGAGTCCTACCGTGCCCCCTCACTGACTCTCGGTTCAATTTATTAAACCGTTACAACAAAAGCTGACATAACAATGTCTTATTTATTAAACCGTTATCAAAAATAGATAATTAGCTATCACAAGCTATAATCGAAATGCCACGCACTTCGTGAATTTATTTAACACGTACCGACTGCAATCCAGTGCTAATCCCGGTAATCGTGTGTTCCATTTAGCATAAACCGACTGCAATCCAGTGCTAATCCCGGTAACCCGTGAGTTGACCACGCCAAAACACATTCAGGGCCTAGGTAAGGGGTCATGACTACCCTCCCTAGTATGCTACTTGTCGGGTCGTCACCCAACGCAATACGTATGACAATACGCATCAAGTTCTCGAGAGTTAGATAATTTATATCTTCTTTTTCATTTTGATCACCAAAGGATCAGTCATATAAGCTCATTAGATAATTTATATCTTTTCGATCACCAAAGGATCAATCACATAAGAATTGGATAAACAATATCCATATCGATCTATAACCCGTTTTGAGGAATTCATAATTTAGACCTCCGGCATTATAATCATTTTCATTTGACATATATAAACATATATATTCAGTCAGTCCATCAGACGGTGTACCCACACGTATACTAGGGTTTCGGTTTTTCAATCAAATATGCTTTTGAAACTCTTTTTCAAATTTGTGAGTCGAATAAGTTCAAAATACGGTTGTCAATAAGGCAATATCCTTAAAATTGGATGGGAAGAAGATTAGGAGTGATTCGGGATCGAAAGGAGCGACGAAATGAGAAATCGGAGTCCGGTAACAGCAGCTCACGCACGGTCTGTGCCCAGGGGCGCACGACCCGTGCGTGATTTACCAAAACCACACAGCCAACCCGAAGAGGGCGCACGGTCCGTGCCCAGGGGCGCACGACCCGTGCGGCCTGTTCTGTTACCAAATTCTAGTTTCTCATTCCGCTTTCCATTTCTCGCCCAAATCGAATTCCGATCATTCTCCAACCTGAAAACGGATTTAATAAACAATATTCCAGACCATATTCCAGTGAAAGCACTTAAAATCACAATTTCGTAAATTGTTCAACAATTCAATAAAAACCGTAAAAACGCGATATTGCTCAAAAACGGTTTTCGGTTCCAAAATCTTTCGAAAATTGATAATTGCCTTATGACTCAACCCGATATAATTTCAAGACACGAAAAATATCCCTATCCGTGAGTAGAACTCACTCGGTTTGACGAGTCCCCGAGAAGTCGCGTCCTCGCTCGAACAACCGGACCGTTAACCACTCGAACAATCCCCGTAGTCACGTACACGCTCCTAGTGCCTCCGTAACTGAACTCAACAGCAAACACTCCTCTTGCTACTGACCTCATATCCGGTGGATAGAATTGACATCTCGCGCGACTCGACAACTCGAATCCCAAATCCGACGAATCGCATTTCCAGTTTCTCCTTTCTGTTTTCCAGCAACAGTTTGCAGATTTGCAACTGCCATATCTATGTCAATTCGCAACCAAAATCCTTCAAATAAGTGCCCATTCTGAAGAGGATTATGTCTACTTTCTGATGGAGGAAGATTCACACGCATGCATTCAGTAGATTGAGAGATATTAACAAAACAAGGTGACTGGTCCAGGACAGTGTTTGATTCTGAAACCGTAACTTGGGGACATGATATCTCATTGATTTCTCCATGAAATCATACGGTTCTTGTGCCCAACATTAAGAGCTTCCTGTCTACTTTGCAGAGAAACAAAAATCGTGATCATCGGAGTTGTGTACTGGGAGATACGAAGAAAACACTGAAGGTATGTAAAACGGATTTTACCCAGAAATCTTGATTATCTTGAATCATCTACTCCATCACTAAGGACTACTAACCTCAGCCCCAAAAATCCCACCTTTGCTGCTTGTACTTCTACAACAGTTACTGAGACTCTACTTTCAAGCGCTCCATCCCACATGCAAGAGGGTTTTCAGCTCCCAAAGCACCATCTTCCCAACATGCAACTCAAAGTTTCAGCAAAAAGGAGAGCAAGGTTCCAACTCAGATTTTCAATTTATGAAGAGATGATTTTTTTTTTGAACTAGGAGTTGTAATGGGTAAAGTTTCTGAATGAATGATTTCAGTTTGAGAAAGAGTTTAGAGGTAAGGTTCATGGCTGTCTTTCCACTCTCATTCTCCTCCTCTCTTCTTAGTAACCCCCTCCCTATCTCTCCACTCTCTTTCCTTTGATTTTCTGCTGTGAGTTTTTGAGTTGAGTGAAGACTAAGTGTGTGAGTTAAAGGGGATCAGCTGAGGGTGTGAAAGTGAGGGTATATACCTATTTTACCCTTTTTTATCTAATTGTACCCTTTTGTTACTAATGCACCACCCAATGACACTAAGTTCCATAATCAACTATGCAGAGTTCCACCCTTCTAATAATCAATTTAACCATGAAACATAATCCAATATGCTAAAATATTAAAATTTGATAATTAATTTGATGTGGCTGAGTGGAGTTCAGAACATAGGGTAGATATATGAAGGGTATGAAAATACGATTTTGCCCTTCAGCTTAAGTACTTAAATTAACCATGACTAAGCCATAATTATTTATAGAATAGGATTTATTTGCAAATTTCCTCGACTATTAATCCCCGAAACACGACCAATTATTCCCACAAATAATTACTCGGTCTTAGGCATCATAGTACGAGTCTTTAAAAATTAGGGATGTTACATTGGTTCTAAGCTTTGTCGTGTTTGTTTATCTCTTTGTGCAGGGGTGATCGAGGAAAGGGATCGACTTCTCTTGGATATAAGCCAGCTTCAGGTGGATTTGCACGAAGCACTGGAATCTGCTCGTCGGGCACGAGACACTGCTGGCCACTATCAGGAGCGGATGGAGGAGCTCCAATCTGAATTGGACAGTGTGAAGAAACAAAGAGATGTGGCTGAGGAAAGGGTGCGGGAGATGGCCGGCAAGCCATGGACTTCTCCTATGCTGCCTACGATAAAGCGATAAGTCATGTTCAATGCATGTACCCGGATGCAGTTCTTGAGTCGAGCATTTTCCGGTTTGACCATGAGGCTGTAGATGGGAGGATTGTTAGATATCGTTCCCACATGGTTGAGGAGTAGTGATTGTGAAAGATAGATATCTCCCACTGTGGTCGCCAATGTTCTGTACCGAGCAGCTTTTTGGTCGTCTACTGTTGGTAGGTCTCTTGCTGTCCTGACAGGAGGTCAATGAACGCCCGGGTGGGTACCTGCAAGCCACTCCGACGCTCAAGTCAGTATATAGAATATAAGAGTGAAGGTACTAAGGATTAGAGATTCAACCTTTGTAAGGGCAAAGTTTGCCTGTATTTATAGGAAATCGTGCACTCTTGTGGATCGTTGGATGGGTAGAGTCGATCTTGACCGTCCAAGCATATTGGGCTCGCATGAGGTGGATATGGGCTGAATTGGTTGGGCTGATCCATATGACTTGCTAAGTGCACCTTGTAACACCCCTAGTTTCGTTAGTGCCGATTTACGAAACTAGCTAGCGAGTTATTATTCGAATAAATAAAACGTCAAGTCATGGACTCGAGGTTGTCGGGAAAGCAATATTTGTATTTGCTTAGTTGTATGAATTATCATTTGGATTGAGTGGTTCGTATACTTGTTGTATTAAGTAAAAGCAGTTTGAGGTGATAGAATAGTGGGGGTGCAAGTAACGGATGGACTTAGTTTGATCCAAGCCCAGATTTTTTTGAATAAGATCCAACCCATTCCCTTTTGCCCATCTCTCTTTCAGCTGAAAGTGAAATAAGTCAAAGCAAAAACTAACACATTTCAGATTTTTTTGTTCATTTGTGAGAGAGAGAGAGAGAGAAAGAGGGTCTTCGAGAGAGAGGAGGGGAGACTATTGTTCCTTCTATCTCCAAAACTCTCCACTGTGACTTAAATACCCAGCCCCATTCTATTTCCCAACCAACTATCTCACCATTTCAGCTTCACCATCAACATTCCTTAGAGGATGGGGTCATCAAAATTCTGAGCTGTCATCACCACCCTCTCTTGAGTTTTTTTTCGACTTGCATGTGAAGTGGAGGAACTGAAATTGGGTCACTAAAGGATTGCATGTTGGGTTAGATGTTGGCGTTGGATTTTCAGCTGAAAAAGCTAGGAAGCCAAAAGGAGATCCTATTGTTGTTGCATGTTTGATTGGGAAACATAAATCAACATCATCGACCCTACAATGTCGCTGGAAATACTCAGAAAAGTACGGAGAGCTGATTTCGAATTTGGAAGCTTGGGGACTAGTGGGGGGGGGGGGGTTCAAAGGACCAAGTTCTTACTTGCAATTGTATCTCCAGCTTTTGCATGTGAATTTGAGGAGTGGATTTAGGCAAGTTTGGAGCTCAAATTCGTGGAGACAAGATGGTTGATGAAAACGGGAGAGTGTTGCTGGATGTTTCTTCAGAAAACCCGTATGGTATACCTTCGGTGATTTCATCGTATCTCCCTGTACACAACTCCGATGATCGTGATTCTTGTTTCTCTGGAAAGTAGACAAAACGCTCTTCATTTTGGGCACAAGAACCGTATGATTTCATGGAGAAATGAGAGATATATCATGTTCACAACTTAGTTGGGGTGATTGTAACATCCCCAATTTAGCTAATTTCATTTATTGAAATTAGCAAGAGGTTAAGATAATTAATTAGCATAATTGATTTATTATGAGATGATTGCCATGGGTTAAATAAATAATTGTGTGTGTTTGTTTAATTAAGTTTATCACAGGAAACCATTGTTTAAGTAATTGATTAGAAATGGGTTTAACTGGGTAATTAAGAGCAAGGACGAAATGGTCATTTTGCACCTATTTTTCCACCTCACCCTCAGCTGACCCATCCACCTACTCACTCCCACAAAAACACTCAGCAACAACCAATACACTTCAAGCTGCTGAAAAACAAAGAAATTGAGAGCTGGAGAGAGAGGAGAGTTCGCGAGAGTGAGAGGAGAAGAGGAGAGCCAAGCTTCATCCTTGGATGCATGTTCAGTTTTATTACATCATTGAATTTCCCTCACCATTCTCTTTCTACTGATACAACTTTCATCAGCCACATTCTCTTCTTCATCAAATCACCATTTTAGAACTCAAGCTCTATCTTAGAGAGAAACTGAGTTCTCAAGCCTTGCATGTTCTTGTTGAAGTTCAATAATCAGTACTGGAGTTCAATACTCGCTTAGGGATGTTTATTTCATACTGAGTTTGCATGTCTCGGAATCCATGTGTCTTATTTCCAAAAGGAATCGAGTCCAAAACCGTTTTTACGAAATTACATTTTTTACGATAACTCATACGATTGATTGAATGATGCTGTGATTGTTTGAATTGATTGTTGTTCTGGACCGAAATTATGTGTCTTGACGTTTGGGAATTTATCGAACGGGTATTGGAATGATCGGAACGGCCAAGTTTTCGGGAAAAAGCAGAGTTTTGGGCTACTGATGAACACGCACGGGTCGTGCGCCCCAATGGCGCGGACCGTGCATCCTGTTCGCAGGATGCTTGTAAAAATTTAAAGACATAGCACGGACCGTGCGCCCCTAGGGCACGGACCGTGTGCACTCTTCGTATTCCTGTTCAAAATATTTTGCAAACGCGCACGGGTCGTGCGCCTCTTAAGCACGGATCGTGCGTAGGCTTCTGTTACCCAACTTCAAAATACGTCTTAGGCCAATCCGAACAGTTCCAGTTGCGTTCTAATCCTTTCCACAACCCTGTTAAATGATAAATAACCATAGTTCATTAGAATTGCCTATGTTTGGGTTGAATTGGGGAGAATTCCCTAAGTTATAAGTAAGGTAATATGAATTGGTTAAAACATTGTTTTAGCAACGACCTGAGAGGAAAACCCTAAGGCACGATAATGAGATGGACTATAAGTTCATCAAAGCTAAGTTTAAGGTTTTGTTAATGGAACATCATGTTCACACAAGTCAAGTTAATTCCTTAAAGAAAAGAAAGATGGCATACATATAATTATATATGTATATCAAGGGTGACGACCCCAAGGATTAGCATACCAGGGGAGGGGAAGTCATGAGCCCCAAAACCTAGGTCCCATGAGGTTTGCCCGATAATTAGTGGTTAGTGGACTGGGTTTACCAAAGGCCATAGAAAAATAAAGAAAGTGGCTTGAGGTGTTGTGCTAAGTTAAAGAAAAAGATTGTACATAGTCATCCAGAATTGGGCTACGGACACTAGAGCATAATTTTATGCTAAGTAAAAGATGAAGCACGTAGCTATCCAGAATCGGGCTACGAATAAATAAGATTCCTACGTAGTCGCTTATTAGGGCTACGAGTTCAAAGGTCAAGCATAATGAACCACTAGTGTTAGTAAGGGGTCTCGATAGGACTCACTGAGATAATGTTATCTCACCCTTTATTATTGTGGTTTTTACATAGAAACGGGGAAAAGCAAAGGCGATGAAGCACGGTTAGCCGGTGTGACTCATTGAGTTATTGAAGAATCAGTTTTATGATTATGCATTTTTCCCTTTTGTTGTCTTTGTATTATCGATTGTATAACTATTACTAGTTAACAGTTGTAAATCGTTTCCGCTACTTATGTTTTGGATATTGAACACCAGGTTGTATAAGTTTTAAGTCATGAGACTTAAGTACCTTATGTTAAGTTTAATGAGGTTCATGGAACCGTTTGATAATTATTTATCCAAGTTTTTAGTTGTGTTCAATATTCCAGGCATACAAGTCAACTCTGATATATGCCATGTTGTGTATTTTGGTATTTCTACAAGTTAGAAATACTAGGGTGTTATAAAATTAGGAAAAATAGTATAAATAGTAGACATAATTAATGAGTTTAACTAACTAAACTAATTTTTTTAATTCTTGTGAAGTGGTTAAAAAAGACTTATATTTTGGGAAGGAGGGAGTATTTTGAATGCATTTAATGCAGCATTTAACGTATTTAATGTTATTTATTTGAATTTATTACTGCATTTAATGTAGTATTTTTTGGGAGCATCAACTATTAATGTTTTTAGTCTAGTTGAATTTATTGCTGAGTTGTTTTTTTATTTGGTGTACCTTAATAGTCATTTTACCATCAATGAAAAAACTCTGTGACCGCACCAAAGTTAAATCTTTTGTTTCAACAATTAATAATTACCGATAATGATTGGTCAAAACGGTAACTGAGTTTGGATCCCACTCCAAGATATTGGATTCAGATCTTGCTATGACATAAACTTTGTTGGAGACTTATTAAAAGTTATGAGAAACTAAAAGTATAAAACCTTGTGTCAAAAAAACACATAAAACCTAGATTTTGTAGGAACCAAAAACTTATTTGACCCAAATTATTATTATTTTTTTGCCACCATTTAATGTTGTATATTTTAAATGCATTTAATGTAGTATTTAATGTATTTATTTAACTTATATATTTAAAATTTATTACAGCATTTAATGTATCGATTATCGGGACCATAAACTATTAATGCATTTAGTGTAATTGAATTTATTACTTCGTTGTTTATTTCTTTTAATTTATTGTATTGATTGTATTGGTCAATGTTTTTTAATATTCTACTCATTTTTTGAGGGAAAAGTCCAAGCATTAATTGGGCTTGATTCCCACCCCAATGTCTCTGGTTCAAATCTTGGGTGTGACAAAACCCTCTTTAATCAATTATATATAATACTCTTATATCAGTCAATTATTTTATACATCATCGATACTCATTTGGTCAACAATATACTAGTATATAACTAGATAGTTTCTTATTGAGTCTATCTTTCAATTGTTTGAGGAAAATGGTTTCAATCTCGAAAATTATCTTACCAGTGTTACTAATCGTAGTCATTGCTTTGTTGCAGTTCAAGAGTGGTAGCAGCGTGCAAGTGATTCCTCCCCGGGTAAATGTTTCCCTTACAAACAAATTTTCAAGCCAACTTCAGTTGGGTGTTCACTGCAAAGACAAACATCATGATCTTGGGTTTCAAAAACTAGTTTATGGACAAACTTACAGTTTCACTTTCAGGCCGGGTATTTTGGAAGAAAACGCAGATTATTGGTGTTTATTTAGTTGGCCCAACGATGCTCGCTATTTTGATGTTTATCTTCAAGAAAGAGATCAAGTCTTTTGTAATAAAATATGTCCCTATGAAGTGCATGAATCAGGACCATGTAGGATTTATCCGGATCATACTCAATGCTTTCGTTGGAATCCGAAGGTTGTTGTAGAAGAGAAGCGGCTTGTTGAAAAGAATAATACTCTTCATGTGTAACTTTTCTTTTCAAAAAATCGATGAAATAATACATAAATTTGCTTATATTAATAATAATAACATATAACTAAACAACTATTTATGCTTTCTTAAACAATATTCATATTGGTATGAGAAATGTAAGATCTTATGAAAACATCTTGAAAATTTGCAAGCGTTTACATACATGATAGCAAAAGAAGATAACATCACACAAAAACGGAGTTATTATATAGTCTATACATGATGTATATTACCATATAATTATCAAAAAATCATTCCTCAAAATAATAATATAGGTGTGAAATTCTGAAAAACTTCAAGGAGAAGAGGTAATGTACCAAAATATTTAACTTCGTTTATGAGTAAGTTGTTTAAAAGAGAAGTTTATTCTGAATAAACAATATGGAGTAAACACAGAAAGGAGAAGAGGCAATGTACACAGTTGGTTCATCCTTGTTAAGAATAACTATTGCTACTTCTAGTCCACCCGTTATGGGGTGATTTTGTCTTTTTCACTTGACGAAATTAATCCACCAAAAACGAAAACAAGTATTATTTTCTCTTTCTCCCCGAGCATTGTCGGTATTCATATTAAATTCCTTTTCAGGTTTCTAGTGTGTTATTTCTTCAAGTCTGACCAGGCTCTAGTGTATTCTTTTTTTCGAGCTCCACCAAATTATGGAGTATTATAGCCTGTTCAGGAAAACGACTAAGGAACTCTTTAGTCTACCCAACAATCAGGCAGCTGCCAATGAAGAGCGATGTGTTCTTTCTTAGTGCCTCACCAAGTTCTAGAGTATTATTTAGAAACCTCACAAGCTAACCGCTAGAGGACATCTCTAGTCTTATCAATAATCTGACCATTTGTCGTTGAAGAACTGTGTGTTTATTGAAACATCCCCAATTTAGCTAATTTAATTTATTAAATTAGCAAGAGGGCAAGATGAGTAATTAGCATAATTGATTAAGTGCATTATGTTATACTTGTGTGCTAAAACATATTAGTATTTGAATTGTTGTTGATTGGTGAGCTAATTGAGATTTCTAGTGAGAAAACTAGGAAAATGGTATTTTCGTCTTTTCCACCAATAAGTGAGTTTCAGCTGCCCCACCTTCCACAATTCATCCACATATACACTAATTAATTATTGGATAGGAATTATTAGATTATGTGATATAAGAGTGGACTTAGATAAATTAAGTGAGATTTAGAAGTATTGATCACTTAAGGGCATATTGGTCGTTTCCCAGCCCATTTACCTTCAGCTGAACACCCTCACCCCAACACCCCCTCATTCACCTCATTTCTGAAAAGAAAAAAAAAACAGAAAACAGAACCAGAGAGAAAGAGAAAGGGAGAAATCGTGAGAGAGGGAGAGAGCTTGAAGGGGAGAGAATTCCATGAGATGTGGATGCATGTCTCACTTTTTACCACCATTGTGACCAGCTCATCCTTCTCTACAATCTGATACAAAGAACTCAGCCAACACATCTTTCCTACTCAATTCCCAATTTTCAAAATCAGCAACCCCTCCATCACCAAAACACCATTGTGGAGCCCCAAGCTCAAAGTGTGAGAAAGAGAGCTTTGTGGCCTTGCATGTTCAAGAGGAGGGTAGATTGGGGTAGAACTGAACCCATTTGGTGATTAGAAGTTCAATTGAAGAAGGTTCAGTAGATGGAAGTGTTAGAATTCGAATTGGAGTATTTTGGTTAGTTATGGAACTCTAATCCATGGAGGCATGAAGGATTGAGCAAAAGGGTATGCTGCTGGAAGAGTTTTTCAACAAACCCGTATGGAGCAAGGTCAGGTAATTTCGATGTACATCTCACCACAGACCTCCATTCATGTTCATTATAATTTCTCTAGATACTAGACTGAAAACCCTTCAGGTTAGGCACAAGAACCACCCTGTTTAGCTGAGTATTGAGGGAGGAATATTAGTTACAAGTTTCACCTTTGTAAGAGAACTGATTATGAACCAGTCACCGTATTGTAGCCATAAATCCCTGAATACTCGTCGAAACAGTGTGGGACTTGAACCGTTAGAAACTAGACAAAATTATCTACACATTAGGAACTGGTTTGGATAGTTTTTGTAACACCCCTTTCTACCCGTCACTTTATTTATAAAAGTCAGAGTTTAACAATTTTCGTTCATAGGGAATGTCACACCTACTTCAATAAAACGTCGCTTATCAATTTAAAACAGTTCAACTCAATAATCATGCATTCACGTAGCACGTCACAAATAAAGAATCTCAAGCCTCAATTTAACGTCGCTTATAAAACTCAACATAACAAAACCAACTACGCAGCGGAAAATAATAGAACATAACAAAAGAGTCCACATGGACTTAACAACCAAAAATCATTAATAAATGTCGAGTTCATTTTCCCCCCCTGAGTACTACGTATCAGAGCATGACGACTCGACTCAAGAAGTGAAGCTAAGGCTTTCACTGGGAATCACCTGCACGTTACCAACACGAGGGTAACATTCAAACAGGAAAGGGTGAGCATCATTTCAATCCATATAATAGAAAATATGATAAGTACTAATCGTAGGCTACGCACTAGAACAATCAACATCCAAAACACTAAATATCCACATCACAGTCATCATTCACATCACTTACAATAACTCATCTCATGTCATGTAGGCTTATGAAATGCAACCCACTCGCGGGCATATGCATGAGGTACCTTTTTCACAAACGTCGCTTAGCCCTTAAGGCCTCATCGTCACTTAGCCACTCAGGCCTCAAAAACGTCACTGGGTTTATGCATATGGGCATGAGACACTATGACATCCACCACTCACAAACACACAAATACACAAACACTCAAATCATAGTCAACTATGTGACCCGTCACTTACCGGTTTGCTCGCAAGAACACCACACCTGTCAAATTCACAATTCACACAACAACAACATCACTTAGCCTTTTAGGCCTTAACATCACTTAGCCTCTCGGGCCTCAAACGTCACTGGGTTTCATCATCACTCTTACACAGATGTCATCAACTCACACAATAGCCACTGAGGGCGGAAACGTCATTTACTAGCCACCAAGGGCATCATCGTCATTTACACATCACTATAAATACTAATAATAGCCTCTAAGGGCAAAACCGTCCTTTACTTGTCATTAGAAAGAAGATTAGCCACTAAGGGCAAAACAGTCTTTTACACGTCATAAATAATAATAATAGCCACTAAGGGCGAAACAGTCATTTAACTAGCCCCGAAGGCATCATCGTCAAAACCATCATTTTTGACATTACTTTGATAAAACCACCGGTCGTACGCAAAAGAGAATTTTTAAAGGCACCCAAAACATCTTTTCATTGTCACTGCAACGGTCACCGGGAACAGCCACTTGGGGCGCCCCAGCAACCTTCAGAAATTCTAAGTTTTTATTTTTAAAAATGGAACACACAGATGGACAACGGAAAATTCTTCACAACGCTTTTTGAATCGTTCAAAACGGATATCCGGGTCAAAAGTTATAGCGAAAACAGTTTTCGAAAATATTTCGGGACATCCTGAAAACTGGCGCCATGGGCGCCCAGCGCCCAGGCACCTGGCGCCCAGCAAGGCGCAACACGCACACGCAACACACACGGGCGCTCAGCGCCCAGCGCCTGGCGCCCAGCGCCTTGGCGCAACACACACACACGCGCATGGGCGCTCAGCGCCCAGCGCTGGCACCCAGCGCCCAGCGCCCAGCCACACAGAAATTTGCAACACCCAGGCGCCTGGCGCCCTTACAGCAACAACCAAAATCCAGAATTTTCCAGCAACAACAAAGAACACTAAAAATCCATTTCTCACAATTTTAAAACATCAAAATTATATTTTTCCAACACCTAAAACCTCACTCACCCAAAAGTCAATTTTATTCAAAGTCACCAAAACCATATGGACCACTATCATCACCATCACCATGGCGCCCTAGGCGCCTACGCACACACCCAATTACAATTTCATGCTCACACAAGCACCATCATCATCAAGCCAAACACATAGATCACATATTATGGTTCACAACACATGCGCATATCACCATCAATAAAGCAAATTCATAGATCATACCCAAGCAATGAATCAAATTCGCATATACTCATAATGAACATATATAAAAGTTAACATCAAGAACACCAAGAAACGCAAAAGAACATCAAGAACATCATGGATCTAGTATAAACCTTAGATCTAGGACCTATCATGAGATCTATTAGATGGAAGGATAGAGCTCCCCTAACCCCGAATTAGATGAATAGGATCTCTAGTGATGATCACGAACGGAACTACGGCAACGGAATCACGATCCTTTCCTCTCTTGGTGGCGCGACCTCTCCTCTCTTCTTCTCCTCTCCAATGGCGCGCCTTTCTTCTCTCTATGCTCTCCCTCTCCATTTCGCAAAAGCCAACCAAAAACCGTAACCCCTCTAGGCGCCTATTCGCATATGACTAGATCCATGGGCTTGGGCTTCTCACTTAAGCCCAAGTCCATCTAATTTAGCACCTCCACGTTCTAATACCACCTACACATATTAATATAATTTCTAATAATTAAATTATATCCAATTAATTAAATTAAATTCCTAAGTACTTAATCAAATGAATTAATTAAATATTTTAGGGTGTTACAGTTTTGGTTAAGAATTGGTTCATTCGAGTTCCGAAACTTCCGAAACTTCTCCTAGATGCGTATATTAAATTATGCGCATTCCGAAACTTCTCCCAGATGCTGTCCAGAAGTGGTTCGGGTTGAAGCGAGAGTTCGAATACGGGGATCATTCGAGTGTTACCTTGTCGGTGCCGTCGTCTGAAATATCTATCGTTTGAGGATTCGTCATTTCAGGTGAGTTCTATACTCGCTTAGGGAAGTTTGTCGAGTCTGAGTTTGAATGTTTCGAAATCACGGTATGTCACGTTTTCGTTTCAAAGGAGTCGAGTCGAAAATCATATTTTGAACTATCGCATCTTTTTTGTTGAATTGCTTGAATGATTGAAATTGTCATCACCAAAAGGTGAGTTCTATACTCACTAGGGAAATCATTGTTAATATATGAGTCATGTATCCTAGGTTTTATTATGTTTTGATTCTGTATAAAGATATGTGTTGATTGTTCCTTGATGAATATGTGTTTGATGGCTGAAATTGGATGCTATTTGTGTTGATAATTTCACTGTGTGGAGACTTTCTGGATAGGTTCGGTATTCTGGTAACTGGGACTGTTTTACAGGTTCAAAAATTATGTGACTTACCTTTTTAGAAACTAGATTAAATGCTTGTCATTTTGTCTTTTTTCTGGTCGCATTTGGAGTAGTATAGCTCTAGTTATTGTAACACCCC
The DNA here is from genome assembly GCA_039519185.1 of Astragalus membranaceus. Lineage (NCBI taxonomy): Eukaryota > Viridiplantae > Streptophyta > Magnoliopsida > Fabales > Fabaceae > Astragalus > Astragalus membranaceus. The sequence goes on from CM076852.1 coordinate 23,565,582, forward strand.
TTTTCTACCCCTTAGTTTACACGTCATTATCAGAGTAAAATAAAATTGTTTTCAAAATATTAATTCAACGGATAGAAAGGAAATGTCACATCGTCATAAAGAAACTCATCGTTTGCACTCAAACACACCGTACATCGTCAACAAAATCGTTAAACAGTTAATTAATAAATTAACGCATTCCAACCACGCCCCCTAGGTGCTACAGTATCAGAGAGCGACTCGACAGACATCCCACAGCTAATAAGGAAGGCAGCAGGACCTTCACTCGCGGTTACCTGCAGCGTTGCCACAATAGAGCAACATTCCAAGCAGAAGGGTGAGCTCAATTCAATCCATATAATAAATCACATGATAAGCAATAAGTCAAATCACAGCATTAAAGCAACCACATCGCAAATCATCAATCACGTCGTTACAATAATTCATCACAATGTCATGCTACTATATGAGATGCAACCCCCACCAGGGCATATGCATGATGGTACCATATTCGTCACAATTAAGAGGCCGAAGCCTATTCTTCACAGGAGGCCGAAGCCTATTCTTCACAAGAGGCCGAAGCCTATTCTTCACATTATGCACATGCCATGAGACTCTATATACACATGTGCATTTCATCAAAACACTCACCTAGAGTACTCATCATCATCATCATCAAAATATTGACCACTAAGGGCAACAACGTCATTTAATTAGCCACTAAGGGCATCCTCGTCCTAATCATCACCATCACATCATCATCAAAAATATTGGCCACTAAGGGCAAAAGCGTAAATTAACTAGCCACTAAGGGCATCATCGTCATAATCATCCATAATCTCATCTTCATCAAAATAATGGCCACTAAGGGCAAAAGCGTCATTTAACTAACCACTAAGGGCATCATTGTCATAATCATCCATTTTGATACTAAAACGTTAAAACTGTTGGCTGTGCGAAAAAAAGAATTTTTAAAGAACTCAACAGGGCTTCACAACGTCCTGGGAGGACCACCCGGGACAGCCTCTTGGGCGCCCAGAAAACACCAGCAAATAATAAATTTTTATTCTAAAAATATGACACACAGGTAGACGACCGAAAAAGCTTCCCAACGCTTTTTGAAACGTTTAAAACGGATGCCCGAGTCAAAAGATATAGCGAAAACAGTTTTATTAAAAAAATTGGGAACATCCTGGAAATGGCGCCTAGGCACAGGGATCCGGCGCCCAGCAACACAGAATTTGGCAACACAGGCAACAGGCGCGCACACGGGCGCCATGCGCCCAGGGCAGCAACACACGCACTGGCGCGCAACACAGCGCCCAGGAGAGGGGATCCGGCGCCCAGAAACTGGCGCAGCTTAAACAAGTTTGATTCCAGAAATTTGACTCAACTTTGAAGACTCATAACTTGAGCTACACAACTCCAAATCGAACGAAACCAGTGCCAAAACGACCGGCTTTAAGTCTATTTTCAAAAACAATCAGCCACATAATTTTTGGATCGACAAAACAACACCAGTTTTAGAAAAACCGAACAGTGTCCAGAATGCACACATATGGCGCCCAAGGCGCCTAGGGGTTACAAAATCTTATTTCTCGTCAATTAAATTACTAATTCAACACCAAAATTCACTTACCAATATGAACATCAAATTACCACGGTCATCTCCAATTATCACCAATCACAATACCATCAAAACATTAATCAAACACTTGGCATACAAATCACAAATCTTCAACAACAAGACATCATATGGCAAGGGCTTATTCCAATCATCATAACACGACATCAATTTCAGATTTATGGCACTATAATTCCTACTCCCACATAACCCCCTTCATATAAACCCATTAGATAAAGGAACCCCACCCTTACAACCTATCATGAATATCTATTATATAGAAAGATAGAACTCCCCTTACCTTAATTTACCGAAGACAAAACCCTCTTGACTGGAACCACCAAGAACCACCGCAACAAGCTAGATCCCTCCCTTTCCCCTATGGAACTTGCGAAATCCTTCTTGTCTTCTCTCATGGGTGCGGCGCTCATAGCTTAAGCCCTCACGGCTCTCTTCCTTGTTTTTCACCAAATGAGCTAAAAACCCAAAAACTTGGTTTATATATGCGCTTATGTTTGTTGGGTCATGGGTCATGGGCTTTCTCTCCACTTAAGCCCTAATTTAATTAGTTGGTGCCACCAATTTCCTAATACCACACCTCCACTTAATTAATTAATATAATTTCTCAATAATCTAATTATATCAACTAAATAAATTAAATACCTAAATACTTAATTAAATAAATTAATTAAATATTTAGGGTGTTACAGTTATAAGTTTCACAAGTTAGGGTAATATTCTGGAAGCATTCTGGACATAGGTACTGTCTTTTTGAAACTGGGAATGTTCTATCCGTCCAAAAATTATGTGGTCTATTTTGTTAGACACTAGACTTAATTGTGGTCATTTTGGCACTGATTTCATCAAAATTGGAGTTGTCTAGCTCAAATAATAAGTTTCACAAGTTAGAGTAAAATTCTGGGGACAGTCTAGACATAGGGTCAGTGTTTTGATTGTAGTGTCTTCAAATGAACTCCTTTTTGAATGAATCCAATTCCTGTGAAAATTAGACAAAATGTTCTACTGTTTATGCTCAAGTTTCAGGTTATTTGGGTTTGTTTTGGTCATTGTAGAAGAGTTACAACTTAGGACACAATCACTGCCCCATTTTCTGGACCTACTGCCTTGTTTGCGAAAACTGTACTATTCGACTCATCATTCTGAAATTATAAAAATACAGCCAGAGACTAGACTTCATAAGCTTTCCGTAGAGAGGTCGTTCGCTAGATTCCGATGTCGTCTGGTTTGGTCTTTCGATTGTGAAAACTGGTGTCAAGTCGCTTTGTGAGAATACGCTTTGGATGTTGAGTTATTCGATAACTTAATTGAGATTGTTTTGATTGTCTTCAACTCAATTTTGAGGAAAAAGTTATGTGTATATCCATGGTTTTATTAACGGCCCTTGCGGTCCACAGTTTTATTAACGGCCCTTGTGGTCCATGGTTTAGCTAACGGCCCTTGTGGTCCACGGTTTTGTTGACGGCCCAATGCGGGTAATATATGTTGATTTTTGACGGCCAAATGCGGGTACATGGAATGTATTTAGATTGATTGTAAATATGTATAAGTCAGATTAACAAACTTAGCAACCACGAGTGAGATCACGAAAAGTAATTATAAGATGGACTAAATGTCCCCAAGGCTAATGATAATGATAAGCTCATGTTATGTTATGTTATGTCATGTTATGTTCATGCCAAGGTATATATTTATATACATCATGTTAGGGTGACGACCCTATTTTCAGGATTAGCGTACTAAGGGAGAGGAAGTCTTCCTTATGAACTTAGGCCCCGTCTAGTTTGTCCCCGCTGTGGTTAGGGAATGGGTTTGCCGGTAGTTTTATATACAATTGCCTGTGATATGTTAGAAATCATGTTATGTGTGTGTCTCTTGTGCGTCGCATAGAAGGGCCACGAGTACACGTTGTATGTTCCACGTAGTCAGCTTAAGGGCTACGAACTTATGAATCAAGCATAATGAATCGCGAGCGTTAGTAAGGGGTCTCGGTTGAACTCACGGAGACAAGTTGTCTCACCCTATCATGTGTTGTTGTTTTTCAGAGAAGCAGGGAAAAGTTGAAGGTTTCAGAGCATTGGTTACGGAGCTGCTTGGAGGAGCCGACGTTATCTTTAGTTTGTCATGTCTTGTATTTCTTTTTGATTATCTTAGTATGTTCGATTTGTACGACTTATGTTTGTAAAAGTTGTAATTCTCTTCCGCATACTTTCTATTTTGGTACTGAACACTAGTTATGAGTGGTGTAAGGAACGCTTTATGTATTTTATGTTAAGTTATGCAAGCGTACTTGATGGTTTTAGCATCGAGGTTTTAGTTCGTGTTCAGTATTTGAAACAGGAAGTACTCTGATATATGCCAGTAGTGCATTTCGGTGTTTTCTACAAGTTAGAAATTATCGGGGTGTTACATTTATTCATCAAGCCTCTCCAAGATCTAGAGTTTTATTTCTTAAAAGGCTAAAGTGCTGTTTTGGCCCTTTATCTTTGGGGTTGTGGTCACTTTGGCCCTTTATCTTTTTTTGTCTCATTTTAGACCCTCATGTTTTTTTTGTGTGTCATTTTGGCCCCTGCCGTTAATTATTTCTAACGGACGCCACGCTGGCAGGTAACTGCTGACGTGGCGTCCAGCTGACGTGGACTCATTAATTGACGTGGACTCATCAATTCTGTTTTTAAAAAAACACATCATCAATAAACTTAAAACATTAAAACATTAAAACACAAAAACAGAAAACACAAATCACAACAAAAATTGAAACCAGATTCAGATCTGAGGACTCCTTTGAAGAACAGAAACCTAAATCTCCAAAACCCCCATTGTCATCTTCTCCACTAACTCAAAAACAATAACCTGCATCTTCTTCCCCACTCAATCAATGGCATCGTCCCATTCGAACAATTGTGGCCCATCTCCACTAAAACAGAACCCCAAATCGCGAAGCACAAGTGAAACTCCACCCGAGTGTGACTGCGGCTTAAGATGTGTTGTGCGCACTGTGAAAAAAGAAACTGGAAATAAGGGAAGGAAGTTCTGGGGCTGTAGAGATTTTGTGGTAAGATTTATGGTAGTTGGTTCAAGTATTTCCCCATTGTTGAAGTTCTGAGCACATCTGTGTTGCAGATCTGAGTTTTCTCTTGAAGAACTATTTTTTTCAATTTGGTCCTCAATGTTTATGCTTTGTTTCATTTTGGCCCTCAATGTTTATGCTTAGTTTCAGCTCTGTCCCTCTTTTTTTTTGGAAAAATTCTCAATTCTGTATTTGATGTATGTATGTTTGTTTGGTTGGAGAGAGTAAAGAGGATCCTTCTGGTTGCGCATTTATGAAGTGGACTGCAGATCCATGGCCTCCTTAGACACAAAGTCAAAGTATAGAGACACAACGTGTAGAGACTGGATGTGCACATTGTGTTGAACTTAGAAACACTATTAAGGAGATGAAGAACAATGGAGAGTCGACAAAAAATTTGTTGAAAATTGCATTGTACTTGTCATACCCCAATTTTGTCCGGCTTAGGTCCAAACCCTAATTTTCCACACAAAAATAAATTATGCATTGCATTTTGGGTCCTAGAAACCGCTCCAAAGTTTTCGAAATCATTTTTTAGGGTTAGAATGCACGTTCTGGGAAGTTAGAGTCAAAAAGGGCATTTTGGTCATTTCTCACAAAAGGGTCTCTAAAAACAATTTTTGCAATAAGCCTCATGCATCAAATTAGGGTTTTTGAAAATGTGTTATGTATGCATGGCAAGTTTTGAAAAAAAATATTATGCATGCATGGCAAGCTTTGCATGGCAAAAACCTAAAAAACATTTTTGTGGAAAGCAAGAATTGATTTCCATTCTATTCTAAGGGCCAAGAATCGATTTATACTATTTTGTAAAGGCCATGAAATCGATTCCTTAATCCAATATTAAACCATGAAATCGATTTTCAGGCCATGTTAAGAAGCCAAGAATCGATTCCTCCTTATGTTATCAAGGCATGAAATCGATTTTCAGGCCATTTTTAGGAACCAAGAATCGATTCTTCCCTATGCTATCATGGCATGAAATCGATTTTCAGGCCACTTTAAAGAGCCAAGAATCGATTCCTCCTTATTTTGTCAAAACATGAAATCGATTTTCAAGCCATTTCCAAGAGCCAAGAATCGATTCCCACTTATTTTAACTAAACATGGAATCGATTTTCACCTATTTAGGATGTCCAAGAATCGATTCTTTGCTATTTCCAAAGGCTCAAACAATCGATTCATCCTTGCAATAAATGTTTTTTAAAAAAATCCTACGCTTTCCTAAGCCTATAAATAGGCAGCCTCAAATCACATTTTGACACGGACACTTCACACAAGATCAGAGAGAAGAATTGCTACACACATTTTTCACGAGATCTGAGAGACATTTTCACGAGATCTGAGAGACATTTCACGAGATCTGGGAAGACAACCCTCGTAAATCTCATTTTCCAGTTCCCCGCTTCATTTTTCGCTCTATCCGTGCCGTTGGTCCGTCTGAGCTGATCTCTTGCAAGGACTAGTCCGGGTTTGCGTTCTTCAGATCTGTAATATCTGTCTTCATCAGAGGTATTTCAGTCTTTTCATTTGTTAATGTTTAGTTATTGTGATCCATGTGATTTAACTTAACTATAGCATTCATCTACTCGTTCTTGTAAGTTATCGTCCATTGCTGATGACGAACCATATGATTCCCACTTATGCCTAGTGCATCATGTTCTAAGTGGTGAAGATGGTCTCGGGTGATTCAGCTTGCTCCTTTTAAGCCCTTTCAAAAACATTTTTAGAACTACGTCGCTTTGATTCCCGTTTGGGATACGTAGGAGCGAGCCACGTTCTCGTCAAGCGCAACAAATAAAAATTCTTTTCATCCCTCTAAACCAATCATTTTCATAAAACAAACAAAAATCATTTTCAAACCCATTGTTGCTAGTAGCTCATCAGAGCCTCTGTTCGTTTAGCTATTAGTGACAATGTTTCTTTTCTCCTAAAAATAATAAACGATGATCCATCATAACCTTTGTTAGTTTGATCATCGTGTGAATCAATCTCTTTCGAAAATCACTTTCAAAAAAGATAATAAAAAACGAGTTGTTATCAATAGTCCATCAGAACCTTCGTTCGTTTGACTAACGGTACAACTCTCTTTTTGAGTATTTAGTAGTGATTCATCATAGCCTCTGCTAGTTTAATCATTTGCTAATGCTCGTCCTATTTCAAAAACTCACTAAAAAAAGATAAAAAACAAAAACTTTTCAAAAAGAACCAAGAACTACGTAGCTTTGAATTCTCCATCGCACCGGGAGATACGTAGGAGCGGGCCATGTCCCGTCAAGCACTTTTTCTAAAAACCTTTTTTTTTTTCCCCCTTCTCACCTAAAATAAAATTTTCCTTAAAGATTTCCCATTCATCTCCAAATAAGAAATAAATAGGCAAATCTAGGTATTTTTCAAATCAAACGTTAAAACCACACATTTAATTAGAGGTTCCCTTTCGGTAGAAAGGACGTGCGCGATGCTAACACCTTCCTCGCACGTAACCGACCCCCGAACCTATATCTCTAGTTTCAAAAGACCATCCGCCTTGTCCAAAAGACCTTTTTTCAATGTTTTGGTCTTAAAATTAAAATATTGGTGGCGGCTCCAAAATTTTTCCACGTTGTACATTGAGAAACCCAAAGCGGGGATTTTTCGGGGTGCAACAGTACTCTATTTTCCTTTTGGTTGTAGCTTGTGTAATTCTAATTCTGAAATCTGGACATTCTGTGTAATGGTCTAACTTAGAAGGGTAACACTATGTTCATTGATGTAATCCTATTTTCCTTTTGATTGTACCTTGTGTAATGGTAATTGATGTAATCCTGAAATATTTTTGTTAAGAACACTATGTTCATGTCTCTATTCAGTGTCAATTTACATTTACCTATAAATAGCAAGTAAAAACATAAGGTACCAAAATGAAACATTTTAAAATCACGAGGGACCAAATTGAAATATTTTAAAATCATGAGGGACCAAATTGAAACATACCATACCAACTTAATATTAACTTAAGATGACCAAATATACTCTGTCATGAGGTCTATTGTCTATTAATACATAACATCCAGCCAATTAAACAACAAAAAGGGGAATTAAAACCCTACTAAACATCCACATCCTTCAACAACATTGTCACATAACAAAAAGTAACATAAAGTAGCACAGATTCACTGCCTCTTCCACGTTGGAAGTATAGCCCTTGTAGAGTTAGGTCTTTTGGGTACACCAAGTGTTTTCTTCAGCCTTGTTGTTGTTGGCTCAGTAGCTGGCTGACTTGGTGCAGCTGGTGTTTTCTTCGACCTTGTAGTTGTTGGTGCAGTTGGTGGTTGACTTGGTGCAGCTGGTGTTTTCTTCGACCTTGTAGTTGTTCTGATGTTTTCTTCGACCTTGTAGTTGTTGGTGCAGTTGGTGGTTAACTTGGTGCAGCTGGTGGTTGACTTGGTGCAGCTGGTTGAGTTTGTGTTGTAGTTTGTGTTGCAGTTTGTGTTGCATTTTGTGTTGCAGTTTGTGTTGCAGTTTGTGTTGCATTTGGTGGTGCATTTTGTGTTGCATTTTGTGTTGCAGTTTGTGCAGTTGCTTGTACAGTTGGTAGTGCAGTTGTTGGTGCAGCTTGTGATTGGGCAGTTTGGGTGGATTCACTTGGAGCATTTTGGCAAGACTTTTTATTGTGCCCAGGCTGCTTGCATGTTCTGCACTTTTGAACCCATCCCTTTCTACTTATATGTTCAGAAGGTGTCTTCTTCTCATCTGAATCTTTGTTCCTTGCCTTCTTGGGTCTACCTGTAAAGCACCATCATACATAATGCTATCAATGGGACCATACATTTATACCTGGTAAAGCACCATCATAGATATATACCTGGTAATTTTCTGTGAGGAGGAGGGAGGATGTCTGGGTATGGAGTTTGTTGCCATACATTTTGACCATTTGTTGGATAGATTATTGACTGGTAGCATGCCTCATAGGTGGATTTCCTGTAGTAGTTAGGAACCAATTCCTCAGGATCAAGTTGTTTGTCATTGTAAACGGAAACTACATGACAACAAGGCACCCCCGTGAGCATCCATTTTCTACAAGAACACTCCTTCTGAGTAAGATTGACTACGAACTTGTCCCCAATATTGTGTACGTGCCTCACATCATAAATGTCTTCAGTAGCAAACCTTTAAGGACCAAAATGAAATCAATTAAAAACATAAGGGACCAAAATGAAATCAATTAAAAACATAATGGACTAAAATGAAATCAATTAAAATGTATTATACCTGCACAACCAAAATCTGGACTGCTCTTTCTCCTTTTCTAACCTCATCCTTATTCTTGGTAACACATCACCACCGTAGTTCTCAATTTTAGTTCTATTTTTGGCCCATCTTTCCATAAGGTAATTCCTTATTTCTTCAGTCATAGTGACAATTGGTTTTGCTCTTGCACCAACTATGACACTGTTGAATGTCTCACTCATGTTGTTCACAACCACGTCACACTTTGAGTTAAAAGGAAATCTGTATTTACTCCAAAACCTAGGAGGTATCCTAATTAAATCCTGGTGTGCATCTTTATTTATGACCCTCATTTCCAACATCAGCCTCTCCCATTCTTGATGGTATGTTGCCTTTGCAGCCTTCCACATCAACTCTTTAAGTATCTTTCCTGGATGCTTCTTTCTAAAGTTTGCGTATAAGTGCCTTACGCAAAACCTTTGCTCAACACCAGGGAGTAACTCATCCATAGCAGGCAGCAATCCCTACCAAACAAAATGATAGGGACTAAAATGAAACTACTTAAAATGATAAGGGACTAAAATGAAACTACTTAAAATGATAAGGGACTAAAATGAAACTACTTAAAATGATGAGGGACTAAAATGAAACTACTTAAAATGATAAGGGACTAAAATGAAACTACTAAAAATGATGAGGGACTAAAATGAAACTACTTAGATGGTACCTTTTGTTGATCAGACATGAAGGCATACTGCTGGCAGACATGTGCACCACCCAGAGCATTAATAAGGAGCTTCAAAAACCAAGACCATGAATCTTTATTTTCCCCTTCAACTACAGCCATAGCAATTGGAAGCATCTGGTCATTTGGGTCTCTACCCACAGCTGCTAGAATCTGACCTCCGTAGTATCCTTTAAGAAAGCACCCATCTAAACCAATAATTGGTCTACATTTCATAAAACTCAGTTTGCAACCCTCAAGGCACATAAACAGCCTTTGGAAACTTGGAAACAAAGGCCTATCTACATAGTCACCACCTTCAACACTTGCTTGCACATTGAGTTTAACTGTGCTATTCGGATTGGACCTAACTAACTCATGACAGTAGTCATATAACCTCTTATACTGCTCCTTAAATGATCCATCAACAAGGTCAATGGCTCTCTTCCTAGCTCTATATGCCTTAGACCTACTAATTCCTGCATTCCATTTTTCACGTGTCTTGTCTACAATATCAGTTACCTTGATTTTAGGATTTTCCTTCATAGTCTTGTATAGCTTATCTCCCAACCAACTTGACTTCCGTGCTCTCACTCTTAATGCCCTGCTGCATTTGTGTTCATCAACCAATGTCCTTAGCTGCCATGTTTCACTAGGAAGCTTTCGACAATAAGCAACCCATGGACATCCGTCCTTACACACAACTCTTGCCCTCTCTTTTTCATTTCTGATAAACCTTATATCCCTACCATTATGTACAGCATAAGTTCTGACTGCTGTGAGGAATTCATCCTTTGATGAAAAAAGAGAACCATTAACCCACTGGAAATCCATCATGTTCTTTGGCATCACAAAAGATGGATATTTAGTGCTCTCTCCCTCTTCATCAGACGAGTCTTTGGAATCATCAGTTTCAATATCTTCACTGTAGTATTCTTCATCCGATAGACCCTTATCAAGCTTAACAGTTTTCCTCTTTCTCTTTTCACCAATAGTTAAGGTATCATTATCTTCCTCAAATGGCACATGCTGCATTTCTACATTTGGAGTAGTAGACTCTTTGGTTTTCTTTTTCTTTGGCCTACCCTTATTCATCTTCTTACTTGTCTCAGCCACTTGATCTTGTTGTTGATCAGCCACTTGATCTTGTTGTTGGTCAGCCACTTGATCTTGTTGTTGGTCAGTCACTTGATCTTGTTGTTCATCAAAACCATCATACTCACCCTCCTCATCATCAGAATCATTAAATCTTTCTTTCTGGGCAGTATCACTATCATCACTATAATCCCCATCTCCATTGACCACTTCTTGTAAAAACACTCCCTCATCTTCCACTTCTATTTGACCTTCACCAATACTTTCATTTTGGGCTTTGTGAACAGTTTCGGGTTGAGGAGTATTTTGGGCTTTGTGAACAGTTTCGGGTTGAGGAGTATTTTGGGCTTTGGGTACATTATGGGATTTTAAAGAGGATCTCAAATGTGGGGCAGGCTCATTAAGTTGGGGCCCAATAGGTATATCAGGCAAGTCAACATATTCAGGTTGAGATATGGGGTGGAGTATGTACATGTGTACACTGTAACACCCCAAAAATAATAGATTAATTTATTTAATTAGTTAAAAGAAATTGGGTGGTAGAAATAATAATATAATTATTATTTATTACTTATTAAAATGAGTATAAGGTGTTTTAAATAAAATAAGGAGCAGTATTGGAATCGGATAAGGTGTTGTAATTAAATTGGGCTTAAGCTGCAGGGAAGCCCGCAATCCAAGCCCGACAACCTAAGCGCATATAAAAGTTGAGATTTTAAGGTTTTGGTTCATTTGAGAAAGAGAAAGGAAAAATGCGAAATAGAGAGGGTGGGAAGGGAAGGAGGGCGCGACGCCCATGAGGAGAGGAGGAGAGGTGAAGTGCGCAAAGCTCCAAGGAGAAAGGAGAAGGTGTGATCCGGTTGCCATGTTTCCGTTCGTGATCGTCTCTAGAGATCCTATTCATCTAATTCGAGGTTAGGGGAGTCTCACTCTATAATAGAGAATATAATAGGTTGTATGTAGACCATAGGATCCCACTTGATATTATTTATAAATTGTTAGATTGTTTAGGTTGGTTGAAATTGATAATTAGTGTGATTGATTCGATTCCCTATGCTAAGGTTAGATTTCATGTGTTGATTTTATGCCTTGTTGTGTCCTTAATGTATAAATGTGAGATTGAATGTTGTTGGTATGAGCATAATGTATTTTGTGATTTGTTGTTGTGAATTGATTTGGAAATTTGATGTTTGGTGGATGTTGGGTCGCATGGGGCGCCAAGTGCCGAGGGAAATGGCGCCCTGTGTACTGTAGCAGTGGCTTATGTTGTATGTTGTTTGCTGCCTGGGCGCTGTTCTGGTTGCTGGAGTGGCGCCAAGGTGCTGCCTATGTCTAGACATGGCGCACAAAAGGGGGTCTTGTGTGCAAAACGATTTCTGAGCATATTTTCCCTAGCCAAACTTTGTATTCACCTGACCAAATTGTATTTTAAGTACTTTGGCTAAAGAATTTCCAGATTTGCACTTGTTGTTTTGAAAAGGTCCTATTGGGCATCGTTTTAGCTTGTGTAAAGGGGGTGTTGTGTGCAAATCAGTTTTTGAGCATGTTTTCCCTAGCCAAACTTTGTATTCACCTGACCAAATTGTATTTTAAGTACTTTGGCTAAAGAATTTCCAGATTTGCACTTGTTGTTTTGAAAAGGTCCTATTGGGCATCGTTTTAGCTTGTGTAAAGGGGGTGTTGTGTGCAAATCAGTTTCTGAGCATATTTTCACTAGCCAAACTTTGTATTCACCTGACCAAATTGTATTTTAAGTACTTTGGCTAAAGAATTTCCAGATTTGCACTTGTTGTTTTGAAATGGTCCTATTGGGCATCGTTTTAGCTTGTGTAAAGGGGGTGTTGTGTGCAAATCAGTTTCTGAGCATATTTTCCCTAGCCAAACTTTGTATTCACCTGACCAAATTGTATTTTAAGTACTTTGGCTAAAGAATTTCCAGATTTGCACTTTTTGTTTTGAAATGGTCCTATTGGGCATCGTTTTAGCTTGTGTAAAGGGGGTGTTGTGTGCAAATCAGTTTCTGAACATATTTTCCCTAGCCAAACTTTGTATTCACCTGACCAAATTGTATTTTAAGCACTTTGGCTAAAGAATTTCCAGGTTTGCATGTGTGGTTTTGAAATGGTCCTATTGGGCATCGTTTTAACTTGTGTAAAGGGGGTCTTGTGTGCAAAACGATTTCTGAGCATATTTTCCCGAGCCAAACTTTGTATCCACGTGACCAAATCCTATTTTGAACATTTTGGCTAGAGCGGTTTTAATTTTTCAGGTGACCTATTATGGTTGTGCGCGTGTGGGTTGTGTTGGGCGCCAAGTGTGGCCGCCCAGGGCGCCAAGTGGTGCGTCCGTGCTTTGTGTTTTGGTTTCGGTCCTAATAGTGACAGATTGGTCCCTAGTGCTAGCTTAGTCATAGAGACGTGATTGAGATGAGAAAATAAATGAGTTGATTGATGATGAGGCCATGGGGGCTACAACTAAGATTACTAAAGATGTGATATGGGGTGTATGGACCGTGTTGTTAAGAATTATGATTGTGGTTTTTGTCATGGAGTCTCATGCATACATAAGGCTGCGGTCCGAGTTTTATGTTATGATGATAAGGCTTCGGTCTGAGTTCTAAATCGAAATGATAAGGCTGCGGTCTGAGTTGATATTATGATGATAAGGCTGCGGTCTGGGAAAATGGTACCACATGCATAACTGTATTGCATACATCCTCATGATAAGCATGTGAGTTGGCGATTGTATGAACTATGCTACTGTGTGACTGTATGAGTGCGATGCTATGATGGAATATACTTCTTATTATAGTCTTTATTATGTAGTTGAGACTCACCCTTCTGTTGTTGTTTACCACAGGTAGTCCTGAGTGAAGGCTTACTCCTTTAACTCCCGAGTCGGTCTGCTCTGATACGTGACACCTAGGGGGTTGGCTTAGGAATTCTAGTGTTATTCATTTGTTGTTGAATTTTATATGCATTGATTTAATGATTTTTGTTGAGGCTGTTGTTCGGCACTTTCGAGATTATATTATTTTTCCGCTGCGAGACATCTAAATTATAATGTGTGGATTCTGTTGGTGAAGTCAAGAGTACCCTAAATTATTTAATGGTGTTGCGTATTTATAATGGTATAATGAAGGCTTATACTGATTTGATCGTTGTTAGAGTAAGATTATGTGTAGCATTCCATTGAAAAGGAATTTTGAAACTCTGATCTCTATGATAAATAGCCGGGTAGAATGGGGTGTTACATTAGTGGTATCAGAGCAATGGTTGGTTGGTCCGTCCGGCCAAGTCGTCGAGTCGTTGTGTCAGATAGTGACCAACTGTTGTATTTCAGATCTGACCATGGTTTATGTTGCAGGTACTCCAAAAGTTTCCATTGGTAAGTGAACTAGTGGGGGAGATGCCCCTACTAGTGCTGTGTGCCTTATTGTGCTTTCGGTGTGTGAATTGTGTTTGTTTGTTGTAGTCCTTATTGTTGACCTCCTTACTGCGTGTTTCTACATGATATGCTCTGTTGTTTAAGTACTCACATGAGTTTTGGTTGGTATTGAGCTCGGCGTATCCTGCATCATATTCAAAGTAATTGCTGTTTGTTGTTAGATGTTAATTCGACATTTATTCGCATGCTCATGTATTTGTAAAGTATAATATTACATGCTCCCCATCCTGAGTTTAGTTGCCCCTCGAGTGTAAACAAACTTGATGCGTTTTAAAATGGTAATTGCATCCTATGCTGTTTGTCTGGCCTCGTTACGTGCGTCTGCTGTGCCTGTATGCTATTGGCAGTTTACCTTGTTGCATGTTACTCTCCTATGTTGTTTTGTCCAAATCAAGTTATTGCCAATAACTGCCGTGGTGTTTTAATCCCTACAAGTGAAAAACGTTTTCATTCTAGTGCTACAATTTTGGTCCTCAATTATTTTGGAAGTTGCAACTTGATATAACAGTTTTAGCTGAGAACTACCTCATTGAACTACTATTTTAACCTGCCTGATTTCCTCAAAGTGTAATCTTGCATGCTTGAGTTTTATGACAAATCTTTTGGTCGTTACTTCTTGAATTGTGTCATGTGAATTTAAAAAGTAAGGGGATTCATGAAACTGCTTTTGAATGACTGTTAAATAGCTTTATGGTTGGATACTGATTTTGGCATTGGAAAATTATTTTATTAAGTGGACATTGAAAGTGTATAAAGTTTTACTATAGCATGCTTTTGACTGCACAATGATGCTTCACGCTAAGTGCCTTGTGAATTGGTCGTGCCAATTATGTTTCGATGTTAGCATCCTTGACTGCCGCAAATGATAAAATTTTTGGTTTGAACACCACAACTGTTGTTTCCTCCTATTTTTACAAGCTACGTGAAATGATTTTTAAAAATGGGCTATAGTTATGTCGTTGTTATTCCGGGTATTTTGGTGCATGGTGTGATTGTGCCTTTTCGTATATGTGCCTTTAGCTGTGAATTGTTGTCTCCATGGGTTGGCCCTTCTAGCTGTTTTAATGCCTTGACTGCTGTTCCATGAGTTGAATTATTATTTTTTTTTTTCATGCTGAACTATGTAGATGATTATCACTTACTCTAAAAGATTGTCATTATTGTTTTGGTGATTAGTGACTGATGTCACGGGACTTGGTTTTGATTTCCTACTGGTTTGGAAGGTGTTCAATTTTCGAAAAATGTATTAGTTGTTGTTTTGTCAATTTAAAGTATTGCTATTTGCCAACTAAACGAGTTGCTATATTACGGTTTATTTTTATAGAATGAGTTGTTGTTTTATGAAATAAGTGTGGTGCGGTTTTATGAAAATGAAGCGCTATTTTTATGCTGAAAAACGTGTTGTTTTCGTAATAACTTGAAGTGCCGAGTTCCTAAAATTTAAAATGATTTTTGTACTCGTGTTTTAATTATAGTTGACAATGTGTAATTGATCAATGTCGTAGTGTTAAGTATCCTACCTTCCTTTCTACAAGGCTTAGTATAATACGTCTCACTTACTCCTTTATGACCCCAAAGAAAAAGATTTTTGAGCTGATTTGAACTATGTGCCATAAAATGGATGTGCTCCTTATTAGCTCGTTACTCTATGGAACTAAAAACCTATAAATACCATTATTGACTGTTTTGGATTAACGGCGAGTTCAATACATTTGAAAAATTGGGTTTTATGAAAGTATTTTCCTCTGGCTCTTATTTTATGGTATTTCTAATTCTATTGGGATTGTGAAGTGTATCTTTCTAGATTCCAATTAGACGATAGTAAAGGATTGTTCCACACTCTTGATGTTGCACACTTTGATTTCCTTCTAGAGTATAACTACTTGGTGTTAAGTGTTAGAATCATTAGGTGTTAAGTGTTTGGACTCCGTTTTCCTCTGCCTTTTTGTAATCTAATCGAGTCTAGTTACTTCCCTTTGTACATATTTAAATGAATGTAAATGTTTGGTATTGAAATTGGTGGAATTATGTTTCATTGAAATTTATAAAATATGATTGTAGAGGTGACTAGAATAAATGCATGCTTAAAAACTATTTGCGAACTCTAATTGTCTACAACTGATTTTATTGTCTGATTCTGGTCGATACCTCTTTAATTGTGATACGTGGTTTTGTAAGTTGAAAATGAAGTGAGTTATGAGATTGTTTGTGAACCCCTAATAAACAAATTTTATGATTGGATACAATATTGGTATCAAACTTATATTTTTTTATAAACGAATTCCTATTAGATTATTTCGCAGTTGTGCCAATTGTGTTGTGTGGTTTAATGAGTTAAATATGGAATGCATGTTAAGGAATGAATGCATGTTGGTATTATGGTAGATATTGTTCTTACACGTTTGCTTTTATTGAACTCCCAAGTTTAAGATGTTAATTGAGTACCCTATGTGATATGCTAGTATGATCTTCATGTGTGATTAAATATTATTATTTGTGTAGGGATCGTTTAAATTGAATTGCTTTGGTGTGCTTGTCGTGTCTCAGACTTGAATTATGAATATAAAATAGTGTCGTTGCATTGAGGAATGAGTAAAAGAGCCAACAAGTAGTGTAACATTTTAGGTTCAGAAAATAATGTTGCTGTTTTATTCGGATAATTGTTATGGTTTTCTGCAAAATGACTATTGCTGAAAATGAATGTTGCTACCTTTTTAAAAGTTGTTGTTGCTGCTTCCTAAGGCCGCTGTCAGTGCTTTCAAGAATAACTGTTACTGTCCCTACTTTTGTACACTGCTGCTATTGTACGAGTTGTGCCTGTTTTTGGGTTGTTGACTGTCCCTATTTTTATGAGTTGTGCCTAATTCGATTGTTAACCGTGCCGGTGCCTTAGTGCCCGATTGTGTGACTGAGTTGTTAATATTGTTGTCGTTGATGATGTTGCTCTGTTGTTGATTTTTAGTTGTTGATGTCGCCTGAGTGGCAATTGTAGTTGTTGATGTCGCCTGAGTGGCAATTGTAGTTGTTGATGTCGCCTGAGTGGCAGTTGTAATTGTTGATGTCGCCTGAGTGGCAGAGTTGTTTGTGGATGTTGTTGTCGTGTTACTAAAATTATGAGACTTGTTGTACGACTGTTATGCACCCTGTGAATTTCGTTGTGATGTTATGATGATTGAAGTATTTTGTTATCCTTATGGGTAGATGAGTGGGGTAGGATGCGAGCTAGTTTATCAGAGTAGCGCAGCGGAGTAGAGAGTGAGTCTGATTATTACTGCTTGAAGTTACCTGGCTGAACAAGTAGGAGGGACGGCCGCCCAAGCACTTACCGCCGGTAATCAGAGCAATAGTAATCAGCATGAATGATAGCACTAGTTGTCTAGGTGGCCTTAATGGGAGAGTCTTAGCGTTGACAGGTGGATTTCGAGGACGAAATTCCTTTAAGTGGGGGAGAGTTGTAACACCCCAAAAATAATAGATTAATTTATTTAATTAGTTAAAAGAAATTGGGTGGTAGAAATAATAATATAATTATTATTTATTACTTATTAAAATGAGTATAAGGTGTTTTAAATAAAATAAGGAGCAGTATTGGAATCGGATAAGGTGTTGTAATTAAATTGGGCTTAAGCTGCAGGGAAGCCCGCAATCCAAGCCCGACAACCTAAGCGCATATAAAAGTTGAGATTTTAAGGTTTTGGTTCATTTGAGAAAAAGAAAGGAAAAATGCGAAATAGAGAGGGTGGGAAGGGAAGGAGGGCGCGGCGCCCATGAGGAGAGGAGGAGAGGTGAAGTGCGCAAAGCTCCAAGGAGAAAGGAGAAGGTGTGATCCGGTTGCCATGGTTCCGTTCGTGATCGTCTCTAGAGATCCTATTCTTCTAATTCGAGGTTAGGGGAGTCTCACTCTATAATAGAGAATATAATAGGTTGTATGTAGACCATAGGATCCCACTTGATATTATTTATAAATTGTTAGATTGTTTAGGTTGGTTGAAATTGATAATTAGTGTGATTGATTCGATTCCCTATGCTAAGGTTAGATTTCATGTGTTGATTTTATGCCTTGTTGTGTCCTTAATGTATAAATGTGAGATTGAATGTTGTTGGTATGAGCATAATGTATTTTGTGATTTGTTGTTGTGAATTGATTTGGAAATTTGATGTTTGGTGGATGTTGGGTCGCATGGGGCGCCAAGTGCCTAGGGAAATGGCGCCCTGTGTACTGTAGCAGTGGCTTATGTTGTATGTTGTTTGCTGCCTGGGCGCTGTTCTGGTTGCTGGAGTGGCGCCAAGGTGCTGCCTATGTCTAGACATGGCGCACAAAAGGGGGTGTTGTGTGCAAAACGATTTCTGAGCATATTTTCCCAAGCCAAACTTTGTATTCACCTGACCAAATTGTATTTTAAGTACTTTGGCTAAAGAATTTCCAGATTTGCACTTGTTTTGAAAAGGTCCTATTGGGCATCGTTTTAGCTTGTGTAAAGGGGGTGTTCTGTGCAAATCAGTTTCTGAGCATATTTTCCCTAGCCAAACTTTGTATTCACCTGACCAAATTGTATTTTAAGTACTTTGGCTAAAGAATTTCCAGATTTGCACTTGTTGTTTTGAAAAGGTCCTATTGGGCATCGTTTTAGCTTGTGTAAAGGGGGTGTTGTGTGCAAATCAGTTTCTGAGCATATTTTCCCTAGCCAAACTTTGTATTCACCTGACCAAATTGTATTTTAAGTACTTTGGCTAAAGAATTTCCAGATTTGCACTTGTTGTTTTGAAATGGTCCTATTGGGCATCGTTTTAGCTTGTGTAAAGGGGGTGTTGTGTGCAAATCAGTTTCTGAGCATATTTTCCCTAGCCAAACTTTGTATTCACCTGACCAAATTGTATTTTAAGTACTTTGGCTAAAGAATTTCCAGATTTGCACTTGTTGTTTTGAAATGGTCCTATTGGGCATCGTTTTAGCTTGTGTAAAGGGGGTGTTGTGTGCAAATCAGTTTCTGAACATATGTTCCCTAGCCAAACTTTGTATTCACCTGACCAAATTGTATTTTAAGCACTTTGGCTAAAGAATTTCCAGGTTTTCATGTGTGGTTTTGAAATGGTCCTATTGGGCATCGTTTTAACTTGTGTAAAGGGGGTCTTGTGTGCAAAACGATTTCTGAGCATATTTACCCGAGCCAAACTTTGTATCCACGTGACCAAATCCTATTTTGAACATTTTGGCTAGAGCGGTTTTAATTTTTCAGGTGACCTATTATGGTTGTGCGCGTGTGGGTTGTGTTGGGCGCCAAGTGTGGCCGCCCAGGGCGCCAAGTGGTGCGTCCGTGCTTTGTGTTTTGGTTTCGGTCCTAATAGTGACAGATTGGTCCCTAGTGCTAGCTTAGTCATAGAGACGTGATTGAGATGAGAAAATAAATGAGTTGATTGATGATGAGGCCATGGGGGCTACAACTAAGATTACTAAAGATGTGATATGGGCTGTATGGACCGTGTTGTTAAGAATTATGATTGTGGTTTTTGTCATGGAGTCTCATGCATACATAAGGCTGCGGTCCGAGTTTTATATTATGATGATAAGGCTGCGGTCTGAGTTCTAAATCGAAATGATAAGGCTGCGGTCTGAGTTGATATTATGATGATAAGGCTGCGGTCTGGGAAAATGGTACCACATGCATAACTGTATTGCATACATCCTCATGATAAGCATGTGAGTTGGCGATTGTATGAACTATGCTACTGTGTGACTGTATGAGTGCGATGCTATGATGGAATATACTTCTTATTATAGTCTTTATTATGTAGTTGAGACTCACCCTTCTGTTGTTGTTTACCACAGGTAGTCCTGAGTGAAGGCTTACTCCTTTCACTCCCGAGTCGGTCTGCTCTGATACGTGACACCTAGGGGGTTGGCTTAGGAATTCTAGTGTTATTCATTTGTTGTTGAATTTTATATGCATTGATTTAATGATTTTTGTTGAGGCTGTTGTTCGGCACTTTCGAGATTATATTATTTTTCCGCTGCGAGACATCTAAATTATAATGTGTGGATTCTGTTGGTGAAGTCAAGAGTACCCTAAATTATTTAATGGTGTTGCGTATTTATAATGGTATAATGAAGGCTTATACTGATTTGATCGTTGTTAGAGTAAGATTATGTGTAGCATTCCATTGAAAAGGAATTTTGAAACTCTGATCTCTATGATAAATAGCCGGGTAGAATGGGGTGTTACATTAGTGGTATCAGAGCAATGGTTGGTTGGTCCGTCCGGCCAAGTCGTCGAGTCGTTGTGTCAGATAGTGACCAACTGTTGTATTTCAGAGCTGACCATGGTTTATGTTGCAGGTACTCCAAAAGTTTCCATTGGTAAGTGAACTAGTGGGGGAGATGCCCCTACTAGTGCTGTGTGCCTTATTGTGCTTTCGGTGTGTGAATTGTGTTTGTTTGTTGTAGTCCTTATTGTTGACCTCCTTACTGCGTGTTTCTACATGATATGCTCTGTTGTTTAAGTACTCACATGAGTTTTGGTTGGTATTGAGCTCGGCGTATCCTGCATCATATTCAAAGTAATTGCTGTTTGTTGTTAGATGTTAATTCGACATTTATTCGCATGCTCATGTATTTGTAAAGTATAATATTACATGCTCCCCATCCTGAGTTTAGTTGCCCCTCGAGTGTAAACAAACTTGATGCGTTTTAAAATGGTAATTGCATCCTATGCTGTTTGTCTGGCCTCGTTACGTGCGTCTGCTGTGCCTGTATGCTATTGGCAGTTTACCTTGTTGCATGTTACTCTCCTATGTTGTTTTGTCCAAATCAAGTTATTGCCAATAACTGCCGTGGTGTTTTAATCCCTACAAGTGAAAAACGTTTTCATTCTAGTGCTACAATTTTGGTCCTCAATTATTTTGGAAGTTGCAACTTGATATAACAGTTTTAGCTGAGAACTACCTCATTGAACTACTATTTTAACCTGCCTGATTTCCTCAAAGTGTAATCTTGCATGCTTGAGTTTTATGACAAATCTTTTGGTCGTTACTTCTTGAATTGTGTCATGTGAATTTAAAAAGTAAGGGGATTCATGAAACTGCTTTTGAATGACTGTTAAATAGCTTTATGGTTGGATACTGATTTTGGCCCATTGAAAATAGGTGCCAATCGATTCATGGCTTTAAGACAGGTAAGGAATCGATTGTTTACTAAGTGAAAAACAATATGAATCGATTCTTTCTTTTTGAAAACAATTGTGTATCGATTATGTACTTAGTACAAATAATATGAATCGATTATATACTTTTATATTGAGTTAAAAATCGATTTTGATGTTTAGTTTAAAGTAGTGCGAATCGACTTTATAGTTTCTCAAAATGCTTTTTATGTTTACGTGTGCATGCATGCATTTTGAACACTAGTGAAGGCGCGAGACTTTGAGAGATGAGCTGACCCTCGGAAGAGCTTACACTTTTTCCTAAGACAATCCCAAACCCTAAGGACTACCCTTATTTCTTGAGACATTGATTCTTTAGTCTTGATTGTCTTGGATTGTGACTTTGATATTTTGTCACTTTCATCAACTTTCACTTTCATCAACTTTTGCCTTTGCTCACTCTCATCAACTTTGTCCATCAACTTTGGCTTTGTCTTTTTCATCATCAAAACCTGACCTGCAATATAAGTTACCTGCAATACAAGATATCCACATTCTCCCCCTTTTTGATGATGACAAAACTTGACTCATCTTTAGGTGCGAGGTTAGTTCATCAAAGCAAAATGATGCATATATGTGATACTCCCCCTAACTTGATGCTCCTCCTGTTTTTTTGACTAGATGCAAAGTGATAATGCTATAACACTACACTACATTTCTCCCCCTTTTTGTCATGATCAAAAGGGTCGACATATGATAAAGTTTGCGAATCTAAACAGCATATGTTTCATTCAAATAGAAGAGGAGTCAATGATTCCATGTTCTCTTCGAATGAAAAAGAAGATTTCTTTTTGTAAAGGTTTCGTGAAAATATCAGCTAGCTGTTTTGACGATTCAACAAATTCAATCACACAATCGCCTTTTTGGACATGATCTCTGAGAAAATGATGTCTAATTTCTATATGCTTGGTCCTATAGAGTGTTGAACGGGGTTCTTTGTAAGATTGATAGCGCTGGTATTGTCGCATTTTATCGGGATATGATCTAGTTCTACACCATAGTCAAGAAGTTGTTGCTTCATCCAGAGGATCTGTGCACAGCAACTTCCTGCTGCAACATATTCTGCTTCAGCAGTTGACAGTGCGACACTGACCTGTTTCTTACTGTGCCATGAAACTAGTGCACTACCTAGTATGTGACATGTTCCACTAGTGCTTTTTCTATCCAATTTACAACCTGCAAAATCAGAGTCCGAGTCTCCAATAAGACTACATGTGGCGCCTTTGGGGTACCACAGACCAACATTTTGTGTGCCTACAAGATATCTCATTATTCTTTTGACAGCTACTAAATGCGACTCTTTTGGATTTGCTTGATATCTAGCACACATGCAAACACTAAACATGATATCCGGTCTACTAGCAGTTAAATAGAGACGAGAGCCAATCATACCTCTATATTTGCTTAGTTCTACCGGTTTACCTTCTTTATCTTTGTCTAAGTAGCAAGAGGTGCTCATTGGAGTGGACATTTCTTTTGATTTGTCCATTTCGAATCGCTTGAGTAATTATTTGCAATATTTTGATTGAGAGATGAAGATGCCGTTGTTGGTTTGTTTTATTTGAAGCCCGAGGAAGAAGTTGAGTTCTCCCATCATCGACATTTCACACTCACTCTGCATAATACTAGAAAATTCTTTGCACAAAAATTCATTAGTAGCACTGAAAATAATGTCATCCACATAAATTTGCACAAGTAAGGTGTCAACTTTTGTTCTTTTTATGAAAAGTGTAGTATAAACTTTCCCTCTTTGAAAATCATGATTGAGTAAGAATTTGCTCAATCTTTCGTACCAAGCTCTAGGAGCTTGCTTCAGACCATATAGAGCCTTTTTGAGTTTAAAAACATGATCCGGTTTTTCATAACTTTCAAAGCCAGGTGGTTGTTCAACATACAGTTCTTCTTGAATATAACCATTTAAAAAAGCGCTCTTAACATCCATTTGATATAGTTTAAAATCCATAACAGATGCAAAAGCAAGCAGCATGCGAATAGCCTCTAATCTAGCTACAGGTGCAAAGGTTTCATCATAGTCTATTCCTTCTTCTTGATTATAACCTTTAGCAACTAATCTAGCTTTGTTTCTAACAATTATACCTGATTCATCTAGTTTGTTTCTTTTTTTTTGGCCAAAATCTAGTTTGTTTCTAAACACCCATTTTGTGCCTATGATTTGATGCTTATCAGGCCTGGCAACAAGATCCCACACTTTGTTTCTTTCAAACTGATTTAACTCTTCTTGCATAGCTATAGTCCAATGTTCATCTTCTATGGCTTCAACTAGATTCCTAGGTTCAATTTGAGATACAAAAGCCATATGATCACATGCATTTCTAAGAGAGTTTCGAGTAGTTACCCCTTTTGTTACATCACCTATAACATTTTCAAGCGAGTGGTCCCTTGGGATTCTCCATTCCTTGGGTAGCTCACTGCTTGATCCTTTTTCAATCTCCTCTTGAGGAGTGGATTTTGTCCCTTCCTCTTTATCTTTCTTCTTTCCATCTAACTGTAAATCTTCAAGTTCATCTGCAACATCATCAATAACCTTTCCCAGCCTTTTGGGGTTAGTGTCATCAAATGTAACATGTACAGAGTCCTCAATTACTTTATTTATTTTATTGAAAATTCTAAAGGCCTTGCTAGATAAAGAGTAACCGAGAAAAATTCCTTCATCAGCCTTAGCATCGAATTTTCCTAAGTTATCCTTTCCATTATTTAAAACAAAACATTTGCATCCAAATGTGTGTAAGTGTGCAATGTTTGGTTTTCTCCCCTTGTAAAGTTCATAGGGGGTTTTCTTTAAAATAGGCCTAATCAAAACTCTATTCATAACATAACAAGTAGTACTTACAGCATCCGCCCAAAAGTATTTTGGGATGTCGTGATCATTTAGCATTGTTCTGGCAAGTTCTTCCAATGAACGGTTTTTCCTTTCAACGAATCCATTTTGTTGAGGAGTTCTAGGTGCTGAGAAGTTGTGATTGATACCCAGTTCTTCACAGAAGCTTTCAAACCTTTCATTTTCAAATTCTCCGCCGTGATCGGGGGTGAATTGAGTCTAGCTCTGATACCACTTGTTACCAAGTGGCTTCAGTTTCAAGAGGGGGGGGGTGAATTGAGATTTTAAAAACTTCTCCCCTTTTTAACGACTTAGATTAATTTTCGCGTAGGTTAAATGGAAGCGAAGGAATTAGAAAATAAAGCAATAAAGAACACAGCAGATTTATACTGGTTCGGTCACCTCCCAGTGACCTACGTCCAGTCCACACACCCTTGTGAGATTTTCCACTAACACAACAAGGCTTACGGGTGCCTTGGAAACCTTTACAGACTCAGGCACTCTTCTCCTAGGATACCCCACCTATGAAGAGCCCTCAAATCAATTACAACAATAACAAGAGATACCCTACACCTGTTAGAACCAGCTGCCCTAGAAAGATACCCCACCTCCTAGTACAAACAGCTACGCTAGAGAGATACTCCACTCCCTAGTACAAAAGACAACAATAAAACAACTACAAATGTAAAGACCAAAATACCTCTAATGTAGGCAGATATTACAACTTGAAGATTCCAACCCCGACTTACCCTTGCGAGAGATCAGCTCTGACGGACCAACAGTGCGTGAAGAGCAGAAATGAAAATGTAAAGGGTTTTTCAAATGATGCGATTGATCATGAAATGGGTTGTGAGAAATGTGAAGAATGAAGCCTCTATTTATAGGCTATGAAAAATATTAACATTGAAACATTTATGGAAATGTCAGAATCGATTAGGTGCCTGAATGCACTAAAGATGATGATCGATTGTTTACTAAATGAAAAACAATATGAATCAATTCTTTCTTTTTGAAAACAATTGTGAATCGATTATGTACTTAGTACAAATAATATGAATCGATTATATAGTTTTATATTGAGTTAAAAATCGATTTTGATGTTTAGTTTAAAGTAGTGTGAATCGATTTTATAGTTTCTCAAAATGCTTTTTATGTTTACGTGTGCATGCATGCATTTTGAAAACTAGTGAAGGCACGAGACTTTGAGAAATGAGCTGGCCCTGGGAAGAGCTTACACTTTTTCCTAAGACAATCCCAAACCCTAAGGACTACCCTTATTTCTTGAGACATTGATTCTTTAGTCTTGATTGTCTTGGATTGTGACTTTGATATTTTGTCACTTTCATCAACTTTCACTTTTATCAACTTTTGCCTTTGGTCACTCTCATCAACTTTGGCCATCAACTTTGGCTTTGTCTTTTTCATCATCAAAACCTAACATGCAATATAAGTTACCTGCAGTACAAGATATCCACAACGGGATCCCCCAGATACAATGTGGCGACCAACGCCTCCACCTGAATGACCATTGAGACCTCAACTCTTGGACCCTAATTTGATAGCTGATACCCTCAAGAAGTTCTTCGGTGTTCAGTTGAAGCCGCTCGACAGGCCAGTGTCCAGGAAGCCTTACCCCGAGTGGGTGGACAAATTAGTGCCTCTACCCACAGGATTTAAAAACCCTGACTTTGCCAAAATTTCTGGGGATGATGGCAAGTCCACTATGGAGTGTAACACCCCCTTTCTAATAACTTTACTTTTAATAAAATCAGAGTCTCTTTTTTTTTTTTTTTTTTTGAAAACAATTCAAGCGAGTGCTACATTTACTTCATAAAAATCACGATACATAACACCATAAGAAAAAGGCTTAGCTCGCATCAACTAAATCCAATCACCATCAGCAGCGGAATAATAATCAATTCAAAATTAAAACCAATACATCACCAACAAAGTCTAGCAGTTTTAAGAAAATAAAGCATAAACCTAAGACACCCCCCCCTGGTGCTACGTATCAGAGCGTGACACTTCCTACCAGACGAAGGCATACAGGAAACCTTCACTCATCATTACCTGCACGTTGCCGACATAAGAAGCAACATAAAGGCAGTAGGGTGAGTCTCTTTTCATAATTAATAACATATGAAAATTAAGCAATGCATAGGAATAAGGAAGTCAGGCACACCAATTCACAATAATAGAACAGTCGCATCAATATTTTATTTCCAAACAGCACCACACAATATATGATTTATGCATGTAATGCAACCCAAACTCCACGGGTACATGCATGTCGGATCCGTCACCAATACAAATAGGCCGTAGCCTCTGCTCACCAAATCAAAATTAGGCCGTAGCCTCTGCTCACCAATAATGCATATGTCCATGAGATGCTATGGGAAATGCATTACAACACACCAAGTCCAAGCAATTCATCATTTAAAATTCATGATCTCACCATTGTATATAAATCAGCTCACCACATTAAAATTAGGCCGTAGCCTCTGCTCACCAATCTCACCCTATCACACTCACCAATTCTTTTCACCACTCACACCAACACCAATTCAAATAGACCAGTTTAGGACATTGACACAACATAGAGAAAGTGGGTAAAAATAGCCATTTGGACACTTGAACACCATCAGCCAGAAACACCAGTGAAAATAAATTATTTTTGCATAAAATTGAGACTATTGGATAGGCACTGAAATTAGCATCAAAACGCATTTTGAACCGTTGGATTTGGATAACCGAGTCAAAAGTTATGTTAAAAACAGTTTAGGAAAAATGTTAGACATTCTGGAAACAGGCGCATGGGCGCTGGGCGCCCAGGGGCAACACAGCGCTTGGCGCATGGGCGCTTGGCGCCCAGGAGAGGCAACACGCAACAGCGCACAGGCGCTAGGCGCTTGGCGCCCAGGAGCAACACGCGCAACAGCGCACAGGCGCTAGGCGCCCAGGGGAACAAGCGCGCAACAGCGCCCAGGCGCTAGGCGCCCAAGAGGCAACACGCGCACATAGGCGCTGGCGCCCAGAAGCAACATCCAGGGAACAGCAGCAACATGGCGCCCAAGCACTAGGCGCCTAAGGCCAACATGCTACACAACTCATTTTGCTTCGAAATTCATTTTACGCGAGCCAAATGCTCAGGACATGATAAATCAATAAAAATTTTCTCAAAAACTGAACTTTAATTTTGGCGCCCATGCACTAGGCACCTAGTGAAATTTCGCAACTCAACTCCTTTCTTGACCAAAATCAGTTTTCATGAGCCATTTTACCCAAGTATAAAAACCTGAAAACAATTTTCACAAAACTATCACCAGAACTTTGGGGCCCTTGGCGCCCATGACACAAGCAACAAGTGCCAAAACTGGCAGCACAGGGAACACAGTAGGCAACACAGGCAACAGGGACAGCAACACAGGCAACAGGGACAGCAACACAGGCAACACAGTGACACAGAATTTTGGAAAACTGGCGCAGCACACTGCTGGGCACTTGGCGCCCATGACCATGGCGCAAAACAGAATTTTCAGCAACAATCCATATGGCGCCTAAGGCGCATAGGGCATCCAAACAGAAATTTTCTCATTTTAAATTACCAATTAAAATTCACCAAAACACCCAATTACATATATGATACTAAGGGTCACCATGATTCTCAATTTTCAACCACAAGTGTCAACAAGTCATATATTCAAACATATGACATACAATTCACATTTTGCAATAATCAAACATCAATTCATGCGATTTTCAACATAGGCAATCCATGATCATATATTACAACACTACGATTAATTCAATCAACACACAATTCATTCATATGATTTATCCTAGAACCTAACCCTAGGCACTACAATTCGCATAAGCCATTAAAGATAAAAAGAGGACCCCCTAACCTTGTGAAATTCGAATTTGATAGCCAAGCTCCAAGGGAAAAATGCGAATCACAATTGAGCCTCCTCCTCTTCTCTTTGAGCTTCGCCCCCTTCTCCTCTTCTTCTCTCCTTCTCTTCGCAACTTTCTCTTCTCACTCTCTCTACGTTACTTTCTTTTCTTTTTCTTTTTCCACTTGAGTCAAAATGAAAACTAGCCTCAAGGACCCCTTGAGAGTCGAATTACTTGACTAAGCAATGGGCCACGGGCCTAATTGTGGATCACGGGCCCTTGCTCGCACCACCTAAATAGTGACACCATCTCCTAATAAAATAAAATAAAATAAAATACTTAAACTCGAATTATTTAATTAAATTAAATAAATATTGTAAGCCTTAAATAATTTAATTAAATAAATAATTAAATTATTTTGGGGCGTTACAACTCTCCCCCACTTAGAATATTTCGTCCTCGAAATTACCTGAATCAAACAACTCCGGATATGCTTCCCGCATCTTGCTCTCCAGCTCCCAAGTCATACTCTCACCAGCAGCTCCCAACCACACCACCTTCACCAACGGAATCTCCTTCCCTCTCAGAATCTTTACTTCTCTATCTTCAATCCGCACAGGCATAGTCTCAACCGTGAGATTATCCCGTACCTCTACTTCGTCCATCTGAATTACATGAGACGGGTCCGGAACATACTTTCGAAGTTGTGACACGTGAAACACGTCATGCAAGTTCGAAAGATTAGGCGGCAAAGCCACCCTATAGGCAACACTTCCCACCCTCTCCGTAATCTGATACGGACCAATGAAACGGGGAGTCAACTTCTTAGATTTCAAGGCACGCCCAACACCAGTCACCGGAGTGACTCTCAGAAACACATGATCACCGGCCTGAAACTCTAAATCCTTCCTTCTCTTATCATGATAGCTCTTTTGTCGACTCTGCGACGCTTTCATCTTCTCACGGATTAATTTTACCTTCTCAGTTGTTTCTCGCACAATCTCAGGCCCCAACACTGCACTCTCCCCAGATTCATACCAACACAACGGAGTCCCTACATCTCCGACCATACAATGCCTCAAACGGTGCCATACCAATACTAGAGTGAAAACTGTTGTTATAGGTGAATTCTATCAACGAAAGATGAGAATCCCATGAACCTCCCTGCTCAAGAACACATGCCCTCAACAAGTCCTCTAACGACTGAATAGTCCTCTCCGTCTGACCATCTGTCTGCGGATGATAAGCGGAGCTCAACCTCAACTTAGAACCCAAAGCTTCCTGCAAACTCTTCCAAAATTCAGAGGTGAATCTTGGATCTCTATCAGACACAATACTAAGCGGAACGCCATGCAACTTCACAATAGTCTTGATGTAGATTTCTGCCAACTTTGGAACTGAATAAGTCATATTAATTGGTAAGAAATGAGCAGACTTAGACAACCTGTCTACAATCACCCATATAGCATCAAACCCTCTCACTGTATTTGGCAACCCAGTTACAAAATCCATGGAAATGCTATCCCATTTCCATTCCGGAATTTCCAATGGTTGCATCAACCCCGCAGGCTTCTGATGCTCAACCTTAGACTTCTGACAAGTCAGACAAGAATACACAAACTGTGCCACATCCTTCTTCATACCAGGCCACCAGAACAGTTTCTTCAAATCTTGGTACATTTTTGTAGCCCCGGGATGAATACTCAACTTGCTTCTATGGCTCTCCTCAAGAATCATTCTCTTCATCTCAGCATCGTCAGGAATGCAGATCCTATCTCTGAATCTCAATACACCTTGGGAATCTAACTTGAAATCTCCACCCACATCTTGATCATTCACAACCAACAGGTCTACCAACTTTACATCTGACTTTTGTGCTTCTCGGACACTAACCAAAAATTCATTTCCAATCTTCAACATCCCCAATCTGACACTCTGCGGTGTCACTTCACAAACCAGACTCATGTCTCGAAACTGCTCAATCAATTCTAACTCTCTCACCATCATAGCCGACATATGCAAACTCTTCCGACTTAAAGCATCAGCCACGACATTAGCTTTGCCGGGGTGATAGTTCAAGCCGAAATCATAATCCTTCAGCAATTCTAACCAACGTCTCTGTCTCATATTTAGCTCCTTCTGATCAAACAAGTATTTCAGACTCTTATGGTCGCTAAACACTTCAAATCTGGTACCATACAGATAATGCCTCCAAATTTTCAGCACAAACACAATTGCAGCTAGCTCCAAATCATGAGTAGGGTAGTTCTTCTCATGGGTCCTCAACTGTCTGGACGCATAAGCTACTACCCTTACCCTCTTGCATCAATACACCTCCCAAACCCATCTTGGAAGCATCGCAATATACTACAAACGGTCGATCAGGAACAGGCAAAGTCAAAACGGGCGATGTAGTCAACCTCTTCTTCAACTCATTGAAGCTCTCCTCACAGCGTGCATCCCACACAAAAGCTTTTCCCTTACACGTCAATTGAGTCAACGGAAGTGCCAACTTCGAGAAACCTTCAATAAATCTCCTATAATAACCAGCTAATCCCAAGAAGCTTCTGATTTCAGTAACTGACTTCGGGCTCTCCCATTGAGACACAGCATCAACCTTGGCTGGGTCCACAGCTATACCATTACCAGAGATAATATGACCAAGGAAACCTACTTCATTCAGCCAGAACTCACACTTAGACAATTTTGCATACAATTTCTTTTCTTTCAGCACTTCTAGCACTAACCTCAAATGTTCTGCATGCTCCTCTTCTGTCTTAGAATACACCAGAATGTCGTCAATAAACACAACGACAAACCGATCCAAGTAACTATGGAAAGTACGATTCATGTACTCCATAAACACACCCGGCGCATTGGTAACACCAAACGGCATAACAGAATACTCATAGTGCCCATATCTCGTTCTGAAAGCGGTTTTCTGAATGTCTTCATCCTTTACCTTGATCTGGTGATAACCTGACCTCAAATCGATTTTACTAAACACCTTAGCACCTACCAACTGGTCCATAAGATCATCAATTCTGGGAAGCGGATACCTGTTCTTTATTGTCACTTTGTTCAATTGCCTATAATCGACACAAAGTCTCATACTCCCGTCCTTCTTTTCACTAACAATACCGGAGCACCCCACGGTGACACACTTGGTCTTACAAATTTCTTCTCAAGCAGATCTTCTAATTGCTTTTTCAATTCAGACAATTCTGAGGCTGACATTCGGTACGGTGCCATAGACACAGGCCTAGTACCAGGTATAAGATCAATGGCAAACTCAACCTCCCTCTCTGGCGGAACACTTGGAATTCATCTGGGAACACTTCAGGGAACTCACACACTACTTGAACCCTTTCAATGATTGCCTGATTCTCAGCAGACAATGACGCCATCAAAGCAAACAGATGAACTCCCTCCTTCATTACCTTATGCAAATGACCAGCAGGCAACAACACCGATTCTTCCTCTTCGGGAGGAAGGAAACTCACAGATCTCCGGAAACAATTAATATGCACATGGTTAAATACTAACCAGTCCATACCAAGAATGACATCCAACCCTCCCAACGGCAAACAAATAAGATCAACTAGAAAATTTCTGCCGAAGATTGACAGAGGGCACTTAGCACACACAAGAGAGGTAGTTACTGAACCCTTAGCTGGAGTGTCAATAACCATCTCCCTCATCATAGAAGATAAAACAAGGTCCAATTTCTCAGCACACAAAGCAGCAATAAACGAATGCGTAGCACCAGTATCAATAATAGCAATCAAAGGAATACCATTAATAAAACATGTACCTCGAATCTCATTAGTGTCCTCTGATCCTGCGAGAGCAAACACCTTTCCATGGGACTTCTCTTTCTTCGGCTTAGTACACTTAGTACTAATATGACCTGATTCCCCGCAATTGTAACACACCACATCCCTTTTCTCACATTTCGCAGCCACATGACCCTCTTTACCGCATTTGAAACATTTATTATCTGAGCAGTCAAAACTCTTGTGACCCGGTTTGCCACACCTGTAGCACACAACCTTCGCAGGGGCATCTCCCCCACTTGCTTTCTTATTGTCAGCATACCTCTGCTTACCCTTACCAGCTGGAGCCTCATACGGTTTTCCCCGGTTCTGAAACTTACCCCTCAGATCCCTCATGACCCTGGAGTGAGCATTACTATCATCCTCATATATCCTGCAACTGTCGATCAAATCAGCGAATACCCGAATCTTCTGGTACCCTACAGCTTTCTTAATATCAGCCCTCAGCCCATTCTCAAACTTAATACACTTTGAGAACTCAGAATCAGCATCAGCATAATGGGGATAAAACTTAGCCAATTCAGTGAACTTGGCAGCATACTCTGTCACTGACATGCTTCCTTGCTTCAGCTCAAGGAATTCTATTTCTTTCTTACCTCTCACATCTTCAGGAAAATACTTCCGCAAGAACTCTCTACGGAAAACAGCCCAAGTTATCTCTTCATTGGCAGTTTCTAATCTCTGCCTCACCTCCATCCACCAATCATCAGCTTCCTCTGCCAGCGTATGGGTACCATACCTGACCTTCTGCGCATCATCACAATCCATGACCCGGAATATTCTTTCAATCTCTTTCAGCCATGCCAAAGCACCATCTGGATTATACTTGCCCTTAAAGACAGGTGGATTCTCTCTCTGGAACGTAGCCAAATTGCGCGTCCCATCATTAACAGCACCGGGTATATTACCCATCGCCCCGGCTATAGCCTGCAAGGCAGCAGCAAGTGCAGCATCGTCCCGTCTGGCCATTTCAAACTATCACTGCAGCACAAACAGAAATTTAGAACTAATCTAACAATTCTATTTGTCATAAGACACTATGACAAGACGACTTGGCCGGACAGACCGAACTGCTCTGATACCACTAATGTAACACCCCTTTTCTAATAACTTTACTTTTAATAAAATCAGAGTCTCTTTTTTTTTTTTTTGAAAACAATTCAAGCGAGTGCTACATTTACTTCATAAAAATCACGATACATAACACCATAAGAAAAAGGCTTAGCTCGCATCAACTAAATCCAATCACCATCAGCAGCGGAATAATAATCAATTCAAAATTAAAACCAATACATCACCAACAAAGTCTAGCAGTTTTAAGAAAATAAAGCATAAACCTAAGACACCCCCCCTGGTGCTACGTATCAGAGCGTGACACTTCCTACCAGACGAAGGCATACAGGAAACCTTCACTCATCATTACCTGCACGTTGCCGACATAAGAAGCAACATAAAGGCAGTAGGGTGAGTCTCTTTTCATAATTAATAACATATGAAAATTAAGCAATGCATAGGAAAAAGGAAGTCAGGCACCAATTCACAATAATGGAACATCGCATCAATATTTTATTTCCAAACAGCACCACACAATATATGATTTATGCATGTAATGCAACCCAAACTCCACGGGTACATGCATGTCGGATCCGTCACCAATACAAATAGGCCGTAGCCTCTGCTCACCAAATCAAAATTAGGCCGTAGCCTCTGCTCACCAATAATGCATATGTCCATGAGATGCTATGGGAAATGCATTACAACACACCAAGTCCAAGCAATTCATCATTTAAAATTCATGATCTCACCATTGTATATAATCAGCTCACCACATTAAAATTAGGCCGTAGCCTCTGCTCACCAATCTCACCCTATCACACTCACCAATTCTCACCACTCACACCAACACCAATTCAAATAGACCAGCTTAGGACATTGACACAACATAGGAAAGTGGGTAAAAATAGCCATTTGGACACTTGAACACCATCAGCCAGAAACACCAGTGAAAATAAATTATTTTTGCATAAAATTGAGACTATTGGATAGGCACTGAAATTAGCTTCAAAACGCATTTTGAACCGTTGGATTTGGATAACCGAGTCAAAAGTTATGTTAAAAACAGTTTAGGAAAAATGTTAGACATTCTGGAAACAGGCGCATGGGCGCTGGGCGCCCAGGGGCAACACAGCGCTTGGCGCATGGGCGCTTGGCGCCCAGGAGAGGCAACACGCAACAGCGCACAGGCGCTGGCGCCCAGGGGAACACGCGCACAGCGCCAGCGCTGGCGCCCA